>JAGFMF010011983.1:665042-1098813 GCA_019455555.1 Galemys pyrenaicus
GGTGCACAAGGGACTGAGGTGATGGTGCACGGGTGAAATGGTGGTGGGTACTCCCTGGGGACTACAAATGATGTCAAATATAATTAATAAAAAAAAAGAAGAAGAAGAAGATGGGCCTCCCTGGTGGTGCAAGGGGCTAAATCTCAGAACAAAAAAAAAATAGTATTTAATACTCTTTAAATGCTTTCACAGAAAGAAAATATCAGTGGAGCACTTAGTACAGTAGAAAAGACATCTGAAAGGAAGAAATAACTCAACAAACCCCTTCTGACTAAAGAAGATCTTAAACATAAAAATCTGAATAACTTTTAAAGTCCTTTCATTTGAATTCTCATAGACCACAGCTGTAAAATTATTGAGAGAGAAAACATAGATTTTGAAAGCAGAAATCATAAATAACATAACAGACAAAGAAGAGCCTGGTAATTATTAAACAAAAGTGCTATGACTTATTTTCTTGAAAAGATAAATTTCCTCAAGTTTTCTTAAGCACTGAAAATGCTTAAGATTTTAGTAATTCAATTTTCAAGATAACTAAACCTCTCAGTACATAGTAGTAGCTTTATTTCTTGAAATATATGAGCAAGTGAAAACTGGAAAGAGCAAGTGGTCAATGTAAAAAGTTCTCTGTACAAGATGGTTAAAAACAGGTTCTAGAAGAATAAATAAGATGGATAGCTCTGTAACAAATTATGAGGCTATCAGATTCTCAATTTTAGGTTCTTAAAAGGAGCAGACAGGAATGTATTAAAAAGAACCGGGAATAAAGGAGAAATCTAGGGAAAGACAATATAATGAACCAAAACAAACATTTGGTACAAAGTGGATTACTTCTGCTCCATTTCTAGAGCAGTGAGTGAAAATGGTCTTAACAGATCAGTCATCATTACCAAATCCCAGGACACAATGCCTTATACTCCATTAGCCAAGCATTCTTTTATGCTGATAGCACAAAGACACTCCTATTTCCTATTGCATTATCTTAATCATTTCCTGCCTAGTTTATGGGTTCATCCTGATTTGCTTAAAAGGTCTGCGGTTTTACACATGGATTATTTGCTGCTCTGGCAAACCCAGTACTTTGATGTCTACTGCAGTTTTCCCATCTCTTTTCCAATATAATGTTTTCACTTTATTCCCTCTTTTTCTTAATATTGTTATTCTAAATTCTTAAGACTAACAGAAACAAAATCTCAATTTAAGAGGTAAAGTTTTTACACAACTATTTAAAAAAGCAATAATCTGCAATGAAACTAACTCACCAACTGGATGAGTGATGGTATTCTGTAGGCTGGGTATTACCACAGAGTAGGTAGGTGAACGATAAGGATAAATTGTTGTAGGATTTGTAGAGATGATATTCTGTGTAGTACCAGAAAATACATTGGAAACACTTAGAGGGAAGCGTTTTCGCTTCCCTGGACGAGGCTGATAAACCCAACCTATAGAGGAAGATAAACTATCTTTAATTTGAACATATAGACCCCAATTAGCCTTAAGTTAAAACCCCTACATTAAAAACCCAAAATAATTCTAAGTTCTTTTTTAAATGTTATTGACTAAAGCATTTTTTCCAGTTCTACAATATATTTCTATACATGTTAGTATGTCTATCCATAGAGATCCTAACTACTGGCCAATATTGTAACTTATAAATCAAAGGAAAAGCATGATCAAAATTTTTATACCCACAGACACATACTAAACCTGTAGTAGAATTATCAAAGATGAGTTTGAATCCCAAAGCTATTGTTTACCTATAAATTAATGCCCGGTAAGAAACTATGTTGTCTCTTCCTACTTCCTATTTTCTATGACACAATTGTCTATAATTTATAATGAAATGGTCATTGTTTTTGTGGTTAGTTCAGGAATAGTCACTCCTCTAGGGGCTTCAAGTCCATAAACAACCCGTTTTCTTTCTGAAGTCAAGAGAATGGAATTATAGCAATTGTAGCCACACACTATATAACCAAGAGAATCACAGACACCCCCCCATAGATGTTGTCTTTGACCACCCCAGTACCCCAACACCTTTCTGTTATACTTCAGAAAAAAATTATTATTTTCCCATTTTGCGTGGTCATGTTGGCCATAAACTGTGCATTTACCCAACTGTAATCTCAATGAGCCTCATTCCTGGAGAGGAATCAGGTTCATTTCCAACTGTATCAAAATGAGGATAAATCTACCAATCAGAAGGTAGGACAATGCTCTGCTACCATGTAATATAAAAATAGAGATGGTGTTAATTCCTAGATTTTCGCTGTTGTTAAGTATGCATGTGTGTTTTTTCTGTTGCTATGATTTCAACACTTTAGTTTCTACTATACTTGTTAAATTATAGCCTATAATTTCAGAGCTTTACCTTTGTTAAGCTTATATTTCCACATTCAATCAAAATCACATTAAAACTAAATAGTTCCTGTTCTGCATTAGTAGGCAAATATGAGACCAGATAGCCTTCTGGTTAGTTCTACTTAAGGAAACTTAAGTATTGATTCAACTATTACTATAATGTTAGCCATTTTTTTCTTTTTATTGTATACACCAGATTAGGAAAATAATTACATATTTATGTCTTTCAATCTCAACCTAATCTTTATCTAAATAAAGAAAAATTAGAAAGAGGATTTGTGCATTTCATTTGATTACCAGGAAATTCCTCTCTGTGCTTTTCTTTAATCTTTTGTGCTTCATCATAATAGGGTTTCTTTTGTTCTTCACTAAGTTTGTTCCACTCTAACCCGAGCTGGACACTGATTTCTGCATTGTTGGCTGCTGGGTTAGCTTTGGCTAGTGCAGGCCGGTGGATCCTTGCCCAAACCATAAATGCATTCATGGGTCGCTTCACATGACCATTTCTGTCCTTACTGAAGGGAGTATCTGGTATTCCTACACGACAAAAATTGAGAGACTAAATTAATGTGCCACACACACACACAATTTTCAAGTGAAGTGTACCTCCATCTATATTTAATTTTTTAATATTTGGAGAAAATATACACTTCAATATAGCCAAAGAACTGCCAGTATTCCAGAACTTCTTGTAATCCGTAAACTCAGCATTCCAAACTTTAACTCAGAATGACTCTTCCTTTTCCCAAAAGAATATTAATGAAGATATTGTGGAAGTGATACTGTTGAGGATATTGTAAACTGTTGGCTTATTATTTCTTTGAGCTTCATTAATACCTCTAACAATAATTAACATATAGTTTATTTCCCATACAAATAATCTATTACTAGAGATCAGGAACTATTACTTATTCATGACTATAATCTTAGTACCAGGTAGGTATCCCACTGTTTGAAGGAATACATTTCCATGCCACTATACCATCCATTCAAGCAAAAATTTTATGTTATAGTACTATCTTAGTGGTGTTTCATTAGGGAAGTAAATTCCTACCATTGTGGGCCCATTCCCATGTCCTGGGAGAAAAATAATAAAAGTGACTTTTTAGAGTCAGAGAGCCAATTGAAATTACAATAAAGGAAGTTGGCTAAATCCTCATTTCTCACGTCATTCATCAAAAACAACTCTTACATTCATTCTTCTTATATTGCTTCTCTTATTTTAGGGTTACCTAATACACAAAATTTTGTTCATGCACAAAGAATGAAATAGGTAAAGAAAGCATTTCCTTTCTCTCCTTTAAAAAATGAAAACAAACGGGCCTGCCCTGGTGGCGCAGTGGGTTAAGCAACGTACTATGGAGCAAACCACAGCCACTACAGCACGAGTTCGATCCCTGCCGCTGACCGTGGAGGGGACCCACATGGCGTAGCAGACCTCTCCTGCCTCGCCCGCTGCTCCCCTCAACAGTGTGCTTCTGTGTATCTGCCTGTTCTGCATCTTGCTCTGTCTGGTGGATTCTCTCACCACCCCCATACCTCTGGCCTGTACCCCAGTGCATTGTATGCATAAATAAATAAATCTTAAAAAAAAAAGATTAAAAAAAAATGAAAACAAAGTTTAAAAACAGAATACAAAAGTAAAGGGTGAGGTGGTGAAGAAACAGTTACAAATAAAAAACCCAGTTAATGAAAATAATGTTTGCATAGCGTTCATTGACATAGGATTCTGTCTGAATTACATCTTAAAGAACTTTCTAACCATGTATTTAGAAAATGAAATATTTGTGATTACTGTAAGGATAGCCATGTTTTTTAAAAAACATTGCTTTAGCTTATCTCTCAGCATTCTGTAAGTCCCTAGCTTTAAGAATACTAGTGTTACATATGATCATTACTATTTTAAAAGACAAACCTCCAGTAAATTCAATATCAATGTTCTTGTTTAATTATTACCTTTAATGTTATCTTTAAACATTATTTTCCAGTGTATTTCTTGATACATATAAAAATATTGTTTAATATTAATATTTAAACAGCTATAATGTTTAAATGTGAATTACTTGTAGCACATGAACCGAGGTCTTAGTGTTACCTGGAAAGGGCCATCTAGTGGCTCTTACGATTTTTTTTCATGTTTGGAAGTGTAGACTGTGTGGGTGTATTTTATTGGCATTTGCACGAGTCCTCGAAAGTGCTACCTGTGCAGAGTGGGCCCTGAGAAGAATCCGTTTCTTGATCTGATTTTTCTAAGCCCGGCAAGTCAGCTATGGGCCAACACAGACAAGGTCTGAAAACCAGATTCCCCTGCCCGCTAATACCTGCATCTGAGGGCAGCACGGTGAGTGGGACATCTTTGGTTTCAATTTTTACAGAAGGCTCCAGTAAGGACTGCATTTTAATAGGCACCGGTGTCAAGGGGACCTTGGTCAATCGGATCAGCTCAGACGGTGGAGGCCCCTGGAACTGGATCCGGGCCCCGGGGGGGACGGTGTGGAGCGTCAAAGGGATCCTGAGGTCCTGCTGGTGCGGCCCAAAGGCACCGGTTGGCTGAGGCAGGAGCACCTCTTTTCCGCCGTGCACCAGGCCATTGGCCGCGGGCTCGGCGCCCAGTCCGCAGTCCTCGCGGAGTCTCTCTGGCTCCTCGGTCTTAATGACGCCGTCGCGGAGGGCGGCCAGACTTTTGCCATTCCCGCCTCTGGCTGCGTCCCGCAGGGCGGCCTCCGCCTCCAGCTTGCCCTTCTTCTCGTCCCCGCGGCGGCAGTCGAGGCCCGGCCCGACGCCGTCCACCTTAGCCGCCCTGACCGCCCTCCGCAGCCCCAGCGACTGGTCCAGGCCGGGCCCCGGCTCCGGCCTCTCGGTCTTGACGTGCGGTGCCCGCGGCGGTGCCAGGTGCACGTCGGGCCGGCCCGGGGCGCAGTCGGCCGCAGGCGGCGGCGGTGGCGGCAGCAGCAGCAACTCAGGTCTGATCGACAGCAGCCGCGCCTGCGCAGGCGAGACGGCGACGCCTTCGTCCCGAGCAGGCGGCAAGGGCGGCCCGGGTGGCAATAGCAGCACCTGCTCAGGCTTCACTTGCAGTAACCGCCGGGCCGTGGCCGCGCCACCCGACGCCGGGGCCTCCCCATAAGATGAGGCCACTGTTGCGATGGCGGCCGCGCACGGGGCGGGCGGCGACGGAGGAGGCTCCGCGGCCACGGCCCGGAAGGCTAGGCCGTCGAGGGGCAGCGGGGACGGAGCAGGGCGCAGCGGGCGCGGAGGGGTCGCCCTCGGCAGTTGACGGGACGGCGGCTCTGGCCGGGCCCTCTCCATGGGGGAGGGGGCGCCCCGGCCCGGTCCTGCCGGGATTGTGAGCTCAGCCGTTTGTTGCCCACCGCCCCATCCCCGCCCCCACCCCCACCCTTTCGGTTAAGACCCTTCCAAGGCCTGGGCTACCCAGAACCCTACGCGGTTCAAAAGCCGGCTTCCGTTTCGGCCTCACCCAATCAGGAGCGCCTTGGGGCCCCGACCAACCAATCACAGTTGCGCCCCCGGTCCTGCCACACCCTCCGCCCTCTCCTCGAGGGGAGCCGTCGAATTATCCACTGTGGTCTCCGAGGAGGTGTCACGTGCGCCCCTTTTTCTTCCTCGCACTCTCTCTTCCCGAATTCTCTTCCGGCTGTTGTCCTTAGTTACTCCTCCACCCTCCGGAGCGCTGGACAATGGCGTGGCCTAGGAAACGCTGCCAGTTCCACGCCCTGGACCTCCAGGGTATCAAGTCGCGTGAGTCTCTCGTGGGGTCAGGGAACCGGCCTCTTACTGGCGTTTGCGCCTTGAGCTTCTTGGTGTCCTTTGGTTCCGTTACAACGGGGAGGAAGTGTTGCAATTTTTCAGGGTCCTATGGGTCCCGCTGGCAGAACATGTCCAGCCCATTAATATCTTTGGGTTTTCACCGCCATCCCTGTTGCAAGCATCCATCAATCTGTCAACTGGATCCTGCTCATGGCTTAGTAAATATTCTCCCTGCTTTTAACCTTGTCCCACTACACTGCAACTGCCCGAGATCTTTCAGGTGTACAAATCTAGAAAAGTATCGACTTCCAGTTCTGGAGATTAGTTGTGCAGAATCTGTGTGTCTATGCTAAAATGAAGGTGTCCAAGAGGCACTCTCCTTCCAAAAGCTTTAAGGAAAAATCTCCTGCTTGCCTCTTTGAGCTTCTTGTGGCTGCTGACATGCCTTGTGTGATCACATTGCTGCGACCCCTGCCTCTATTTTCACTACATGTTTGTAATAGTGTGTGAGTGTGCTCACAGGCAACGCAAATACTTTCTCCAGATGTTGAAAACTTACAGAATTTTATTAAGGCCCTAGCAGCCAGTCTGCTACAGTGACCATAGCATACGATGGTTGAGTTTGGTGCAAATGGTCTCTGAACAGGTTATTTTCTCCTCAAATTTTCTTTAGATTTAACTCCATAAATACCACTAGGTATTATCCAGTTGACAGTGACTCAGGAATTAGTAGCTGGATAGAGTGTATAGAACAAACTTAAAATGTGTGTGTGTTGGGGGGGGGAGGGTGTTGCTTATGGGACAGGGAAGGGTGGGAAGGGTGTCTTAAGAAACAAACACAGCAAAGACTCTTGCCTCCTTTCTCTGGTCCTTTATCTGTTGTGGTCACATTTACGAAGTTGTGATTGTGTGCCCAGAGTTGGAAAGGGAAGAGGTATTCTTTGCACCTTAAAAATCACCTGATGGGGCCTCCCTGTTGGCACAGGGGATTAAATCTCAGCACTATAAAGCTATCACCAGCCACTACAGTATGAGTTCAAGCCCCTGGTAGGCAGGTGACCCACATGGCTCTGCAGACCTCTCCTCTCCTGTCTTGCTCCCTGCTCTCTCAACAATGTACTTCAGTAGATCTGCCTGTTCTGCTTCCCACTCTGTCTTTGGTAAATCCTCTTATCCCCCAGTCCCCCACACCTCTGGCCTGCACCCCAGCTTTTGTATGCATAAATAAATAAATCTTAAAAAAAAAAAACCTGACCTAAAGTTTCTGAAATGTGTATACAAGTACTTTTTTTTCTTTGTCTTTTAATTGGAGTGTTTTAAATGGATACAGTTGGGTTTATATTTACTGTCTATTTTTACTGTCTTGCTGTTTGGTTTCTTTTTGTCACATTTGTTCTTTCTACCTCCCCTCCTCCCCACTTTATTGCCTTCTTTGATTGTTTTAGCATGTTATGCTACTCCATAAGTATAAACTTACTTAATTCTTTGTTTTAGTGACTGCACTGGGGTTTATGATGTGCATATTTAACTTATCCTAGTAAATAACACCATTTCACATAGAGTTTAAGAACCTTAGAGCAATATATTTCATTTCTTTCTCATCATTGTGCAATCATTAATGTGTAATTCACATCTGTATTTGTTATAAATCACACAATACATTATTTATGTAAACAATCTATTATATTTTAAAGAAGTCTTTAAATGGGAAATAGTTTCTCACACAAGGCTGGAAATCATATTTTCCTACCAGACAAACTGAAACTGAATATGTGGCACATTCATTGCACACCTCAGAAAGACCAGATATTAGTAGTAGTGCTAAATTAGTCCTAAAGTAAAGACATCTCTGGACTTGAACAACATTTAACATAATGCCAGAAAATAACAAGCTGACCATTAAGTACATTAACTGCCTATCAGAACAATGCCAACATTTTTTAAATGAAGGTTACAAAATTTAGTGCTTTTCAATGTTTAGCAAACAAACAAAAATTCTGACCATATGAAGAAGCATGAACATGTAATATGTATCCAAGAGAAAAGTTAATAGAAAAAGACCCAGGAAAGACAGGGATGTTAGAACTAGCAGATAAAGACCTTGACACTTCTGATATAAGTAGTATAACATTTCAAAGCTGTAACTTAATGAGGAGCAAATGTAAGATATAAGAACAGAATCAGGGCCCTCCCTGGTGGTGCAGCGGGTTGAGCGCCACACTGTGACGCACCTGTGGCACAGCAGTGCAAGTTCAGTCCCCTGTCAGGGAGGGGACTGACATGGCAGAGCAGACCTCTCCTGCCTTTCCCGCTGCTCCCCTCAGCAGTTTATTTCAGCCCATCTGCCTGTTCTGCTCCCTGTTCTGTCTCTGGTGAATCCTCTCACCTCCCGCAACTCTGACCTGTGCCCCAGCTCTTGTATGCATAAATAAACAAATCTTTAAAAAAAAAAAAAAGAACAGAATCAAATGGAAAGTCTTGATAAGACTTGTTATCTGAAATAAAAATTTCACTGAGTTGCATTACAGAGAAGACATCCCAGAAGAAAATATCAGTCAACTTGAAGACATAGCAACAGAAGCCATACAAAATAAATCACAGAGAAAAATAGAAGAACTGAATCAAAATGAACAAACATTCAACTGACATACATTTATAATAATTAGAGATGGCAGGTTTGGGGAGGGAAATATAGAGGAAGCTGAAAAATGTACACAATGGCTAAAATTTTTCCAGATTTGATGACAGCTATAAAGAAAAAGTCTTGTAAGCATTCAGAAAAACCGCTCCTTCAAAGAAACAAAGAATCACTGCTGACTTAATACTACAAACTCTACTGCAGGCTGATCAGAACCATACAAATAAGAATAATGAGGCAACAGAGCACCCACAGTGAAGAAAATATCTGTCCATATAGAATTCTAGATCCAGCAAAAAATATTCTTCAAAACCAAAGGTAAAATACTTTTTTAGCCAAAAAAAAAAAAGGTTAAAAATTAATTGCCACATTGGGGGCCTCCTTGATAACCTGTAGGGGTCAAGTCTCAGTGCTACTACCATGAAGGCCTGAGTTCAATCCCCAGCCAGGGAGCTGACCCACATGGCACAGCAGACCCCTCCTGTTTAGCCAACTGCTCCCCTCAGCAGTGTATTTCATTACATCTGTCTGTTCTGCTCTCCACACTGTCTCTGGTGAATGGTCTTATCCCCCCATCTCTAGCCTACACCCCAGTTCTTCTACAGAAATAAATAAATACAATCTTAAAAAAAATTGCCACAAGCCTTGCATTGCAAGAAACATGAAAGGAAGTTCAAGCCAAAGGAAATGATAGCAGATTAAAACTTGGATACACTCAATAGAAATAAGCAGTAGAATTATTAAAAATGTGCTAAAGAAAAAAGACAATTATTTTTATTAGTAGAAATCATTTAAAGGAGAGATTTTGAAATATCAGTTACAACCAGGGAAGGAAGGTACCCAGAAATAAGTACAGATGAGTGATTTTCAATTTGTGTAGAAGAAACTGTTGCATGTTGCTTGAAGTTCACCAGGAACCAGGCATTGTCTCTAGGTTAAATGGTGGAATCCACGAATGGGAGGGCTCTTTAAAATATCTACCTAGGGCCTCCCTGATGGCACAGTGGGTTGCGCGCAGCACTGTGAAGCATCCATGGCACAGTAGCGCAAGTTCCATCCCAGGCCAGGGAGGGGACCCACATGGCTCAGCAGACTTCTCCTCCCTTGCCCACTGCTCCCCTCAGCAGTGGATTTTGGTACATATGTGTGTTCTGCTCCTCACTCTGTCTCTGGTGAATCCTCTCACCTCCTGCGACTCTAGCCCGTACCCCAGTGCTTGTATGCATAAATAAATCTTTTTAAAAAATATATGTATCTAGATGCTCTGATTAGTAAGATGGAATTGTTTTAGATTGTTGAATTAATGGTGAATTTGGAACTGTTTCTTAATCAGAAATTACTGGAAGTGTAATTAGTTTCATGTGGGATTGAATTTTTTTATTTTAAAATTGTATTTTCATACTTAGTAACCACTATTGTCAATTATTCTCAAGTCTTTTCTGACACTTCTAAGACTGGGTTGAGTGTCCTTTGTTGTCTCAGTGTCTCTTGGATACCTTGATTCTACTTAACAAGATTTTATTAAGTGTTTGTTTTTATTAAGGGACTAGACTGGGTGCTGATAAACCAAAGAAGATGAAGATCCATTTCCTCTCACATGCTATCAATATCTTGTTAACTGAAGGTTTTGTGGATATGATAGGATGGAGTATACAACTGTATTCAGGAATTAGAACTCTTCTATAAGGAAAGGATTTACAACTTTGGCCTCTTCTTTTTTTTTTTTTTTTTTAAGATTTACTTATTTATGCATACAAGCACTGAGGTGCAGGCCAGAGGTGTGGGGAGTGAGAATGTACAACAGAGACAGAGTGGGGAACAGAACAGGCAGATAAACTGAAATACACTGCTGAGGGGAGCAACGGGTGAGGCAGGAGAGGTCTGCCAGGTCATGTGGGTCACCTCCCCAGCTGGGGATAGAGATCGAACTCATGCTACAATGGCTGTGGTTTGCTTTATAGTGTGCTGCTTAACCCATTGCACCACCAGGAGGCCCCAACTCTGGTCTCTTCTTAAAATTAGATTTATTGAGGAGTTACCTATTTAAAAAGTTTAATTTCATGAGTTTATACATGTATATATACATGTAAATATATGTGTATATATGTGGGTAGCCATTACCCTATCCATATTTAAAGTTTTTCCATCACCTAAAAAATTCTCTTCATGCCCCTTCCCCATGAAACTTTCCCATCTTCCCCACTTCCTTTGAAGCCTGGGAAAATACTGCTATGTTTATAACTAAAGACTAATCCTCTTGTTCTAGGATGCTTTATAAATGAGTCATACAGACTTAATTTAAGACTAAAAAAGCACCAAAAGAGTGGAGAATTTGGGCTCTGACATAGCCTGGGCCCAGTGATATAGGACATTCTCTTGATTTCTTTTTTTCTCAGGGTGGAGGAGGGACCAGGAAAAAACGGAAATTCTGAAAAAGAATAACTGGTTGGAAGACCTTCCTCTACTTGATGTCGACCTATCAAAGTCATGGTCTATAGTGAATTGGGCTCTGGTGACAGAACTGGAGAAGACATTATAGGAAAGAAATGAACTATCGTTAAGTCTTGGGAGCAGTTTGAATGCTATTGGGATCAAAATTCAGGTGGCCCTAGTTTTGTATTTGTTTATTCTTGTGCCAGGTAGTATTTTCCAAAGATTACTACAAGACTGGGTCAGAAAAAGTAAATGCAACTTTCACCTTGCTTGTTTGAAGCTCTTGCCCTGCAACTCTATGCTGACTTGTAAACAGTCTGCTGTGGTGAGGCTGTCACATTGTAGGAAGAGACTGCATGGAAAGACCTTAAGAATCCAAAGAGGGATAAGACCCAGCGATGTCCCAGCTAAGCCTTTCCTGCTTTTGCTTGTAGCATTATGAGACTTGAAGCAGAACCTCCCAACTGAGCACTTCCTGTATTCTAAACCCATAGAAATCATGAATGATAACACAATTGCCGTTGCTATTTAAGGCACCACCCTTTAAAATGATCTATTATGTAGTAATTACTAGCTGGATTCAAATACATTTTAAACTTGAATTATTTGTTCTGTCTTCTATTATATTGAAAAGCCATTTGGGCTTTTGGATCTTCTCCTCTTCCCTTTCTTCCTTTAATTTTTTTTTTTTGTACCTGAAGATGGATGCTATGTCAGGGATATATAGGGGTGCTCAAATATATATTGCTGCTCATTGACATATATTGAATGACTGACTAGTTCCCACTCTTAATTTAAAGCTGAAATGGCAGTTTTCTGTTATAATGCTAAGAACAGGATCTAAGATTGGGAGTACCTGGGGTTAATTCCTACATTTAGTTTTGAATCATTCTGGTGCCTGAGGCCAGCAACTCAAGATACTGATTTCATTGTTTCTAAGATGATGAAGAGGTATTAAAACTGTCTGACATCTAGGGTCTATTATACAGGACAATTTACTTGACATCCATAATTTTATGTATCTAAAAAATGAACATTATAAACTCACTGGCAGAGATAGAAAAGTCACAATCTCAAACTAAATGCAATTATTATAGAGTTGGCTCCTTTATGCACAATAAAGTCCAGGTAGTGCCTTTTTTGAACTCTCAATATGAGGGTGGATGAATTTGGTTATCACTGTGTGTGTATCAGAAGGGACCATAAGTTCTGAGTAGTCAGCTCATAGACTGATATTTTAATGAATAATCACAATGAAGATATGTTAATTTACAGATTGAAACTAATTTCACCTTCTACAAAGATTTCATTTCTTTAGATGCTTCTCTAGGAGATTTAGGTTGGTCTCAGCATACACAACAAATGTGCAGGGGCATCTGAAGTTCCTGTGACTAAAAAGGATTCTGCACAGGTATCTTTGCTGAAGTAAGATTCTGCTCTATGTGGCTCTCTTGTAATCCTAAACAAAGAAATCAATACATAACAAGTATATTCATGCTTGTTTAGAAATATTACTAATATTTTGCTTTTCAAATTGTTGCTTCAGTTTACAGAAATATTTTAAATTGTGGTGTTTTTTCTGATTTTCTAGATATGGCATCTTAAGGATGGCTATAATCTGTTGGCTCTACAGAGTCCCAATAACTGAAGATGGCATTTGGCAGGGAAAAGAAAATCATTGAGAGTGGGCAGGAAGTAGGATAAGAAGAAAAGTTACAGGCTTTAGGCTTTGCTCTACTTCTGACTACCAATGGTTGTAAGTATGGATGGGAGAGAAAACACTATGACAGCAGCTAACCAAAATAGTGGAACAGTTTCTCTCTTTGGCTCTATCTGGCTATCTTCCTTAGCTAATAGAAAGCTGGAGAAAAGGTAGTGCTATAACATAGGAAAATAACTTCTGTTAAGGGAACAATTGAAAGATGTTTGTGATGTAGTAGTATCTTGGATGGTTTGGTTTGTTTAATCAAATGAAAATAGCTTATGAATAAATTAATTTTAAGTTATTAAAATAGAAATTTCAAAATATAATACATCTTGAAACCAACAGAGAATATTGTATTATTTAATAAAAGTGATGGAATAGAATTGTGTATATTCATGTAATAAGGTAATGTTTAAATCTTTAGATATAATTCCTTATCTATGAGTCGGGGTCTCTAGAGCGATAGAATCAAAAGGAAAAGTTATTATAAATACATATATTAAAAAAGCAAAATAAAATTACATATCTACTTATCAAAAAGGCCAAAGCAATATGCGAATTCAATGCAACCCTTATGCAAGTTTCAATGGCATTCTTCAAAGATGTAGAATAAACATTACTGAAACTCATAGGGAACCACAAAATACCTGGAATAGCCAAAGCAATTTTGTTATTTTTATTTTTAAATTATATTTTACATCATTGTTCATTTTTGTACAGTAATTGGTATCTTCCCTCAGTTGTAGCCCCCCTAGTTTTCCCATCACCATATCACCTATGAACCAACCCTATATTCCATATTTTGACCACCCTTTTTCTTCTTTTGCTGTATGGGTCATATCTCTGATCAGCTTGCAAGTTTTGTCTGTTTCTTGACCTTTATTTTTTTTTAAAGATTTATTTATTTATGCATACAAGAGCTGGGTACAGGCCAGAGTCACGGGAGGTGAAAGGATTCACCAGAGACATAGTGGGGAGCAGAACAGGCAGATGTACTGAAATCCACTGCTGAGGGGAGCAGCAGGCGAGGCAGGAAAGGTCTACTGAGCCATGTGGGTCCCCTCCCTGGCTGCGGATAAAACTCATGCTGCTGTGCCACGGATGTTTCATAGTGCAGCGCACAACCTGCTGTGCCACCGGGGAGGCCCTAGTTTCTTGACCTTTATACTCCACATGTAAGCAAAACCATCTGATAGTTGTTTTTCCTATGGACTTATTTTGGTTATCAAAATCCTTTCCAGCTCTATCCATGTTGCCACAAATAGAATGAGTTTGTCTTTTTTGATTGCTGAGTAATCCTATTATGTATATATACCACAATTTTTTGATCCATTCATTTGTTGTGAAGCATTTGGATTGCTTCCATATCTTTAGCGAAAGTACTTCTGACAGAAAAGCAGAATAGTGGTGGTATCACAAGCTCAGATGTCCAACTGTTCTATAAAGCTGTAATAATCAAAACAGTATGGTAGTGTAGCAAAAACAGATAGATGGAACAATGGAGTAAACAATGGAGTAAATTAGAAGCAGATAAACCTATATGGATAACTAATCTATGACAAAAAACCCAAGAATGTACACTTGAAAGCTTCTTCAATAAGTGAGTGATATATAAATAAAGAAGGAAAAAAAGTGAGTGATGCTGGGAAAACTGGGCAGCTGCATGCAAAAGGATGAAACTAGGTCACTATGTCATGCCATACAAAAAAATCAACTCAAAATGGATAAAAGTCTTGGCTGTATGACCCCAAACCCGAAAATACATAGAAAAAAAAAACAGGCAAAATATTCTATGATATAAGCTTCAGAGATGTCTTTCGGATTCATCTCCAAAAGCAAGGAAAACAGGACTACATCAACCTAAATGCTACTGCAAAGCAAAATGAACTGTCACTAAAACATAAAAATTTCCTATTCATATTCCTAAAATATGAATAAAAGTGCATATTTTGACACTATGCAGTTTGTAAGGGGATAAAATCCAAGAGCTACCAAGAACTCATACAACTCAACAAAACCACCTAATCAAAAAAATGGGCAAAAGAGCAAAATAGGTATTTCTTCAAAGATGGCCAAAGAGCACATGAAAAAGACATTCACCATCACCTATCATCAGGGACCTGCAAATCAAAGCCTCAGTGAGATGCCACATCACACCTGGAAAAATGACTCACATCAGAAAGACCAGAAACAAGTAATGGCAAAGATGTGAGATAAAAGGAACCTTTTTATACGTTGGTGTAGAATGGTCCAATGGAGAGTTCTCAAAATATTAAAAATGGAAAAATTTTATATGACCCAGCAACTCCAATTCTAAATAGCTACCCAAAGAATACAAAAACACAGGGGGGCCTCCCTGGTGGCTCAGGGGTTAAAGTTTCAGCACTATCAAGCTATCACTAGCTACTACAGCATGAGTTTAATCCCTGGCCAGGAAGCTAACCCACATGGCATAGCAGACCTCTCCTGTCTCACCCTCTACTCCCCTCAGCAGTGTAATTCAGTAAATCCCCCTGTTCTTCTCTCAACTCTATCTCTGGTGAATCCTCTCATCCCCTACAGCTCTGGCCTACATTCTAGTTCTTGTATGCATAAATAAATAAAAATAAATTCTTTAAAAAAATACAAAAACACCAATTTGAAGAAAAATATGCATTCCTATATTAATTGCAGTGCTATTTACAATGACCAAACCATGGATACTACCTAAGTGTCCAAAAGAGATAATTGAATCAGTAAGATGCTGTGTATGTACACAATAGAATACTACTTAGAGTATTAAATATTAAAAAGATAAACTCTTTTCATTTGTGAATTATGGATGGAGCCAGAGGTGATTATGCTAAGCAAAATAAGTCAGAAGGAGAAATACAAATAATGGATTGTGATACATTTGTAATATAGAGAAACAAAACAAAGGATCATATAAAGCCAAACTAATAATAACCCTAGAAATTGACAGTAGGGGCCTCCCTGATGGCCTAGGGTTTAAGTCTCAGAGTTATCACTGCTACGGCCAGAGTTTGATCCCTAGCCAGGGAGCTAACCCACAGATGGCACAGCAGATCTCTCCTGTATCAACCACTGCTCCCCTTAGCAGTGTATTTCAGTAAATCTGCCTTTTCTGTTCCCCCACTCTGTCTCTGATCAATCCTCTCACCTCTTCCCCACCCCCACAGGCTTACATCCCTGTACTTCCACACACACACAGACAAAAAAAGAATTGAGGCTACCAAATGGGGATGGGGAGGAGGAGAACAAAGTGGGTATGTGGCACAAGGGACTGTTGTGGCGGACTGTGGGTGCCTTGGTGGTAGGTGTAATGTAATACCTGAAGGGGGAGACCTTGTACTTCTAAAACACCAACAACATTGTAAAACAATGTTACCTCAGTGGAAACAATCAACTCTGAGCAGTTCTGACACATAAAGAGATGCTGGCTGTACTATTGTTGATACTTAAAAATGGTTTGGAAGGAGGGAAATAGACTTACAAAATAAAATGCTTTTCATTTCATTTTTTACTAACAGTCTACAAAAATGCTGAGTCAACACACAATAAGGACTCGCACTACACAAAATTATATATATATATATACGCCTTAAATATATATGTGTGTGTGCATATATATGTATATAGGCAGGTATATATAGATATATACCTATCTATATTAATATATTAATATATATAGTGTATACACCGTCCTACCTACCTATCTATTAATACAGGTTCCTCCATTATTCAAAACTAGAACCATTCCTATTTGATATAATTTATGGAAAATTGTTTTAGCATTCCCAAACCTAAAAAATAATTTACCAAATTACAGGAACTTAAGTACCATGATCAAAATTAACCATACTTAAAACACTTTGATAATAAGCTAGTACCTCTTATGTTGCATGATAGGGCAATAAGAAAGAAAATAAAAATATTGCAGTAACACATAACAATTGTAGTGAAGTAAGGGATATTTTTGATAATTACAACCCCAGTTTTATTCATGGTTATAGCTGGTATTTATAACTACTTCCTTCTACTACTCATTGCATATTCCCTTTGTTTTCAACAAGCACCTCAGTTGGTCATGGTTCTTTACATGGTGCAGTGACTCCAACCTTCATCCCTGAAGGGTCTGGGGCATTAGCTGGTCTTGCCTGAATTGGGCTGTTGGAGTTTTGGAGACCTTAATCACAGAATACAGTAATACTAAGAGATCTATATTCCAGACTTACTCTTCCTTACTTCCATTGTGGAGTAGCAGTACAGTTTCCTCTTAGTGGTCTTGATTAATCATTCCAGTCCAGACACTTACTTCTTTGCCTGT
The DNA here is from genome assembly GCA_019455555.1 of Galemys pyrenaicus. Classification (NCBI taxonomy): domain Eukaryota; kingdom Metazoa; phylum Chordata; class Mammalia; order Eulipotyphla; family Talpidae; genus Galemys; species Galemys pyrenaicus. The sequence continues at coordinate 682,272 of JAGFMF010011983.1, forward strand.
GGATTCAAGGCATGAGGAGTTCCAAGTCTTAAGTGGCCATTTTAATTTCAGTGGAATCACTGTGTTTCATGGAAGACACATTCCTCCCTTTGGAATTAAGACCTCTGGGCCAGCAAAGCAGCATAAGGTCATGAGAAAAAGGAGCAAAAATTTTGCTACTGAATTACTACAGGTAATCGTCCATAGTACCACTCCTATTTCTACTCTTGGTTCCTAGGTCTGTGAATTCTGACTATAACAGAACACATAAGCATCCTGGAAAACCCTGCCCCAGACCTGCATTGTATTGCTACCTAGCTGGAACTATAATTTTCAGAAGGTCATTTTGCCATTTTATCAAGCCAGCCACTCCAGGATGGTAGGGAACATGGTAAAGCTGTGAATTATATGAACATGGGCACATTGCTGCATTTATTGTACATTGCTGTGAAGTAAGTTCCCTAGTCAGAAGCAGTGCTATGTGAGATATCACGGTAGCAGTAAAGGAATTTTGTAAATTTATGGATGACATTGCATACAGGGAAGTCAGTTTTTATCATAAGTGTGTTCCAGTAAGGAAAAAATGCTACTCCTTCCATGGTGGAAGTTGTCCCACATAATCTACCTGCCTTGGGTAGCTGACTAATCCTTCTGGGGAATGGTGCCATAGCCAGGTTGGCCTATGTGACTGGAAGTCCTTGCTACTGAGCCCAGGCATAGTCTCCACCGTAGCCAGCATGGCCACTTTGTCCACGAGCCACCGGGTAATGAGGGGGTGGAGGTCAGATGGTGGAAGGAATTGGAGTCTGTAGGTCCCAAGATCAAATCTGCTGCTTTTCTGCAGTTCTTGAACACTTAGTTGACCACTTGGGAATACGCAGAATCACTACATTGACTTCTTCTCACATGGAATGAAGGTTATTATGGCAGGAAAGACCAGTGAGAGTTCTAAGAATGGTCCTCTACGTCAACCAAACAGTATCTTTCCACCCTCCACCAAACATTTGTGCTTTGACCAAAGATTTAAATATGTAGCAATGGTAATTATTCACGTGTCAGCATTTCATGTGCCTGTTTGTTTAGTGCAAGAACTGGGAGAATCTTGGCAAATGACTGAATTATTGTAAGCTTTGTCAGCCACTTTATTAGATGTGAATCTATCTAGTAACCAGATACCCTGCAGTATATTCCTTGAATAAATCAGAATGGCTCCTGGTATCTTTTATATTGTTATAGATCTTACAAATATTTCCCCTTAACAATCAATAATGACTATTGAAAGCCATTTGCTTTTGTCTTTTAGGGACAGGAGAACTTTCCAGTTCAAGCTTCTATGGTTTTCCTATTCTCTGTCATAATGTAGTCTCCAGAGAATTTTTATTGTCTGGACATCCCACATAATATATTGCTAGTGCATAGCATTCATAAGTATGGTAGATAGGAGTAGCAAGTTCCCATGTGCTTTAATGACACTCATGAATGCCAGAAGATGGAGGATAATCCACAAAATGTTGGTGAAGCTTTCAAGAACCAGGGGTCCAGGGCATGTCAGGATAAACCTAGACTAAGCACTTCCTTAATTCCAAGCCCTAGTCTACCCAAAGGTACTTATTCTCCCTAAAGATAGAAATGGAGGGAACTCAACTGTCTCACCTTAGGATGACCCAAGGCAGTCTAGCTGGGGCATCATCCAAAAGGAAACACTCTGGTTGACAGCTATGGTTGCTGGAATAGCTTCTGGACCCTATCAGGCCCCAAGTCCCAGGGGAATTGACTCACCAATTTACATCTGCTGCCTCACAGCCATTGGTTGGGTTGGGCTCTCTTTACGCTGGAGGCTGTGCAGGTGTCTCGGGATGACCCTAGTTCTACTGCCCTGAGGGACTCAAGACCTCTTTAACAGAATGTGTGTTGCATGTAATAGCTCTTAGCCAGGGATCAGGGACAGGGCAGGTCTGGGGAGAGACTTAGTCACTAGACTGGAATCTAGGGGCAATAAAGTATCTGCCTAGTTCTGCACACTACCCAGTGGAGAATATGAGAGAACTGCATTGCTCTTCCAGGGTGAGAGGCTGGGCAGACTGGTCAGCACATCCTTCAGTAGAGGCTCTTAAGAGCCCTGGTTGCTAGAGAAACCTTGGTCTCCATCACAGAAAGTACAAATGGGAACAAATTTTTCCTATGTGCTGCTACCTTCAGCGCAATTTACACTAGGTGAGCTTCTTCTACCCTGGAGGTTCTACCCTGCAGATGTCTCAAGAAGGGCCCAAGCTGCACAGGCTTTGAGGGCCTTAGCTGCCTGCTGAGTATACGAGTGCAGTACATAGCAGGGACAGCACAGGGTTTTGGAGATGTTTGATCCCAGGTGCAGTCTCTGGGGAAACAAAGCACCAGATTAATTCCATCCTAACCTACTTTATGGTGAATATACTCCCTCAGGGCAGAGCTTGAGGAAAAATAGCCCTGCCAGGTATTTGCCAATTAGAGACACCAGGGAGGCCTGGTAAAACTTGGGTCTCTATAAGACATAAGGCCAAATGAGGACTACTATCACCAATTATGATTACCACCTCAGAATGATTTTCAGGGGTCTTAATTGGTGGGTATGCAAGTGTTTGAGGCTGGGTCCTAAGTCCATAGGCCTGGATGGCCCCTCCTGCCCATGCCTGATGAAATGGTGCATATTAAGTTGGCATGCTGCATTATTCAAGGTAGCCAGGTGCATTCAGGACCCAGGACAAGGATCCTGAGGGTCTAGGTTATAGGTGCCAGCTCAGGGGGGGACAAGTCATCTGCCTAATGCCAAGCCCTGTCCAACCCAATAATAAAACTGGATAGAACTACACTGTGTTCAGTGCAGTTTAGGGTAGCTGGGTGTACCTGGTTGAAGTAAGGATGGGGAGAGGGGGGTCACAAAGATGGGATGTATTTTTTTAATTATGTTTACTGAGGTAACATTGATTTTAGAGGTATGGGTTCACACCTCTGAAAATACATGTTGACAAGCCAACATACCATGAAAGTACCAATAATCCTGCACTATAGTCCATTTAACTCCTTCTTCCTTTGCTGCCTCCTTTCACCCTCCCCTTCTGGTAGCCTCAGTTCTATGACCAGATTTCAAGAGTTTGTTTTTAATCTGTTCCTAGTCAGGTGTGAAAGCATCTGGTATTTGTCTTTCTCTTTCTATTTACTTCTCTTATCATAATTCCCTCAAGTTCCATCTATGTTGTCACAAATGGCAACATTGCCTCTTCTTTTATAGCTGCATATCATTCCATTAAGTATATATACTATGTCTTCTGTATGCATTCATCTGTCATTGAGTGTTTAGGGTATTTCTGTAACTTGGCTATTGTAAATAGTGCTAGAGTAACACGGATATGTGTGTATGTGTGTGTGTGTGTGTGTGTATATATTCCTTGGAATTAGTGTTTTGTAGTCTTTCGATAAATTACTAAGAAACGGACTGCTGGATCATATGGTAGATCTATTATTTAATATTTGGAGCAGCCTCCATAATGTCTTCTATGGTGACTGAACAAGTCCACGTTTCCACCAACAGTGTATGATAGTTCCTTTTTGTCCTTTTGTCCAGACTTATTTATGGTTTTATTGTTATAGGTGGTTGTCACCTGTGTGAGGTGGTAGCTTATTGTGGATTTGAGTTGCATTTCTTTTATAATAAGGGATAGGCATTTTTTCATGTGCCAGTTTGCCATCTGCGTGTCGTGAGATCTTTGGAAAATAGTAGCTTCTTGAGTAGTAGCTTTTTGTCAAATGTATAATGTGGAAAACTTTTCTCCCATTCTAAAGGATGTCTTTGTTTCTAATAATTTCTTTCACCATTCAGAAGCTTTTTAATTTGGTATCATCCTATGTGTCTTTTTTTCCTTTTGTTTCCCATTGAGTCCTCAAGGACATCACTGAAGCCAGTTGTGAGGGTGATTTCCTATTTCTTCTATGTATTTTATGGTTTTTGGTCTTATATTTGATCTGACATTTTGACCCAATTTGATTCACTTTTTATTAATTTTTGTATGTGTCATGAAACAATGGTGTAGTTTCATTCTTTTGCATGTGGCTGTCCAGTTTTCCCAATACCATTTGTTAACTAGAGTTTTCTTTCTCCTATACATATTATATACTTGCCTCCGTTGTCATAAATGAACTGTCTCTAAGTGTGGCTTTATTTCTTGGCTCTCAATTCTATGCTATTGATCTGTGTTTTCTGTTTTCCCCCAAATACCATAATTTCTTTTTTATTTTTGCTTTGTAGTATAATTTGAAGTCTGAAAGCATACTATTTTTTTTATCACAATTGCTTTCACTATTTGGGGTCTTGTGTAGTTCTATATGAACTTCAGTAATGTTTGCTGTATTTATTTGAAGAAAGCTATTAGGGTTTTGATATGAATTGGATTAAAACTGTGTATTGCTTTGGGTAACATAGCCATTTTAGTAATACTAATTCTTCTGATTTAGGAGTGTGGACTATCTTTCAATCTTGTTTATTTCTTTTAATGGGGTCTTAAAATTTTCATTGTTCAGGTCCTTTGCCTCCTTTGTTAAATTTATTCCTAGGTATTTAATTCTTTTTGATACAAATCTTGTAAGTAAGACTGTTTTCTTTATTTCTTTCTTTTCTGTTTGTTATTTATAAACAATAAAACACTGGACTTTGTATATTATTTTGTATTGTAGCCTGCCATCTTGCCATACTGATTTATTATTTCTAACAGTTTTTTAGTAGAGCCTTTAGGGTTTTCTACCATATTACATGTAATCTGAAAATAGTGATACTTTTACATCTTTTTTTCCAATTTGGAAGAACTCTAAGTTTGTCAACACCATGTGGAAATGGTGGCGATGTCCCAAGTGAGACCAGGCCCAACTTAATTGCCATGGACTTTGTAGTAGATACTGTGGCATGATAGACCCAAGCTTTCTACCATCAATCAGTTTATTTGTTACTGTTGACGTGCCTGGCATACTCCTAATATACTTCATGCCCAGGAGCAGGTTGCTGTGTCTATTGTTTTCTTAGGAAAGGTGGAACACACAGATTTATACTCACTGGTATTTTGGCCTTCAGGAGTCCCCTTCAGGGAATAAGAGCATTTGAACCGAACAACATGAGACTTCTAACTCCAACATCTCTCTTCAGGTAGAAAGCAGTCAACTCTCCATTATCCATAATAATGGAGAAAACCAAATATTGGAGATAAGTATTTCTCTTAATTAATTTAAGGTTTTGCTCCTACTTTTTTTAAAAGATTTATTTATGCATACAAGCACTGGGGTACAGGCCAGAGGTGTGGGGGTGGTGAGAGGATTCACCACAGAGATTGGGGAGCAGAACAGGCAGATCAATGGAAGTACACTGCTGAGGGGAACAGCAGGCAATGCAGGAGAGGTCTGTCTCACCATGTGGGTCCCCTCTCTGGCCGGCAGCAGGGATTGAACTTGTGCTATAGTGGCTGCGGTTTGCTTCATAGTATGTTGTTTAACCCACTGTGCCACCAGGGAGGCCCCGCTCCCACTTTTTAATGAAGGGAAATCTAAATTGAATTTCAGGTATTGACTCTAATGATTCAGTACCAGGAGTCCCAGGTGAAGATCTTTGGGGCATTCCTACTTTCTGGGCCACATGGCTGGCAATTTCTTCACAGGACTATGATAGCTCCTATTAGGGGTTGAGTGATATCCCCATAAAATGATTTGCTGAAGTCTAACTCCCAGAACCTCAGAATGTGACCTTATTTAGAAATAGGTTCTTCAGAGATGTCATTAATTCACAATGCAATCACATCAGAGTAGGATGGTTTAAAATTTAGTAGGACTCATGTCCTTATAAAAAGGGGATATTTGGACATAAGCACACAGGGAAAATGCCACATGAAGGTGAAGGTTGCGATTGGAAGGATGTTCCTATAAGCTAAGGCACACCAAAGATGGTCAGAGCCTACCAGAAGCTGAGGGAGAGCCATGGGATATATTCCTCCTCACAACCTTCAGAAGGAACTGATCCTGTGGGCACCTTGATCTTGGACTCCTGGCCAGCTATCTTTATCAGTTTGGGCTGCTCCCTACTTGCATTTCTTTGAGGGTCTCTATATGTCCCACATATACCTTGCCTATATTTATGAATTTATGAAATACCATTCTGTTTTCTTTAAGTTCATCTCATCTATATTGGTTTTGATCTGAAATATGATAAATAGCATGTTGAGTGGGATTTTTTTCTGTTTTTCAGAAATTATACCAAAAGCCAACAGCTGAGAACATTAAGCCTAAGTAGCCTAAATCTTTGTTCAAGGAGCCCCTAGGAAATATTGGGTCAGGGGCCTCTCTGAAGGGCTTGCTGCAGGAAGGCAGAACCCCTTATGTTGTAGGAGTTACCTCTCACCTGTGGTGAAGGAGGAACAGAACTAGAAGAACTAGGAAGAAAGTTTCCTATTTTGGGGGAGCACATGCTCATCTCCACTCTTGAACACTAACACTGGCACATTCTACTAACTGGGAGGTGTGAGACCTGGCCAATGTTCTAGAACAGGATTGTTGACCAGCAAAAATGGAGAACTTGAAAGAACAGTTATTAAGAAAAATGAAGTTAGTATTATTTACTTAAACCTCTAATAAACAGACTTCTAAAAAAATTCCTATACAGTTCATATACAAAGAAGAAACTTAGTAGCTCAGTCTTTTAACAGATCTTTCTTGACAGCTTCCCAAGTACAGCAGTGTTTTTGGCATGGAGATGCAGATATGAAAATACCAAGCAAGGTGCCTGCCCTTCTAAAACTGGAATCTAGAAGTAGTGTTTGCTTTAGACAGGATGCTCTAACAATCTAAAAAAACAATCTTCTTGTTCTATCTCTTAAGATTTTTTTCCTCTATGTAGGCCAGATTCAAGGGCATGCTCATCCCCTCTTGACGGCCATGTGGCCACCAGTGGAGTGGCAAGGGGGTGCTGTTTTTCCTAGTTCTTCTAGCACAGTGCCAGACTGTTGTATGGACCTGGTGTGAGTCAGTACATGTCTGAATCTGACTGGCCAGGTCTTGTTCATTGGTAAGGATACCACACATGTTGTAGAGGTTATTCACTACAAAGAACACAAGCAGGGGCTGAACTACAGTGGGGGGCAAGCATACCGAGCCTTTGGTGCATGATTGTGTCTACTCGGAGAGGACCTTTCTCTCATTCACACTGAGATCCACATGGTCTTGGTCACATGCTCCCTGGAGCAAAGGTGAGATGGGCTCCTCCCCACCTGAACCACATGGTTTGGGGTGGAGAAAGGCACTGGAGTGCCTTGAAGAAAAGGCAGAAAAAGGGATTCTAGGCGATAAGAGCAGGTTATCTTTATCTACTTGGAAGGAAAGTGGAAAGGCAAAGTAGTAGGGTAAAGAGGACTTTCAACTTGGCATCGAAAGAACAGGGATATAATGTGGGTTCCGGAACCATGGGACATTGGGTAGGTCACCTAACCAGGTCCTTCAGTCCTTCAAATTTTGTTTCCTTTCTTATAAAATGAAAGAATTTGTGCTGCTTTCCTAACAGACACTGAAAGGGAAATACTGAAATAATGTATGACTATGGTTTGGAAACTATGTTTCTTATACCTAAATGGTATCATTATCATTATTGTTGTTATTGTCCTCCCATTCAGTGCCTTGGCCAGTGTGCTTACACAGTGAAGGTGCTTGGGAAATGATCATTAATTGACTGATCCATGACATGGAAACTGATGTTATTCTGGGTACTTTTCCAAACTTTTATAGAAACAAAATATTTTGGCATAATGTTTATTCAACATTAAAATTCAATGATTCCAGGAACATAAGGAGCAAGCTGTCTTTTGCTGTCATATTTTAGGGCTCAATTTAAATACTGTTTCCTCAGAGAACACTTCATGGGCCAGCCCCAACCCCATAATCAGGGCAGGGCTTCCACCCAAATCCACCACACTTAGCACAGGTCCAACAGTTGCTCATCCAACTTTTCATTTAACTTCCATTTTCCTCACCTGACCGTGAACCCAAGGTGCAGGCACCATGCAGCACTTCTCTGTTCTTGCATACCCTCATGCACAGTACACAGGAAATTAAGCAATATTTATTCAATGAAAAAGTCAGTTCATGGGATTAAGTGGAACAAGGTCAAGTAGGCTAGAAAACATACATCAGATATTCCCTTTCTGTTATCCTAATATGTTTTTCCAAGCCCTCCAGTGTCCACATCCTCATGACTTCTAGAACCTCTCCTAAGTAGAGGAAAAAATGGGTAGCTGGCTAGATGTGTTCATTTAAGAACACACAATGACTGTTTAAGAATAAAATCCATTCACTCTAACCTGTGCCAACAACATCTCAAAATGCAGATCAAATATACTAAGTTCAAGGCCCTATAATTAATTTATTCTAGAACAACAGTTTTGAATTTTATACCCCAGTATATCCTAGTGTATCCTAATGCCTCAAAGCCATGGCAGAAACAGACAGTCCATTACTGGAAGCATGTACATTACTTCCAGCAAGAAATTTGATTGGAGTGGCTCAGAGGGGGGATAGAGATTTTAGAGACAAATTATTCCTTCCTATCTGCTGCCACCTGAATTTCTTATACATAATGCAGCTCTTAGTACAAATGAGATGAGTCAGTGTCAGGGAAGACAAACTGAAATATGACTTCCATCCCAAAGGCAATTATTCTTTCTGTCAGCATCAGAAAGTGAGTGGTCTAATTAATAATAAAAAAAATTTTTAAAGAGGTAAGTTTCCAGCTAGATCATCAATATCTGCTGTGTACAAAAAAAAAAGTTTTTCTTTTAACTGTGGTAAAATACACATAACACAAAAATTGCCATCTCAACCATTTTTAAGGGTAACTTTAGTACTGGTACATTCATAGTGTTGGGTCACCAATTGCCAGAACTTCCTTCATCTTAAAAACTGAAATTCTCTACCCATTACACAGTGGGACCACCTCCCCAGCCCCCATTCCTTATAACCATCATTCTACTTGTGTCTCTGGGAATCTCATTTCTCTGAGAAGCTCACTGAGTTTCCAGAACCAGACAGTGTTTTGTCTTTTTGTGACATGCGTTCTCCTCCCTGGCCTGAGCCAGACTTGGTCAGGGGACATGGTCTGGTTCTGAGATCCTCTGCATTATTTTACATTTCAGGACCTACTGTCGACTGTTGTTTGGAGGTGTAGCCCTCCATATGTAATTGGCCTTTCTCCTTGCAGTAGAAATGCCTCTCTCTTCCTGCTATGGCATCGTGCATAGTCATCCTGGGGTCATTTGCAGTCCCACCTTGACCCTCCAGAATCCTCTGGAGAAGCACCCTTATCTCCCTTAAACTTTCAGCTCTCTGTCTCCAAACCCTCTCCAAGAGCCATGCTTTTACTTGATTGGTGACCTTGGACAGAATACCTTTGAACTCCTTTTATGGTACCAGTGGTCAATGATCACCTTTTCCAGGCTCTAAAGACTGAGGGGGGCTTCAGTGAATTATCTCCATCCTTTGCCTCAGGCACACTAAAACTCTCTGCCTCTGCTCATCTACTTGTCCAGGCTGCTCCAGAAACCTCCAAGTGTGGCTGTTGGTCTCCAAACTGGACCCCCAAACTGGACTAAAGTAGAAGATATGACACCTATCAGTATCTCCCACTGACTTCTGATACCTTTCTACATAGGCAGCACCTATCTAAAAACTTTGTAAATGAGAAAACTTTCCTTTCTTCTTGTCTCTCCCCACCTATCACTATTGTATTTGCACTGGAGGCAGGGGCAAGGTAGGTGGAGTGGAGAAAGTATGGGGAGGGAAGAAAGTAACGTCACCTGGAATTCCCAACCAGTTCTCTTTTGCCCCTTTTCCTTCTCTGACTTTTTCTTTTATTGACAGGGCATTGGGGGGAGGGCTTGCAGAGAGGATAGAAAACTGGGGGAGTTGGGGTGATTTTTCTGAGCCTGTTAGGCTGGTCCTTTATGACTCCTGATGACTTCTGTGACAGAAACTTCCAGTTATCATTTTCAGATAATGCAGAAACTTTTGCATTATCATTCTCACCTTTCTAAAAATATCCTATGTTGTTTCAGATATCCATATACCCAACAAAAAAAGCCTACATTTCCCAAACTTCCTTGCAGGTGAGACATACCCAAAATATGTTAGCAGAAGTTGTACAACTTTAGTAAAAGCCTAATAAAGGGAGTGATTCAATTGGGAGTTGTTGTGACCTTCTGTTCTCCTTTTCTTTCTCCTTTTTTCCTAAAACACACTCAATGGCTGGAGTACCAGCTATCGAGAACATAAGCCACACACCAAAACTTAGGGGCACTTGTGCTGTCGAAGTAAGCTAGCCTATGTAATGTGACTAGGATAGGACATGACTCAGGCTAGATGCTTATGAAATGGTCCTTGGTATTAACCAATAAAGCCAGGGGAGCTCTCTGGAGAGTTGTTATGACTGTTTACCTGCCCCCTCCTCCTGCATATTTTCATAGATGTTGAAGGGAAAGGGAACTAGGACCAGATTCAGTTCTGCCACTAACTACTCACGTGACCTTGAGCATACCTGATAATGTTCAGCGCTTCTTCTTCCTAGTTGACAAAAGCAAAAAGGAGACAAAAAATTACCCTACCACATATTATGAGCATTATACTGGAATTGTATTTAACTTTTGGCATGTGATGCTAATTTTCACTATGTGGTAATAATGGCATATATAAATTCACTGGCATATACAGTGAGTAAAAAGTAGGCAAAGTACTTTAACATAAAATTCACAATAAAGAATATCCAAGTGGCCAGTAAGAAAAGATGTTCAATGTTGTTAACCATCATGAAAATACATACCAAAAAGAATTATTACACATAGGCCATAATTATGTAGCATAATTTTTTTTTTTTGCATAGGTCTGGGGTATAGACCAGAGCTGCAGGGGTGAGAGGACTCATGAGAGAAAGAGTGGGGGAGCAGAACAGGTGGGTTTACTGAAATATACCGATAAGCAGCTGGTGAGACAGGAGAGGCCTGCTGCACCATATGTAGGTTAACTCCCTAGCCAGGGGTCAGACCCAAGATGATAGCACCGAGACTTAGCCCCTAAGCCACCAGGGAGGCCCAGCATAATTTTTTAAAATAATATCAAGAGTTGGTTAGGATATGTAGTAACACACACTGTTGTTGGTGTGAACATACTGTAAAATTTTCTGTAAGGCCACTGGATGTGACTGAGGTAGTGTCTGGACGTGGGTTGAGCTGGAGGTCAGTTCCTAACCCCAAAAAGCTCTTTTTAACTTGACTCAAGCCCACCTGCACCCCCAGTTCCCTGGCTGAAAGGTACCTCTGGCTGACTGCACTCTGTGTACTGAAGTCGGCTCAGGTACAGCGTCTCTGCAGGTTACTTAGCTTTTAGTCCTTCTCACTGGCCTTTAACCTGGGAACTCAGATGGTGTTACCGTTATTGAAGAAGCTGGAAACACCACGCATGGAAAGTGACCACAGCAAACATCAAACTCCAGGATCTGAAACTGCGGAGAACTGCATGAAAGCAGGCAATGGAGTGAGTGACCCTCACGGGGCACTGAGGGGAACCTCATAGAGTTAATCTCTACATAAGGGACCTCTTGGTACCCCAAGTCCTCAGATGGAAGGAATCCTTGGGAGCCCCATCACCCTCCCCACTACCACACAGGAACTGAAAAAATTCCCATACCTGCTGCTGCAGTGCAATCAGCACCACGCCTTGCCACCTAGCCCCCGCCCCCCCCCTCATGGTTTTGTGTGTGTTCTTTTTTGGTGCGATTTTTTTGTTTCTTTTGTTTTTGTTTGTTGGCATTTTCTTTCTCTCTCTTTCCCTTTCCTCTTTCTTTCAATATCTGCCACAACAGAAGACTACTTGAGCCTGTACTCTGCCACAGAGGAACAGATATCAGGCAGACATACCTAAACCTCAGGAAGAGAAATCCAAAATCATGCCCACCAGTACCTGTAACAGGCTGACAGTCAAGCCTGTCCTCCCATCCTGGCCTGTGGTTTGGGCTGGCCCCCTCCCTCTCTGGAGTGTGGGACAGTCCCTCTGTCAGTGCCCTGTGAGATGGCACTGAAGACATGGCCCTGGGGACAGCTTCTTTAGACACTTGTGGACTTGCAGCTGAGGTGTCCCAGTTGCTGGAAGTGGAAGTGTTATAGGGCAACCCTAATATAAAATGGGTTTCCCTGACTGGGTCCTCACCTGTGTGCTCAAAAGGCTTTTATAATAAGCCCCAACTGCAGGCACGTGTGACAAAAGTTTTATTAAAGGGTTTTATTTTACAAAAGAAGGGGAATAAAGTATAATAACACAAAGAAAGGGATACAAATCCGTAAATATCCTACCAGATCTTCTGAGCTCTGACGTGTTGAGAGCTGGCTCTGAATCAAGGGAGGTGGCTCCAAAGGAAGAGAGAGCCCAAGGCTCACCTCTCTGGTTTTATAGCCAGCCTGGCTGCTGAACTCCAGCCTCAGGTCCCAGTGATCCACTCTTCAATAATCATCTTATTGGATTTGTGGTTCTGGAATATTGGTGGTCTGGAGTAGGGGTTGGAGTCCACAAACTTATTTATGTAATCCATTCAGGACTACCATTCCCCCTAACAGAAGCAAGCTGGCAGCCCAAGAGGTGGAGGTCCCAAATGCCCTGGAGTGCACAGGGCCTTGGGCGAGTCTGAGGTGGCAGAGTACTGACAATGGCAACTGCCATATTCTGGGCCCTCCTCTTGTCTTTCTCCTTTTCTTTGTCTAGTTAGTCCCCTCTGTCAGAGGCCTTAAAGACCATGTTCAAGTGTTAAAAAGATCATAGACCCTTGATTTAGTCTGTGGAGTCTGTGTCTGATGTCAGGGCAAGACTGACTAATGAGGGAGACTGCTAAAATGTTTATCCTTTTACAGTCTTTAGGTCTAGATTACTATACCTTTTTATAGCTCAGAAATCTATTAAGAAATGATGTAGGTTTCTTTTGGGCTTTTGAGTACTTTCCTCAGCCCTTTTATAATTGGCTGGCTTAACAACTGTCTATTGTATACCCCAATGTTAGGTAGCTACAATAACATTAGGTTTTAAGAAGTCTTGAGTATTTTTAGAATAATCTCATTAGTTTACATTTAGTTTTTGAGAATACCTTTTGAGGTATCAATATATCTGTTACTGGCCTTGACTCAGTTTTTCACAATGAAAACAAATGTACTAAACTTAGCAAAACCTTAGTTTTACAAGAGATTTAGTCACCATCTAAATACTGATGAAAAGAACAAACTTAAGATAACCAACTGCAGCTTCAGTTTCTCTTATAACTGGAATTTTAGGTTAATTGCACAGTTGTAACTATAACAATCCCATACCGAATTTTCGTTAGCCAAGCACTAAATAGATTGATAAAAACAAGATTCAGACTTAATACCATATATATTTTCTGTATACAAGTGAGAGTCTCAGTAACTTTTCCATGGTCATAGATGCCACCTTGAATTTTCCCTGATCTCAAGTGGACCCCTCGTTACCTTTATTCCTCATCTGAACAACCATCTTTAACCACCATTTGTCTTTTCTCTTCCTTCCTTGGTTGTTCATTTTTCATATTTTGCTCATTTTCCATTTTACAGTGTACACATGAATCTACTTTCTGTACCTTCATGGACCTCTTTTCCTTTTCTACAGTCTTTTCATACCTTTTCCCTTTTCTCATTTCTACAATACACACATTAATCTCTCCTTATAGGTTCTGTTACTGGCCTTTCCATGTTCCTTCTGAACCCTGTTCTGTTCTCTCTTTCCAAAAATACCATTGCAGGCCTAGGTTTCCTTTCCTCTCTCCCACTGTAGACTCTGAATACAATGTCCACTAATTGGGAAGGAGTCATTTCTACCGCACCCTCAATCTTTGTTAACTTCTTCCTTTTATCTGGAGTACTCTGAGCAATAAATTTCATATTAACCACCTTAGAATTTTCTGGAGCATCAGGGTTTACATCTGTATATCTTCTGTATGCCTGCATAATCCATTCTAAAAACTCAGAAGTATCTTCATTAACCTTTGCTCTATCTCTAATATTTTACCAAAACTCTTTTGTTTTGGGATACCCTTTCTTAGCCCTACTAACAGGCACTTTTTATAGTATTTTAACATTTCCATCTCCCCATTATTGGGATCCCAGTTAGGGTCTACCAAAGGAACAGCCTTCTCCAATTCTGGCTTTCCTATATTCTCCAAGTGGAGACGACCAGCTTCTTCTCTAGCTTTTCCCAAAACTATCCTTCGCTCATCACATGTAAGCAAGGTATTTAACATAGATAGTATATCTGCCCAACTTGGCCAACGGGAGGCAAAGATTGAGGCAAATAAATTTGCCATCTTCTGAGGATCCTGCCGGTATGAAGGGACAGAGCTTTTCCAATTTAACAGAGACCCTGGGGGAAAGGAATTATAAAACCAATAATAACCAGCAGGCTGACCCCATTCCTTCAATCCCCCCATTGGGAACTGTCGAAGAGGAAACTGTCCTGCCCCAGTGCAGTTCCCTGGACCAAAAAGAGTGCCTCCTCTGGTATAAGAAGGAGAAGTTGTATTGCTGGTGGGAGGTGAGGCCTGTGGAGCTTTCAAAGCTTCCTGCTAAGGTGCACTGGCTCCATAGCAGGGATTCTCCACTGGTGGATTCAATGTTTCAATTAAGTAAGGATCCTCCTCTTCCTCTGTTTACTCCCATTCTCAGGCAAAGGTTTTTCCCCTTTTCTCTGAGCCATCAAAGGGACTTCTGCCTTCCCCAAACCTGATTTTTCGAGGACAACCTGTAACTATTCTTGCAGTTTCTTGCATTTTTACAATATCACCTCCCTTTCTACCAAACAACATTTGCACTATCATGCATAAGAGGAACCCCAAAAACAGCCAAAATTTATAGCAGGAGCCAAGTTCCAAATATATGCCCATATGAATTGCAACAGCATAAGCATTAACTTGTTTACACCAGACCTTACAATACTTGCCAACACAGAACCTATGTCAAAAGAAACAGAAGGGGGTGGAGCAGAAGCAGAACCTCCTGAAATAACAGTTAAACCCATGACTTTTTCAATTATATATCTCAAATCAAATCCTGCCAGGGTTCTTGTCATTGCTTTTGCACTTTAAGGTGACCAACACAAGGAAATAACCCCTGGTCTGATCAACCACGGGTGTCCGGTCCCTTCTGGGTTGCCAACTAAAACAGGGGGCAGAGAAGGCTCTGAGGCCAGAGAGTTCCCCCTCCCCCAAATCCCCAAAAGGCCAAAAGCCACAAACCAGAATCAAGGGCTATAGCAATAGGGGGCTATACCTAACTGAGGACAGTGCCCGATATAGGTGTCTATGGGTTCTCACCTGCGCACACAATTGCAAGAGACCTCAGGCTACAGGAACAACAACCATGGGGTTTATTTACAAACAGGGGGGGAAAAAACCACTTATGTAGCCACAAGAGGCTGGCTGCTTGAATCAGACAGCATCAGTGTTGGTTGTCACCAGTCAACAGGAGTGCTGGGCAGCACTGGCCAGTAGCGATGACTACTACTTGGCCTGCAGAGGTGGGTTCAGTGTTAACAGCTCTTGTGAGTTGTTGGTTTATACCAACATTGAACAGCTCGTTGAGACACCAGGTCCAGGGCTTTTGGTGCTCCTGCCAGTCAGTGTGAGAAACAGGACTGAGATTCAGTCTCTAGAGTCATTCAGCCTCTTAACCCTCCTCACAAGGCAGCTGTTGGATGCTTCCCTCCTTTCTTCAGGGACTGGAACTGTCTTCTCCTCTGCAGGGATCTCCTCTTCCTCTGCAGGGGCTCTTCCTCAGGGCTGCCACTTCTCCAGACCCCTTCTTCCTCTGGACTGATGCTCCTCTGGTGTCTGATGATCATCTGACCTGTGTCAGATGAATCCTGCTGAATCAATGATCCAGGATCCCTCTGACCCTAGCTTATATTCACTTTGGGTGCACCCCCCCCCCAGTCTGATTGGACCATTTTTTAATCCTGCACCTGCTTAGTCTGTTCCATAATCCAGGAAGTGCATTTCACACAAAAGTGCTCAGTGGTGAGAGGCGGAGTCATGGCAACAAAGCATAATCAACCCACAGCTCACACCGGATTGGTCCGTTCCACGATCCAGGCAGTACACTGCTACATGAAAGGTGAAGAGCCACTGCCACAACTAACTTGTAGTGGAGCAGGAGACCACCCCGCTTGCCAGCTGCAGTCCGGTAACATCATTACTATTATCTGCCCACAACAAGAAATCAAATGCTGGTGTCTTCAATTGTTAAATGATGAAAAAATTATGCTTTTGAATATTTGACATTGCAAAATACTTAAGAATGAAAAAAAATAAGCTGTGTAAAAGTGTGATTCCAATTTTGTGTTTTCCCCATATAAACACAGATACACAGAGGAAA
This sequence comes from Galemys pyrenaicus, assembly GCA_019455555.1. Lineage (NCBI taxonomy): Eukaryota > Metazoa > Chordata > Mammalia > Eulipotyphla > Talpidae > Galemys > Galemys pyrenaicus. Next base: position 698,720 of record JAGFMF010011983.1, read on the forward strand.
TTGACTGGAAGGGATCATCCACGATGACTTATTTGATGGTGATGGGAGAAAGCTAGTGTGAGTTTTCTGGATTACATTTTTCAGCAAATTCACATCGTCTACAAAAAATAATCCATAACTAAACCTGCTGCCTGGGTCAGGCAGGGAAATTCACTAGACTGAGGAGCAGCAGGATGAGAGGAAGGAGGCGGGCAGGGCGGAACCGGCCCGCCCTCCGGGACCGGAAGTGCAATAGGTACACCAGGAGAGGCGAGAGCCGACCTCCACTGCGGCTAGAGCGGCCGGTGGCGAAAGAGGAACTTCCGGGGCAGGGCTTTCCTAGTTCTTTCTGCAGGGCATGTGGACCTTTAGCTACGTGAGATTCAGTGATTGCTTGGCCACCGCTTCCGTCACATTGAGCCGGTGTATGAAATCGGGGGCGGCCATGGCTAAGAGCAAATTTGAGTACGTACGAGACTTTGAGGCCGATGACACCTGCTTGGCCCACTGTTGGGTGGTGGTGCGGCTGGACGGCAGAAACTTCCATCGGTGAGTTGGGCAGCTCGTGGCGCATGGTGCGCCCGTGCTTCGGGAGAGGCCGAGTAACTCGGGTTACCCGGGTAACGCAGCAGCCAATGAGCGCGCGTCATTGGGCATCACCTTGCGTGCTGTTTGCAACGTACTAGTAATAAGGCTGGTACGGGTAGTTCTATGGAGCTGGGCGCGCCTCTGGTGAGCTGGGGGGTGCCCATTACCAGACACCTACCAGCAAGGAGTCGGTGGAGAACGTCTCTCCTGGGCGCCTAACTTAGCGTTTCAGTTATTTTGTTAGCTATCTTTGAGGGCTGACTCGAAAGGCCTGTAGAGGCTTTGCTTCACTTTACTGTGTAACTCTTGTTTTAGTATCAGTAACAGGCCACAAGTACTGCCTTGCAGAGGGAAAAGAAAAGATGAGGATTTAATTTTAAGCTCTACTTAGTAATGATGACTACTGTAGCATTTATTGAACACTTTCAAGGATCTAGGCTTATTATAATTGTCATATTTTCCAAATCTTCAGGACAGGTCTCCGAAGTAAAATATATGACCCCATTTCACAGATAAGGGAATCAAGGCTTAACAAATGCAGTCCTTTTTCTCATTTGGGCAGGGCAAAAACAAACAAACAAAAAACCGACAAGAATTCCCAAGGAAATGGATTAGATGTGGCTAGTATAGCGTCTGAACTCATTGTTCTATTGCAGTATCTTCTTCTGTGAATGGCCTCTTTAATCAGTGGTGTTAACAGCACACTGTTATCCATCCCTGCCTTTTCTGTCATCTTTTTCCCCTGTGAAGGTTTGCTGAGAAGCACAACTTTTCCAAACCTAATGACAGCCGTGCTCTCCACCTGATGACCAGATGTGCCCAAACTGTAATGGAAGAGCTGGAGGACATTGTCATAGCCTATGGACAGAGTGATGAGTACAGCTTTGTGTTCAAACGGAAAAGCAATTGGTTTAAAAGAAGAGCCAGGTAATTCTATGACCTAACTCTTTCAGAATATTTTCTTCCAGGATCTAGTTCTGTTTTTAATTGCAGATTTAACAATGGTGTGTGTGGTAATTGCAATTGCAGGATGTATGTAAATCTCCTGGTTAGAATTTGCTTCCTTCCAATACCTGGGCATGGGCATCCCTTATGCCTCTTTATCTGATTCTTTCCCTCCAGTAACCTACCCCCTAGCTTCTAGACTGATCTGGCATGGAATAGAAAGACTAGAAACAGAGACTGTAGAATATAACATTGTTGATTCATAGGTTGACTCTAGCCGGTGATGGTCTGTACATGCATTGCAGTATTGTTTAAACTTTTAATTAAGGGGCATCTCAGTACAAAATAGACATGTCAGATATTTGATTTTGTAGTACAAGTGACAATTACTGGTATGATTTTTAAAAAAAAAGGAAATTTGTATCAGATTAATCTACAGAGAAAAATGAGATATTAGTAAATTATGGAAGGAAAGGCGAGCTATATAATTTTTCTGGTGAAAGGTGTCTTATCTCTTGGCCCACTGGGCAGTTAGAATAATCTCTCTGTTGCACCCATAGGCCGGGCTGTCATGGTTTTGAATTAATATTTTTTTTTTCTTGCTCCACCCAATATGCCTTATATTTGCAAGTAAGTTCATGACTCATGTGGCCTCCCAGTTCGCCTCCAGCTATGTGTTTTATTGGCGGGATTACTTTGAGGATCAGCCTCTTCTGTATCCCCCAGGCTTTGATGGAAGAGTCATCGTGTATCCTAGCAACAAGACTTTAAAGGACTACCTCAGCTGGCGCCAAGCCGATTGTAAGTGAAACCAAAGTAACAGATGTAAACCAATGCTGAGCACCAGAGCTGATCTGGTACAGGTTTGGCTTACATGTATTTTGTTTGGAATGTAATACTTCAGAATATTTAAATTAGTTATTAAAATAATTTAAAAATTGGATATTCCTCAGTTCCAGCTTTAAAAAAATTTAGATCTGTTGACAATACTGGGTCTGTATTCTACTTAGTATTGGACAGAACCCGTGCCCTGTCTTTATCACACACGTGTGTGTGCACGCATGCACACACACAGGCCTGTCACTCCCGATCATTACCTTGAGGTCCCCTTCTCTGGTTTCCACATTTTGTTCATGCTGATTTCAGTGAATATTTGAGTTGTTACCCCAGCCTTACACAGCTATGATGAAATGTTTGTGGGACTTTTATTCATTTGATGTATCTTGAAGTTGCCAGAAGAATTTGGGGAAAAAGTGGGGATAACATAAAGCAAATGACTTTAAAAGCATCCCCAAGCTTAATGAACAAGGAGACAGATTTATGTAAAGCATAACTGAAATGACAGAATAAAAGAGTCAAGAAATAGTTTGTTTCTGCTTGGACACTTCCCCCATGTCTCTGGTTTATGAGCTATGTCAGGTCCCCTGAAGGATTCTGAGAAGTAGGGCTCTAGTATCCTCAGAAGCATGAATGGGTCTGTGTAAACATGCTCCTCTTTTCTCCCCACAGGTCACATCAATAATCTTTACAATACAGTGTTCTGGGCACTTATACAGCAGTCTGGACTAACCCCAGTGCAAGCCCAGGCGCGGTTACAGGTATGGAGTTCTTACTGCTATGCACTTTGCCAAGATTGTGGTCTGCATACCCTGTCTTCACATTTTGCATTCTTTTTAAGCTCTCTTGGAAGCTGTTTTGAAAGGATATAAAAATCATACTATAATTAGCAGCTCTGCTGCTCGTTTGTTCTAGGACCCTTGATACGTTATTACTTCCCTTGAGCCTCGGTGTCCTCCCTTCCTCTGCATTTGCACATGGTCATGTTGAGCTGTCGCTGCCTTCTGCCCTCTGTAGATGGGACATGGCTCTTTATCAGTCCCATCTGGCTCTTCTTGGGCCATTCCCTGCCGGGCACCCATAGCTTCTCAGGTTTATCACCCCTGCACGTGGTTAAAAGTCTAGGCTCTAGGGGTCAGTAATGATTCAAACAGTGCTTCTGCTTAACTATTCCATGCTGCCCAAGTTCCTTATAGGTAAAGTGAGAAAAAACTAGTTCCTACCCAGTATATGGTAAGGATTAAGTGGCATGATAGATGTGAAACACTTAGGGTAGGACAAAGCATATAGTGAGTACTTACATCATCACAGAGCTGCTCGTGGGATGGCTACCAGTGAAATGAGATGATGTGTGTAACAGCTAGTCCAGCATCTGGTATGTTACAGTGACTCTGCAAGTGGTTGCCGTTACTGACTGTCAGAATGATGATGGACTTAGCGCCATAAGAAGATGGCTAGATCTGTCTAGAGTTGGCAAAAACTGAATTTAGGTTTTGTTTTTTTCTAGAAGTGTAAGAGTAATCTTCAGCCATGAGCAATTGATAGAATCTCTCTAAGCTTCCTAGTTGTCATCTGTAAAGTAGAGGTGATCATGAGAGTCTAATAAGCATACTGAAGTAACTAGTAGGGAACAGGGACTCAGTCACTATTAATTCCTCTCACCTAGTCACTCCTGTGATTTCTGAAATCAGTTCCTTGCTACAGAATTTATGAATGCAGACTTGTAAGAGAGATTTGAACTGCTCTTAAGTGCGGATTCATTTGTGTCTGTAAGATAAAACCCTTCCGCTTCTCTACCTTGTTGGGTGGAAGTTTGGGCAGGGGATAGTCTGGATAAAGGGAGTGTTAGGGGAGAGAAAAGACACACTTAGCTATTAACATCTATTTTGATTTCCCCAGGGAACTCTTGCAGCAGACAAGAATGAGATTTTGTTTTCTGAATTCAACATCAACTACAATAATGAGCCCATGATGTACAGGAAAGGGACTGTACTGATATGGCAGAAGGTAACACTATGTGTGCAGAGGAGGAGCTGTGTCTTGCTGGGCCTGCGTGCCCATGTGACTGCAGTTGTTAACACAGATTACCTCCTTGCCAAACAAATGCTTAGGTTATTTTGTATGCTCCTTTTTTCTGTTTTTGTCATGACCTTTGTGATCTGGAATCTTCTACTATAAGAATCACAGAACTTTAGAATTTGTAAACTTATTTTTCTGTATCATAATCGCTTCCTAGATCAGTGTTTTTGTACTCATACAACCTTTAAAAAATACTTTTCCCCACACTGGATAGTAAAATTGAATGTTCCTCCATCCCATGAACTAAAACAGAGGCATTTGGGGTCCTGCTCTGTCACGACAGAGTGCTCACGAGGTCCCTTAGACAGCCGCACTCACCTCCACATACTCTGTCAGTTTGTGCCTTTCCCTGCTTCCTTGATTCTACAAATATTTTCTTTGGCAGCTCTTGGGCATGACAGCTTCTCTTAACTTTATTTTCTCCATGTAAATACTTTTCTGAAATGTATTAAGGGGTACCTTGGGAGCTAGACATTCCACTAGCAACTTTAGTTCTTTTATTATTTTTATTTTTTTATTTTTAAAGATTTATTTATTTATGCATATAAGAACTGGGGTGTAGACCAAAGGTTGGGGGGTTGGGAGGGGTTTGAGAGGAGTCACCAGAGACAATGGGGAGGATTGACTGAAATACACTGCTGAGGGAGCAGCGGGTGAGACAGAAGAGGTCTGCTGTGCCATGTGGGTTAGCTTCCTGGCTGAGAATAGAACTCTTATTGCAGTGGCTGGTGATAGCTTGATAGTGCTGTGTCTTTAACCCCTGCACCACCAGAGAGGCCCTCTTTTATTATTTTTAAAGCACAGTTGTTCTTTGGCACAAAGTTGGGAATATTATATTGCAGATCAGACAGCAGGAATATCTATATTTACTGCTAACTAGGAATATAAAATGCCTCCTTTGTTCCTGAGCCACCATTCAGAATGTAGTAGCATAACTTTTTTAAAAAGTACTTTTAATCGTACAGAGATTCATGCATGTTGAGATTTATACAGACATATAATTATCACATCAGATAGTCAGAAATATGTCAAATAAAAGTGAATTTCCCCCACATTTGCTCCTCTCCCAAAGCCATTCATAAGTTAATTGTGTCATCATTTTACCCATAGGTGGATGAAGTCATGACAAAAGAAATTAAACTGCCAGCAGAAATGGAAGGAAAAAAGATGGCAGTGACCCGGACTCGGACTAAGCCAGTGCCCTTGCACTGTGACATCATTGGGGATGCTTTCTGGAAGGAACATCCAGAGATCCTAGATGAAGACAGCTGACCCTTGGCTTTTCAGTCCTGGTGTGATTAACCATTCGAGGCCCAAGTCTCCTGGCATTAGGTGGCCCTGGTCTCTCTGCCACCTGGAACAGTTCTGGGAGGGAACCAGAAAAGGAAGGGTGGCACGGGGTGGTGTGTGTCATTTACTTTGAGTAGACACCTTTCTTGCTGCATTGGAACATGGGTTCAGTAGAAGTGCGTTTTTAGAAAATCTTGGTACTATTTTTATAAAGCACGAACTGTTACATGCCTTGCAGAATGAATCATTTTTAGATGGTGTCATAAATCTTAAAAAAACTGTCAAGCTCTTCACCTGGGATAGAAGATGAGCCTAGGCTTTACTGTCCCCCCTGTTCTCTCCCTCCCTCACTTGACTAGAGAATCCAGTGACCTTGCAAACCTTACCTTGCCTGCCCGTCGGCTTGCATTCATCCTTGGCAGACCTGGAGGTCAGTACATGTAGATGCCTGTGAATTCAGGAGTTTTAGGGGCTACTCAGGCTTTCTGCCACTCTCCAAATGGCAATGTTGACTGAATAGATGAGTGGAGGTTTGGGCGCCCTTGTGTGCACATCCAGTTCTGCAGTGTTAGCAGCAGCAGTAGCATCTTCCTGCCAAAGACTGTTTGGAAGGCCACTGACCTCTTTCTAAGAAGGAAGAGAATTCCATGGATATAGAAGAAAGAACATGTCAGTATGAACGAATGAGGAAGAAGAAACATTTATTCCTATCCTCAGGGTACTTTAGTTTTAAAGGCCACCTTCCTGTTGAACTTCTGAAAAACAGATTCTCAGGGAAGCTCTACATGTAGAATCAGAATGACGGCATGTGAATTGTAGAGCAGAGGGGGCAATACTCCTTGGGTCAGAGGTGGCCTGGGTCAAAGAAGTCCTTAGCTCCACCTGTCCATAGCCTGGTGGGATGGGCTGGGCTACTGAGCTGCTGGCCCAGGAGTGAAGGTGGGGGGAACTCACATCGCCTCATTCTTGTTTCTTTTTTTTTTTTTTAAAGATTTATTTATGCATATGAGAACTGGGGTACAGACCAGAGGTGTGGGGGGTGAGAGGATCCATCAGAGACAGAGTGGGGAACAGAACAGGCAGATCAACTGAAGTACACTGCTGAGGGGAGCAGCAGGTGAGACAGGAAGAGGTCTGCTGTGCCATGTGGGTCACCTCCCTGTCAGGAGGCAGGGATCAAACTTGTGCTGCAGTGGCTGCATTTTGCTTCATAGTGTGTTGCTTAACCCATTGTGCCACCAGGGAGGTCTGCCTCTTGTTCCCTGTTTTAGAGGAAAAAGATAATTTGGCTCTATGAAGGATTAATGCAGAGACCGCCTACTCCCCAGTGCCTGGCATTGCATTACAGAATTCACATCCAAGAAGAAAATGTATTTTTGAAAGGCCAATGGCTGGTCTCATTGCTCACTAATTGACACCCCATCTGTCCGGACTTTTTTTCCTTCCTGTTCTCAGTCCACAGGAATAGGGAACTCACAGTTGGTAATTGATAAAAATCTCTTTGAGAGAAAAAAAAAAAAGTTTTCAGCTCCTTTGGCCTAATTTTCCAAGGATTTTTATCACAGAAATGCACTCTACAAATCCAACGTGTGTTTGCATAACAGGGCAGGATACACAGCAGTGGCTCACTGACTTCAGGGTGCAGCACTGTATGTGGACTGCTTAAAGAGATGATTTCATGTTCCCTCCCAGTGAAGAACTGGGGTTCATTTTTAGCCCTCAAGACTTCTGTGGTCATGGATATGACCACACTCATTTTACTGTGATGGGTGAAGTGAGACAGTAAGAGGATGTAGTTCTTGATAATTAATGCTAAATATATTGATAGTATATCAAAATAAGGCAGTGTACAAATTTTCAAGACAAAATCATGTGATTTCTGGGGATACTATATGGTACTACGAAGGCTGCCACTTGATTTTATCATAACATTGGGACAAGCACTTACTCCTTGAATTGATGGGGTTGGAGCTTTGAGGTTTTTGTTGGGGTTTGGGCAAAAGAACATACTGGGTTTAGTACCTGGGCCATACCTGTGGTGCTGTCAGTCACTAGTGTTAGGTGGCTTGTGTTCTTTGTTGCATGTCTTTTTTCCAGTGTGTATTTCAGTTGTATATTGTCATCCTGCTCTCTGAGGTACCGAATAGCATTCTCAAATGGTAAAGAAGCTTTAAAATACAAAATTGGTCAGTATAGGTTTAGTATTAGTTGCTAGCATGGGAGAGTAGTGGTGTTAGGGGGAAAGGTAGTCCTATGTAGGTGACTGAAAGCATCTTCGCTACAGTCACATCTGTACCTTCTCTGTACGGTAGACTCATTTCTAAAATTTCCTTACATTGTTGTTCATTTTTGTACAGTAATTGATTTCTCCCCCCAGGTGTAGTCCTGGTCGTTCTCCCACCACCATAGCACCTGTGAACCATCAACCACGTGCTTTTCCTTCTCCTTTGATCCCTTTTCCTCCTCCTATATGCTATATGCTTCAGATCTATAGCCAGCTGCAATTTTTGAGAAAACTATCATTTTAATATAAAAAAAACCAAACGTTTGCTGACCAGTGGCTGTAAAGTAACAAGTGGTTGAAGGAGGTTTTGTAAATCCTCCTCTGCCCCTGAACGCTGGGTCCTCATCTCTCTTCCTTAGCAATGCTTAAAAAATTAATGATAATGAGTTTCCTTTAATACTAAGGTCTCTCTCTAGGGTTAGTGTAGATTTCTTTTCACTTAGGGTATAGACCCATCCTTCTGTCCTAGTTTCACTGCAAACTTAACTGAATTAGCAAACGTTCATAGTGCACCCATCAAGCGTTCTTTGTGCCGTGTCTCTTCATCCTCAGGTACTATTTCAGATGAAAATGCAAAGATCTAAATCGAGTCAGGTTACCCAACCCGGTGCTGAGCATAGGATTCAATTGGGTCATTCACACACTTAGTGGGGTCGCGCGGATCGTGCTGCCTCCCAGCGGCCGCGCGGTCGCAGTACGGGCCCGCACCGCGGCTGCGCAGTGCCGCCCTCTGGCGGCTCGGCTCCTCCTTCCCATCGGCCTCGGCTGCGGGCCTTTCAAACATGGAGGAGCGGGAGAGGGGGGCGAGGCCGGCAGGCGCCGGGAGCCCCGCGCATCCGCCCAGCCCGCGGCTGGACGTCAGCTCTGACAGCTTCGACCCGTTGCTGGCCCTGTACGCGCCGCGCCTGCCACCCATCCCCTACCCCAACGCGCCCTGCTTCAACAACCTGGCCGAGTACGAGGGTTTCCTCAGGACCGGAGTCCGGGGCGGCGCGCGCGGACGGGCACGGGGCGCGGTTGCGGGCTCAAGGGGTCCCACCGCCGCTGCCGGCCCCTCAGGCCGCTCCCGCCGCCGCCCGGACGCCCCCGCCTCGGACCCAGAGCGCATCCAGCGCCTCCGCCGCCTCATGGTGGTCAAGGAGGAAGCGGACGGGGCGGCCGGGGCGCGCCGCCCAGGCCCGGGTCGGAGCAGAAAGGCGCCGCGCAACGTGCTCACGCGGATGCCCCGTGAGTCGCGGGGCCCGGGTGGGCTGGGGGCCGGTGGGGGGCGGGGCTGCCCGGGCCGCGCAGAGTCGGGGGAGCCGGGTGAAGGTTGCAGAGATGATCAGCGGCCTCGGGGTGGGGGGTAGGGGGTGTTCAACTTGCGGCGTCTGGCTCCGGGGGTATGTGGAGAGGGTAGTCTGGAGCAATGAAGGGGTCTCCCTGAGCTGTAGGAGAGGGCAGTGGTACGGCCACCGAGCTAATAAACGGCCGCGTGCAGGTCTCCAAAGGAAATGGGTGTGTGTGGCAGGGGCTGCAGAGCTGGGGAGAAACCTGCCGAGAGAGGCTACAGGAGAGGGGGAGGGCTTTGGTGGGGAGGTGGGCATGGAGAAAGGACTCGAGGGAAAGGGCTTACACAGGTTGTTTCGGACAGGGGGCGCCTCCAGCTTACAGAGGAAGGCGAGTGTTTGGGCAGTGGGATTTGAGAGGATGGAGGGTGGGGGAAGCAGATCAGATAGCACAGGGGACATAATTTCACAACCCCGGCACATTGACAGCTTTTTCTCTTCCTGGCTGTAATCAGAAAGGCTGCAGGGAGGGTCCTGATAGACACTTGTTCACGGGGAATGCAGTCGGCACAAAATGCCACTAAAACACAAGCACTGCTTTAAAGCCACTCCGCCGGACCCAGTAGGGAGATGGATGTCTGTCTTGGTTGCTGTTACCAAATGCGCAGGTTCTCTTAAGTGCTGGAGGTGTAAGTCGCCCAAGGAAATTTCTTGGAGCCCTTAATAGATGTTTAGAGTAAAGCTGTAAACAGCAGAAGTTGCTTATATGTGAGTTAAGTCTTATATAAATGGAATAAAAACAGCCCGGGGTTATATCTTTTGTCATCTGGCAAGAATTCTGACATCTGTCTGGTGAACACAATGACCTACTTAGCCATTCAGAGCATCTGTATCCTGATAGCAAGATTGTGACATTGGTAAATCATTGCCTTTGGAATGCAGGAATGCAGGGTTACACTAAGCAATGAATATTTTGTTTCATTCCTAGAAATGTATTTATTAAGAGAGAAACCTCCTGAAATGCTATGTGCTGTCACCCCACCCTTTGTGGGGTGATTACCAAGTCAGAGCATCTCTGCCTTAAGCTAGGGTTTCCCCCAGTGTGTGTGCCCAGCAGTAACACAAGGATAGAATATGTATGTTTTAAAGTGAGAGCAGTTTGGGGGACTTTTATTTTTTCTATACTTTTTGCTATTAGATGGTTGAAATGCTCCAAGTTTCTGGTTGTAACATTTCTCTTTTGAAACACTTTCCATGATTGCAACATTTTCCATAATTGCTTTGCTACTAAGATTGTCAAGGAAAAGAAATATTTCTACATGGTGGGTGTTTTTAGCTTGGAGCATTGTGCTATATTGCTATGACAGAGTGAAGACCCACTTTCCCCACTTAAATCAGGGTCTGAAAGACTGTGTAGTAGGCATTAAAAAATTTAATTACAACACAGGAAAGAGGTGGGTAAATATCAAAAGAGTTGATTTCAGAAAACAAAAAAAAATCTACAGCAGCCTGAGTGAGGATTAGATTTATTCAGGAAGGAGTTCCTGCAAGTGGTAAAATTTAGGTCTTAGAATTTGGGAATGCATGGTTGATGATAACTAATTAAAAATCTGGTAATTGAGGTGGGATTTATTTGTAGCAAAACTCACCCTTTTAAGGTAAGTTTTGACTAATGTAGGAAACTATCCATCACCATGAAGATACAGGGTATTTCTATCACCCCCAGAAGTCTTCTGGCCCTTTGTTAGTGAGATGATAATTTTATTGTTGCTGACAGTAGCTGCTGTTATTGAGCACGTATGTACTAGGCCCTTTAGATGCGCTAGATCACATTATATCCTGAGATATGACTTCACAGATGAGGAACCCAAGGCTCACAGAGCTTAACTATTGACCCAGTGTCACATAACTAGCTATTTGCAGCCGACACTGACTTCTGGTTTGTCATATTCTGCTAATCTCAGAAAAGAGAAGAGGTGAAAGCATTATGTTGTTCTCATTTTTGTTTTGGTGGTTGGAGAGTACTACAGATGTGAGGCAGGGGATTTGTGTCTATAGCAGTGAGAACTGAATTTGGGTTCAGAATGGGTCTAGAATGCTTTGAAAACCAAACAAGTGTCTCTTTGACTTTATTATGACAGACAATGGGAGTTATGGTGTAGATTCCTAAGCACTAGCCCTTTTAGGTCTAGTGTTTTACGAGCTGATAGTGAAATATATTTGGGGAGCTAGAGTAGAGTACAGGCTTCGGGGGTTGACCACTGAATTACCAATATTGACTTCTCCACTTTCTAGCTGGTTTGTTTTAGGCAAGCTACTTAAAATCTTTGGGGCCTCAGTTTCCTCATCTGTGAAGTGAAGACAGCAGTAATATCTGGCTATAATGGGCAGGGTTAAAGTAATTAACACACGAAAACATTTACCATAGTAATGCTCCCTGCACAGGACAGTTATCGATGGCTGTAAAAGATATAACTGGTGTTTTAGGTTGTTGTAGTGTTATTTTTAGACTGTCAAAATGAAAAGCCCTGGGTCATGATGAATGTAATCTGTGTATATTGAGTTGGCTCAGCTGTTTACTAGGAAAATAAACTTGACCAAACTACTTAAATCTCTCTGAGCCTCAGTTCTTCATCTCTAATATGGGATAAAATAACAGTACCTGTGTGTTAGAATTGTGGGGATTAAATACAATAATGTCTATGATGTCAGCCATTCATCTGAGAAGGTTCTGGACTCTGTTGTTGGGTGTGGGAAAGGCAGATCTTAGTTATTGAGAACCTGTTGTCTGGATTTAGTGACAGCTAGCAGCATGGAGAAATATGAGGGGGTAAAGAACCTAGATTTGGAAGGGTATGGCCCAAGAGCAGAGGCAAAGGAGAAGGGAATTTATAAGAATAATTTTTTATAGGTAAGGCATGCATATTTTGTTGCGTTTAAGTTTTAGAAGTCTGAATCATCTCCACTGGGGTAAGTCAGAAAGAGTTTCAGAATGGGCATTTTGGTTTGGAATTGGGAGCTCATAATGTCATGGCAGTTTGCTCTGACAGGTGGTTATGGTGTGGTGTTTTGACCATTCAAGGAGAAGAATACTCCCTGGAATTACATCTTGTTAAATCTTTGGAAGAAAAAAAAATCAAGAGAAACATACAAGTGCAAGAGCTGAAAGACCTGACTTTGCCTTTTGTTGTTAAAGTACCTGCTTATCCTTTCTCTGATTTGAGAGTGTGGGGAAGAAGTACCCCTGTTTTTTCCATACAGAAAAAAAAAATGGTCTTTCCATTCTTGGTGGAAACATGTATGCTGGGGGTAGTGATCTGTATGGGCAAAGGGAATAATCTACTAGTGTTGTGATTAGGTTCCAAGAATTAAAGTATAGAGACTCACTCCTGAAATGAATCCAGAAATTAGTTGCTTTTAACCTCTTTTAATGAATGAGGAAACTCAGACTTGTAGAGGACCTATTACACATAAGGTCATACACTAGTTATAATGGCCTAAATTTGTTTACAATGCTTGGTCTGACACTCTCTGTAACACATCTCCAAATGTGCATGCATACATACCCCCGTACACACCAGAGATTCCAAGAATTTAAAGATGTTCCTGGAGGGAAGGCTGGAACAGAGGTCTTTTGCTCTTCCCCAAGACCACTATATCTGCCTCCAACTGTGCCTTCTTGGTGAATCTTCAATCTGATGTGAGCTCCTACTTCTCATCTGTTCGGTCACATACTTTCCAGAGTATTTTCTTATGTTAATTTTTCTTGCAGTTGTATGAGCCAACCCATGAGCAAAGCTTAAGGTCAAGAGTAACCAACTTAGTTACTTGGGAAGTTTAATATAGGAAAGTTGGCATATTATGAAGGCTAAGTTAGCAAGACATAGTAAAAATAAGATTTATCCTAGCTCCCAAACTCTGAAAGACTTCATCACAGTAATGTATGGTGCCATCATTCTTCCCATGAGTTTTCACTCGGCAATCTTAATATGATGGTGTCAGGAATCTCAGGGGAGCCTGCACTCTGTGGTCCCTGTTGCACTATCCAGGTTTGGCAGACATGTGGGTCTTTGCTCCCAGTGTGATGACCGTGTGCACTGGTACGCTAGTGAGCTCAAGAGAGCCTGTACCTGGAGTCGCTCCACCTGGGGCCTTTCTTGGAGAATTGCATGTATTTAGAGCAGATGTGTTACATGGTTCATTTCTTTTAAACATATTAATAAGGTTTTTGATTCTTTGAAAGACTCAAACTGGTTATATGATTCAGGAGAATGATCCTGAAAAAGGTTGGCTTATGTACAGAGCTGTGGTGAATTTAGCCGCTGATAGATACATTTAATTTTTTTTTATAATGTTGCATGTTAGATCGGTGACATCACAGAATATAGGATGTGCAGGGAGTGAAACCCTAGAATGATAGACATTTATACGAATTAGCCACATCCTGGGGAACTCCCATCTGGCTTGCCCTTGTTTGGACTATACTGGCCATGGTGCCCTAGGACTTCCTGTCTGGGGTCGCTGGAGCTGTGGGTGGTCCTTGTGGTTTATTCTGAGGGTGTGAGCAGATGCTCATTCTGTGCTGGCTGTTCTTCTCTGGTTTCAGTGCATGAAGGCAGCCCTCTAGGTGAGCTCCACCGCTGTATCCGAGAGGGGGTGAAGGTGAACGTCCACATCCGCACTTTCAAGGGCCTGCGTGGTGTCTGCACAGGCTTCCTTGTGGCCTTCGACAAGTTCTGGAACATGGTAATTAATCTCCAGGGCACTGGAGAACCTAGTGGCATTAATTTGTCATATGTCTAAGGGACCTAAATAACTTCAGCAGCAGAACCTACAGAATAACTTTCCAAAAGAATTAGAATCTTTGCACTCTTTGACCAACAACAAAAGTGATCTTCTGCTTGCTTCCCTTTCTGTAAGACACTGGTGTTCCAGGTAGTGATTTTACATTTCACTCTCTCCCAAGGACCTGTGGCAATGCTTGGGGACAGTACTGATTGTGGTAACTGTGGGGCGGGGTGCACATCTGCATTGCACAAGACGGCACCTGATGACAAAATGTGACTTGATCTAAAATATCATTTGTGCAAAGGCTGAAAAACCTAGCCAAAAGGGATATTTGACCTGAATTCCTACCTTGTATTCATTTAAAAATATTTTTACTGTATCTATATCTGTTTTGAATGTTAAAATACACTTACCATGTAATCTTTGCACAATGTACATAGGCCACTGATTGCTGTAAACCTTAAACTTTACAATCATATATGTCAATTATATCTCAGTACCTGGGAGAAGTATTTATTGACTTGTCACTTTGGCTGAGCATGGTGCTAGGTGTAGAAATTTCAGAAAGGAGCTTTCACTGTACAGTGTTTGGGAAAAATAGATGAGGAGAGAAGGAAAAAGATTTTATAAGCAATCACTCCACTTGGCAGCCTCATGCAAGAGTCCACCAACTCCCAGGGGCTGGAGATAGCACAGCTCTGGTGTGAGCCCGTCACAGCAGGACCTCCAGGAATTTCTGCTGTTTCTTTTCCACATCATCTTCCAACTCAAACATTTTTCCCTGTGCTGTATCTCCATTCATGCATTCTCCTGGGTGATAATTACAGTCGCTAGTATTATTAAGCACTTGCTCTGTGTTAGTTACTTTACTAAGGACTTTGTCTATATTATCTTAATGAATGAGTTGGAGGTCTGTTACTGTTTCACGTCATAATGAAGAAATTGAGACCAGAGATACAGGAACATTGTGGTCCCAGATGGAAATGTTAGTAAGTGTGAGTGCCAGCCCTTCACCTCAGGTCTGCTAATTCCCAAGAGGTTTTCAACCATGTGCAATCAGAGAGGCCTGAACTTGAGTCCTTCCCCTTGGCAGCTGTGTGACTCCAGGCAAGGTAGCTTGCCTGAGCCTCAGTTATTTCATTTCTAAAATGTAGGGAAATATTATATTTTTACCTTTGAAAGGAGAGGCTTAAAGATACATTTGGTGACCGTGGTAGTAATAATTCTGGCACCTTATATTTGTAGGGTGATTGACACTTTTCGAAGTAATTTCTTCCAGGTGTCCATGGAACCTAACAGCTGTCCTGGGAGGTTGTCCTCTCAGTGACAGTTCACCAGTGAATCTGTGTACAATGCTGGGTCATCTCTTAAAAGCTGTTGGAAGACATATAAACAAAGGGGAGAGAGGGGTGGGACAGCCCCTCAGCGAGACGCTAAGGCTGCCCTGCATCACTGGCACTCAAGGTTTCTGACTAAAAGAGGAGTTTGATGGTTTCCTCCCAGACCTACTGAGTCAGAATCTCTAGGAGCGTATAGCCTTGAATTTATATTTTCATAAGCCTCTTGGATGTTCACGTTTACTGAAGTGTAAGGACCTCTGCCATGCATTTGTGAGGGCTCTTACCGTAGAAACAAGCCGTCTCATTGATGACCCAGAAGTCCCATGCAGAGCAGGTCAGGCATTGCCAATTTTTTCTGCTCAAGATCCGAGCTACTGGTTAACTTCACTTCTGCTACAGTTATTCTGCCCTTTAAAAGTTTTCCTGAAGTTAGTAAACATGCTTTTAATTCTGCCTCACCCCCAACCTTTGGGCTGTTTCTCCAGGCACTTACTGATGTGGATGAGACCTACCGAAAGCCGGTTCTGGGTAAAGCATATGAGCGGGATTCTTCACTGACGCTCACGCGGGTAGGCACTTACCCCTGACTCTTTGGGTGGGCTTGCTTTCAGCTTGGGGAGCGAGGTCACTGAGACAAGGGGCCAGGGCTTCCTCTCAGGAAAACCCCATGATAGTTCACAGGGGTGCCTGAGCCGAAGTTTTCGTTAATCTCTTCTCCTGCCTCCAGCTAATCTCAAATGAGTCTGTGCTTTTCACCTGCATATTATTTGAGCAATAAATTATCTCTTAACAAGGCTTAACAATTATTCTTTCTATTTTAGCAGGTGCCTTTTCTTTTAGCATATTTGTTGCTTCTTCTGAGTTATGCCCAGAAATAGAAGACTCACTATTAGCTTTTCTAAAACCACAGTAAAATGAGTCCATAGAGCATAATAAGGGATCTGGCCTTTTCCTGTGTATTGAAAGAGGGATGTCAAAGGCTAATGAGGAGACTATTTGTCTTTCCTGTCCTTACAGCTCTTTGATCGATTAAAGCTTCAAGACTCCTCTAAGAAGGAAGTAGATTCTAAGTCTGCAGTCGAAGACTCCACTCTGTCCAGATACTCACAGACATCCACTTGGAAGGTGGCTTCAGTTTGGGGAAGAGGCGACACTGACCGGGACTCCCGCAAGCGCTCCCGCTCTGTCCCATCTTCCCTTCAGGCATCCGCAAGGGAAGAGTCCAGGTCAGAGCTGTCAGGAAGAACGACACGGACAGAAGGGTCGAGTGTGGGAGGCACATTTTCCAGGGCTACCACCCTCTCCAGGGGCCAATCCCGTAAGAAAAAGCGAAAGCCCAAAGTGGATTACCAGCAGGTATTCACTCGACACATAAATCAGATTTTCATTCGAGGCGAGAATGTCCTGCTAGTTCATCTTGCACAGTGACCAGCTCAGCCTCACTCAAGCTCTGGTCTTTAGAAATAAAGTGCATGAATTGCTGCTCTGCTGTATCCTAGTCTCCCAGTGAAACTGAGTTGAATGATTCCCTCTGGTCCTGCATGTACAGAGGATAGAGCCAGGCTCAGGCCCTCTGGAGATGGGCTCCCTGAATCAGGGGAGACAGGTCTTGGGAAGGTGGGTGGGTGTTTGCTTTAATGTCAAGGCAAAAGCTCTGTAAAGAGACCTGCATCTGATCTGGTGCCATGAGTGCTCCAGGCGCTCAGACCAAATGTAAGCTGTTGCACTTGAAGTAGGGTCATGGTATGAATTGAATTCGCACCATGGATGTTATAGCATGGAGGTGTAAACCACCTCAGAAAAGAATGGTCTCATTTGTAAAAGCAGGGCCCTGAATCACATGGCTCTTTTACTTAGAGTAGCAGCGTGACCTGCTCTGGAGCCCTGCACTCCACCTTGTAACTGACTCTGAATGGTGCTCAACACCATTATCTCTTGATAGAGAAGTGCCATTTACTGTTTTTGAATATAAGATCTTAGAAGGTGACCACTTGTGTAAGGGTGAAATTTGGATAGGTGGTCTACTCCAGCAGCGGTGAATGCTGTTTTTACCCCTCCTGTTATGGACGGGAATGTGGAGACCCTTACATGAGGCACTTCTACTAACAGCAAACCAGATGGGACTCTAAGATACCCGTGAGGTGTTTCTTGTCCTTCTCTCTACTTTCTGTGGCATGGTGCTAGTGCATGTATCTGTGATTACCCTCTGTACATAGTGTGACCTGTCCCATGAATTAAGGCAGGAGACTGTGACCTTCATGTCTGACTTGAAAGAGTCGTGCGTGGGGCTAAGTAATGCCCACATGCCTTGCAGCTAGGAGGCCCGTTCTGGCAGGCAGGCCTGTGCAGTGTCTTTCAGAGTGGTTTTGCAATGACATGGGGTGGTAGTTTCCCGGCCTGTGTCAGGCCTACGGTGTTCCCACAATAACACAGTGGGGACCCTGCTGCACCCTCTAATTCTACTTGAATCATATGAGATGCTTTTTCAGTCCCAGTGCAGAAGAGGCTGTCTCTTAACACAGACTGTTAGGTAGTATTGACTTTTCATTTTATTCATGTTTGGTTTTATTTTAATTAACTTATATTGAAAGTGAGGATAAGAAATAGCTAATTAGTTTAAATGTTTGCAAGAAGTTTTCCTGTGCTGTATTTATTGTATAAATGAGATGAACCTTCTAGGAGTAGGGTGGATAAAGTTTAAAGAACTAGGGCACCTGGTCCTTCTGCTAGCTGGGCCACTGGCTTGTCCTACAATGAAAGGAGAGCCAACTTAATCCTTTGTGCCTCAGTTTCCCCTCAGACACCTACCTCACAGGGCCACTGAGACAAAGAATTTTAGGAAGGTATTTTAAAGTCTCTAAACATGTTTAAGTGCCATGAGTGATGTTCCCTAACTATTTCCTACTTGGTAAGAATTCTGTGTCTTATGTGCAAGGCTGGTGCTACATAGGAGGAGATTGCCACAGTGCTCACATAGCTGATTTTGTGTTCAAGGAGGCAGTGATAGCTTCAAGAAAGATTCCATAGCCCATGCAAGTTCTCAAAAGACTCTCAGTAAGAGAAGAGTACCATTGCCTTGCTGCTCCCCCTACACCCTCTCCCTATTCTGTTTTGATCTTCGTCAGAAAGAATTCCCTAAACTTTTAAAGGGGGTTTCTGTGATGATAGCAAAGAGAGAGTGCACATCGAAGAAAGACACATCCCCCGAAGGGAATGAGTAATGTTTTGTTTTTATTTTTAAGTACATTCTTTAGAAGCAGCTCAGATGTTCTAAACATTCGAGAGGTTCCAGGTTACAAGCTTGAATTTTTGGAATCTGCCAATGTAAATTCTCTTCTAAATACTGTGTCCGAAATCTCAGTTCCATAACTAATAGTTGTCTTCTTTGAACATCAGGCACCCCTGCACTACTTCTTTACCAGTGTTTGGCTCTCCTGTCTACTGCCTTCTTGTCCCTCAGCTAGAAGCTATAATGGGTACTAGATTTTCCCAATAAAGTAGAAATTTGGAATCAAAAGGAATATAATCTGTTTCTCTCCATTCTAGTGTCTGATTAAATCTAATCTGATTTGTTTTCATATAATTTTCTATTTCCTTATAGGGATTGATTTGTGACTTTTCTGCCCAACTTAATGATTCTGACTCTGATTTGAAAATTGTGTCTTATGTGCCCAAATGACCCAATTTTGGGTCACTGATTCTGGAATGAGCACCATATAGCAAATGTGCTGTTTTGTATAAAGATTATAGTTATTTTTAGAGAAGTAAATTTTTAGAATCCATTGCCTTTTATTATTGAAAATTTTCAAGAGGAAGAAAAAAACAAGAGTTCAGAATGTATATGCTGCTCCAAAAATGTCATCAACACAGGATCTTATAATAGGTTCTTTCCATAGAGAAGGAAAAAGAAAAGGAAAGTAACAGAATGGTGGAGTCCTACAGGCCCCAGCCCTCACCCGAAAGCAGAGAGGTGTGGGAAGGGGTGGGGTGGTGGCCAGGCAAGCTGCAGTGCTCTCCAAGAATTTGGACCCTGGGAAACTTAGTAGGAATAGTTCTTTTTGAATATCTACCCTTGGTTCTGCAGAGTAATCTGTAGTCAGGTATGTGAGCACAAGACAGTCAATGGAGGTACCTGTGCACTTGTGGCCTTCTCAGCAGTATCCAGCTCTGTTAGGTCATGTCAAGGATTGAGAATGGAAAGTAAGGTTTCACACCCAGAACTTTCTTTGTCCATAGATGTGATTCTCTTCTACCATTAGGAGAATTTGCACTTTAGGTAGATGATTCTAGCATTTGGGAAGCATTTATGCTTCCTTTCTGGGACACCCTCATAACAGAGGTGGGCCATTTGTGAGATGTTAGGCAGAGTTAGCAGTGCCCTAGGTAAGTGAGTGACTTTGACCAGCCAGTGCCTTGCTCTCTGTGTATGGGCATGTCAAGTCAGAAGGCTTAGTAAGCTTTAACACTGAAGTCTAGGTACGTAGAAAGCCTTGCTGGGTACTCTTAGTGGGTCAGCAGGGATTTTCTCTATCCTTGTGGGGAGATAGTGCAGCAACTCCTTAGAGACTGTCCAGTCATGAGCTATGAACTGCTCTTAATCCTCAGAAACCTTAGAGAATCCTAGGTGTACCATTCTACCCCTTTTAAGAGAATAAGCAGAAACCTTATTGGTGAAGAGTAGATGTTTGTATTGCTGTTTGTACTATTCCCGTAGCAGCTGACCTGGGCAAAATTCCAGAGTAGAATTGGTTCTGTAAATTGTTCTTTAAATTTTGCCTTTAGGAAAAAAAATTTAAAAATTCAAAGATAGCTAACTGTCGCTGGTGCTGCCCCAAAGCCTCCCGGTCTTTGATGCATTTATAATGAGTGAAGCAGTTGTCGTGAGGCAATGAAGGCTTGCATAGACTATCATGGCATAGATAGAATGGTTTTGCAACTATTTGAATTTTTCTTTTCCTATGCCAGATAGATGATAGTTGACCTCTTTTCAATAAGTTCTGTTCACCAGCTTCTGTTTTTCTGAGCAATAACTCCCAAAAGGCTTCCCTTAGTGATTATAAAGTAAGAAGTTCTCTGGCTGACATGCCAAGGGTAGGTGGCTGCCATCACTTCCCAACAGTAGAGTTGACAGACTTCAGATGAGCTGTTGGGACATTTGTCAGGGTCCTAGCCTTCTTGTACTTAAGGTATTTTTCACCTGTTTGTAAGTTCTCTGTGCCCCTCTAATAAAGTTAAAGCTCTCAATAAAGGACTTTGGATGGTTTGAAGATCTGGGGGAAAAGGCAGCACACCTGAGACTTTACATTGATCTTTTATTTATTTAGAGTAAAAAGTAGTTTAATGAGCTACCATAGGTAGCACTTCTTTGAAAACACCCTCTCTGAACATATAGGAACTGTGTCTCAGGAAAGCTCTAAAAGCTCTTCCCAGTACGGTGCAATTACTTTGATTTTTTAGTCCTTTGGAGCAAATGTCTGATGTTATATCTGATGTTATGTTTTTTAGAGCTGTGGAGAAAAATTGTCTAAACAGTTTTAGGGGAATGATTTAATTGTGATTATCTGGCTGTTTTCTTTTTTTGGTGACTTAGGTTGCAGGACAGCTGTCCAGTTCTTTTCCTGTTGTCCTGTAGTAAAGCAGAGAGTGAGCCATGTCTTGAAAAGTACTTTTGGTTTCATACTGACATCAACATTTTGCTTGGCAGCCACGGGGAAACCTCTCTGCACTGTGACTTGTTGCTGAGTTGTGGACAAGGCTAACTTGGATGGCTATGTATTTATAGGTTCACTATTCATGTACCAGCTGCTAAGAGAAAACCATGACTTGTAATCTTGTCTTGAAATTACTCCTACTTGTTAAGTCCACCCAAAACCTTCCCGTTTGGGTAGGATTGCTGCTAGTGATGTCTGTTTGCAGTGTTCTGCTTTGGATATGTGTTGTGGAGGAGTCCGGAAACTGTAATAAATATGATCGTATTAACATACTGACTGCTTTGTCTCTGATGATTTGGGGGACCTTGGCGGGTGGGGTGGGGATGGGGTGGCACTGAGGGGGAATCAGGAGAACCTGTTATCAAGTAAAGATGTCAATTTGGAACATGAGAGCCTCTGAAGCCTCTGTAGACCCACTGTCGATAATTTTTGTCTTTCTTGACCAAAGCACACGACCTAGGAACACTGTCCTTGGAATAGTTTTGTCCTTCCATGTTTATTTGAAGTTCATACTTGACCCACAGCCCCTAGCAGTAGTGACCACACCATGAATTTATTCTTCCTCACAGCCCACTGGCATGAATCCACTCGTCACCACTGAGAGTGATCCATTCTCTGCTGAGATCACCGCTGACTCTACTTCCTGCTGAGGGCTTTACTGCCTTGACGAATGAATTGATATAGGTGTTCCAGAAACATCTAAATTTGCCGCCAGCTTTTCTCTGTGCATGTAGGGAAGTTGTACTGCCCAGAGATTTGCCACATCAATTACTGGCTCTCTCTGCTTCCAGAACGGAGTTACCTGGGGAAGGTGAACAAACAAAAATCACTTTGCTTCTTAGAGAGGGAGGGCAAGTTCACTGTGTGGACTCAGGTCCCCACTTTCAAACTCCATGTACATGAAATGGCTCAGGATACCCGTAGCAACCACTGTGGAGGAAAGAGCTCAAGCCCAAGCCCCAGATGTTCCAGCCCTTTACTTGTTTATTTTTAATCTCAAAAACTATTGATCAGATGAAAATGGCCTCACAATGCAGACACTGCTATGGTTCACTATTGGCAGGAGTGAGGAAGCCAGTGGACTGAGATGACTCTCCCTCTCCCTATGCTTCCTGCTGGGGTAGTAAAGGAAGAAAAATCCCCTTGCTCATTCACATCCTCTCCTTGGGGAGAATACAGCACGGCCTGCCTTTCTATCACCACTAGGTGGCAGTAGGTTAAAAAGAACCAGCATCTCAATCCCAGGTACAGCTTACTGTTCACTATCACCAGTCCTACCAGAGATCATCAAGGAAAAGCAAGCTAAAATCAGTCCAAAAGACAAAACAAATGTTTCTTACCAATACTGAATTTGTCTACTTTGGGACTTAGGAGCCTGATGGCAATCAGCCTGCAAATACACTGGAGAAGAGATGGCCCAGTATCCTATTTTTACATCACGAACTTCCACATTTCTTCTCAGGATATGGTCAAGTCCACCCAACCTCTTTCCAGTTGCTGGCTAAGGATCACACTAGGAAACTCTCCTTATTTCCAGCAGTTGTCTCACCTTAGGAACATATCATTTCCCCCCAGTGTCAGTGCTGAGAACCCATTGTGAGAGGAATTTCAGCTCTCTTAGTTCAAGCCCAAAACTGAGCCTCCACCCCAAGACTAAACAAACATGCTCTTGAGTCAGATGAAAAGACTGTTGTTTTAGAGACACAGGGTGAGTGGGTGGTGCTGGCAAGTTTCTTGGCACTTCCTGTCAGGCCCTTTAAAGGACCTTCCTCTCTCTGCCTTAAGAAATAATTCCCCAGGAGCTTTGGTGACGAGGAATACAGTATGTGAAATAATACAGAAGAGTTAGGATGACAGTACAGAACTCTACCTCCTGCCTTTTAGCCACTTCCCCATATTTCAGTCAATACACTGAGGGGCAGAGGACAGATGGTGCTAAGACATACTATCCCTTTTGAACATTTTGGCCCTGGGAAAATCTTTTTCCACACATTAGTTTGTTCAGATACCACCACCATGAAAGGAGGTTTCATCCCGTCACTTAGATGATGAAGGCGTTTAAGTAACTTGCTGGCTTCTCTCTGCTGGTAGGTGGCAAAATCAGGATACTATCTAGATCTGACTTCCTGTGTTTATTGTGGTCTGCACTTAGGATGATTAGCTTTCCCAGACACTGACTAAGACTTTGAGGTTTGAGGGCAAGCTGTGTCAGTGCCTTCAACTAACTAGAGACCAGGTAGCCACGTTAGAATATGACTTGGTGCTTTGCTTCAAGTGGCTGTGGTCCCTGTGTTCTGGGCTTGAAGTGGACACACACACAGGATTTCGTGACTTCCAGCAAGGACCAGGGCACCCCCATGGCAGAAGATCAGTCATGGTTCCTTGAAGGGGGGCTGTGTGTGGGCCCCAGGGGATATTTCCCACCCTTTGTTGTGGCTGGGAGGAGCATGGATCCAGTCTCTTGTTGATACAGTGACTGGTCATTTTGGCTCTTCAGTCTCACTCAAAGTTTGCCATCCTCTGACACCTGGAAGGAAGGCATTCTCTGGCTTTGACTGTAAATTCAACTTTTTGCAGAAACTTTTCCAGTTTAAACTATAGACATGCCAAAGCTACAGAAAAAAAGATTACCTGAAAGCCTGCATCTTTCTCCAGAGATATAAAAGCAAAAAAAAAAAAAAATGTGGCTAGCTGCCTGTCTAGTTTGTAGAATTTTCCTCCAACTTGCTGATGTGTTCACTTCTAGAATATGGTAATCCTGAGGAAGACCACTCTCCTTGCCACCTTGGTTACTTCTGCGCCTCAGTTTTCTGACCTCTAACATAGGGACCATGCCTCCTACGTCATGGGGTGATGACAGGAATTACCTAGCCCTGACAGCAAGTCTTAGTGTCGTCTGTGCTATGCTGCACTTGCTGTGTGACAGCAGTTTCCTCTCTGTCGGTACTTCTTTTCCAGTTCCAAGACTGGGCCTGGCAAACATACGCAGCACCTTGCTGCTGTGTCCATTCAGCATACACGGGCTGACTTCTCTGTGCTTCCTCACTTGGCTCTTCCTGGGTTAAAACTTCAGGCTATCACCCACGTGTCTGCTGTGCTCCCCCAGGAGTGGCATTAAGCTCCACGGGACATTCATTAGTTGGGGTGATAGGAGGACCACAGGGCGCTGGAATGGTAATTTCCTACATGGGACCCCAGTGACCCAGCGTGAGCTTGCTCAGCTGCTCTGAGCATGTGGCTAATGAGGGAAGGGTCAGGGTCTCACTCCTGTGTGGGCCAATTAGTGTCACGTGGCTCCTGGGGCAGCAACAGCAGCCACATGTGCATGTGGCCTGGTCACCAGGACGGCTCAGTGTGGCCTCATCACATGCAGAAAACCAGCCCAAAGCCTCCATCTTCCTCATTACCCAACCCTTAGTTCCCAAAACTTGAGTCCCTTGCAGATGCTCTCAGGATTTTCACCTTCTGCTATTAAGCACGTCACTGTATTTTTATCTATTCAATATTCTCCTCTTAATGGACTCACTTGTTTAGCTCACACTTGAAAGGAAGGCTCGCATCACGACTTATGGAAACACACATTAAAATAAATATACAACGACTGACTTTACAATATTTTTCTTCACATTATCTACAGACACTTCTGGGTCCAAGCCATCTAGGTGCTGTGCTGCGTGTCGCGTGTAGAAGGGCCCCCTGTGGTAGCTAGGTAATGAAACGCACTGTTCTGTGTGAAAATAGTCACATCAGCAAAAAATATCTTATAAAGCAGTCACTTGGTGGGAAATGTTAGGATCCGTGACTGAGTGTTTTATACGTGAGTGATGAAATTCTTGCCAGAATCGCCACCCTAAACGTCCTAAGAGCTATAAAACCCAAACCCTGACAGATTTGGGGGTTTAATTTACATCTAACTTGCTCAGAACTGTGCCTTGTGTTTGCATTGTCATTAACACCACACTTCTCACACATCCTTATCAGCATCGCCTGCTGTATGATAAACAAAGCACAAACACACAACGCAGATGTGCTAACTGTTCAGCAGCTTTGTTTCTTCCAGCCCTGAGCGGGTTCAAAATGATCTCCCCACTTGGCCATGCCTGATGCAGGGAGATCAGGAGAGAGCCTGGCGGTGGTGGTGGAGATAAAAGCATATTCCTTAGTTGGGCATTTATAACCTATTTAGTTAGAAAAATGTACACTGCAGGACAAAACCAGGAACACACACGCACGTGCACACACACGCACGTGCACACACACACACTCTCACATGCACTTCTAATTTTTAAGACTCCCAGTACATCAAACAGTGAAGAAATGTCACATCACAGAGAGTTGTAAAAATGTTGGTATCTTCTGACAATTCAAATTCCACCCTTGACAGCTCTCAGTCCTTCCTGAGTTCCTGAGTGTGGGTGTGTGGCCTCCTGTGGAGGCAGAGCTACAGTCTGTCTGTGAGGTCTTTGGGAGCACAGCCTTCTCTGGGGGTCTGGGTAACATTTGGAACACTAAGTGTTTCACTTATCAATGCCACTTGGCTTGGACAGAGTGGGACGTGAATATCATTCTCTCTCCTCATGTCCTCTGACCTTGTGGATCTCATGTTACTTCAGTGCTGCTGGGCCTGCCCATATTTATAGCTTTCTCATTAATCTTAGAAAGCCTTTTCTCAGTAGCAAGAGGGCCAGAACAGTTTATAAATGCCGGGAGACTTACTTATGTCAGCAAATTTAAATATTAAGCAAGAACACAGTTACCTAAATACTGGACATTTACATAGCAGGTAATTTGACAAAGTGAAAATCACGTTAATAAACTTCCTGAGGGCTTTGAGGTTAAGAGGCTGGGGAAAGTAAAGGGACAAGGTGACACAGAGGATGGTGGTGGGGGAAAAAAGAATTTGTACATGTAAAAAAAATTTTAAACAAAATCACAATTGAATGGGTATTAAGCATACTTTTGTGTTCTCTCCATGAGGAGACCCTCTTCCTGAGACTATTTCCTTCAATTCACCATTTTGTCAGCTCTGTAGATGTGACTGACAGCTCTTTTTCCAGTGTAATTCAGTTATCCTCTGAAGTTGGATTGTTTACAGATATCTTTAAAAAAAGGGCTTTCTTCCTTTGCACATGGACCTGATGACAGCTTGAAGCATAAGAACTATCTGGAATGCTTGTGTATATACACAAACATGCACACGCACCCACACACACAGTAAAAGAGCAAGTAGAGGAACCCATACAATTAACATCCACAATGTTTGCACTCACTGGAACAGTAAGATGATGTAATTATGTTGTGTATGTATTATGTAAAACAGTACAAAGATGGCATTTACTTAGTCTATTAGGATCCTGTTTGTATGGCTTTGACTTAAGATTGATGCACACATATGATCTCTGCCTCTGAGTGGAGAAATCACTTTGTAACTGTGAGGGTAGAAAGCACTTCGTTCACGTGGGGTTCTGTATGAATCCTGTTCAGCCTCTCCCTCCCCTGGCCAGATCCAGTCATGCCTCAGGAGACGTCACCCACCTCCCCCTACCCAAAGCTCATCTGAGCACATCTGTTGCCCCACAAAACACATTTTGCCAAAAGCTGTTCTCTCCTGTGGAGGGAAGAAATCAACTGTCCTGGTATGGATATATGTCTTTTATAGGAATATATGTCATGTTTTTATGGACGTAACATTGTTTTACAACACTGCATATGATTTAGTAGTATAAGATCACACATATTCAGATATGTTACTACATCACATCCAATACCTAGTCCTTCACCGTAGTCCATAGTCCCTTCCACATTTTGTTCTTCACACTTCCCACCTCCCCCATAACCTTAATTCTACAGTAAGATTTCTAGTATTTGTTTTTGGTTTGGCTTTATCTAATCCTTTGTTTCATTTCTCAATACTCCCCATATGAGTGAAACTGCCTTTTTCTTTATGACATACTTGATTTAGTATAGTCATCTCGAGTTCCATCCATGTTGTCACAAATGGCAAGATTTCACCTTTTTTATAACTGCATAGTGTTCCATTTGGTATATATATCAAATCTTCTTAATCCATTCATCTGCCCTTGGGCACTTAGGTATTTTAATAACTCAACTCTTATAAATAATGCTGCAATGAACATAGGAGTACATATATCCCTCCAAATTAGTGTTTTTAAACTTGTTGAGTAGATACCCAAGAGTGAAATCCCTGAGAAATATGGTAGATCTATTTTTAATATTTTGAGAAGTCTCCATTCTGTTTTCCCTAGGATCTAGGCCACTTTATGCTCCTACCAATAGTATACAAGAGTTCCTTTTTATTCACATCCTCACAACACTTGTCGTTTCTGGTCTTTTAGATGGGAACCATTCTTTCAGGTGTGAGGCTATACCTCATTGTGCTTTTGATGTGCATTTCCTTGGTAAGTATTGATGAGCATTGTTTCACATGCCGTTTGCCATCCTTGTGTCTTCTTTGGAAGAGTGTCTATTTAATTCCTTTGTTCATTTTTTTTAAATGAGAATTTACATTTTTGTTGTTGTTGAATTCTTTGTAGATCTTAAATATTGGCTCCCTGTCAAATATCCAAGTGATGTGCAAATATTTTTTACCATTCAGTAGGGTATCTTTTCATTTTACTAATGATTTCTTTTGCTGTGTGGAAGATTTTTAGTTTGAAGTAGTACCATCTGTTCACCTTTTCTTTTGTTTCCCTAGCTGTTGGAAACCATGTCAGCTTAATAGACGAACATTATGACATCAAAGCAATAGTGATGCAGATTTCAATCCAAAATGCTTCAGAGAAACTTTTCTGCCCTCACCAGCCAGAGAAAGCACCCAGAGTATTCTGAATATTTCATTTCAGCTGTGTTGCTACCCCAGTTCTTCACAAATACAACCCTCAGTGAGCATACCTCACCTCTAAACTTTTGGCATGGGGTGGGTAAGTCAATATTGAATACTAACTCTTCATTTTGATAAATATTAGCCAGGACTTAGGACCTATTTCAAGTCATGGAGATCTTCTAGAAAGTAGTGTGCCTGGAGGTTCACCCCACATGAACAGTTGAGTGGTACAGCTTTGGCATGTTAAATTATGTAAATACATGCCTCAGTTCTTGAGGCATCTCCTCTAGCCACATATCAACCTCTTTACTGGAGGGTTCTTGGGGGATATGAGGGGGATATGACTTAATGGGACAGAGTAGGGACATATGGCCAATCTCCCATGTGAACATGGAAACTGCCCAAATACCCAGATGATGTCATTTAGGGCAACACATGTGCTCGGCATGGGGGAGCTGAGGTATCAGCAGCTAAGGCTTCAACACTCAGAAGCCAATGGTAAAATCTTCCCCTGCTCATCAGGGCACAACTTATCTTTTGAAGTTCATGCCCTGGGTGCCCAGGATGCTGGGAACTGCTACATAATTGCAGAGCCCAGTGAAAAAATAAAAAAATGTAAATGTGAGCCCTTGTTCAAGAATTACTTAGAATTCAAGATGGCAACCACCAGGGACTTACTAAGCCAGCAGTTGTAAAGGTTGTCCATCCTTGACATAAGCCCCGCGAATAGCACAGCCAGATTGGGATCACTTGGTGTTAAGAGACCATGGGTTCCTGGCAGGCGAGGTGCTGAGTGTGCCTTCACAGAGACTGGTTTCGTTCCTCTGTTTATGATTGATGTGCCTTTGTAGTGGATCTCTGGCCATGCATGATATATGCATTCTAGGTCTACAGATTAAAGTCTACTATTAAAGTCTAGGTCTACTGTTATTTTGAGGTACTTTGCAAAAGTTCCCAAAGATTTGAAACGCATTCACAGAAACTTAAGGAATTTCAACAGAGAAAATATCAATGAAAGAAAAGGAAAAATTGTTAGATTCTCAAAATAATACTCATATATAGATGGCCCTAGACAAATGCAGGAAGCAGTTATGTAACCAGCAGCTTTCTTAGGGGGTCTGAAGCTATTCCGGTTCCTCTCACTGGTGGTAGCAGAGGCTGAAGGATTTTACTGGGAAATCAAGGTGTAACTGAATAGAATTCAGCCTTGGTGACTATTGATGGTACTTCACAGGGCTCTTGAAATGATTATTGAGGTACTGCATGTCAGGTGCTCAAAACAATGCCTGGAACATGGGAAACCTCTATGAATGACAGAGACTATTACCCCCCACGTGGAATGACTAAGAATTTGACAGATTCTGCTTGTATTATGTCCACAAATCTCGCTGTGATTGTGCCCGATTTTCAATTCCTTCTCTCCTTCCCACTGTCACTTTAGCCTATTTTATCACTGCTCATCTAGACAATTATATTAGCCTCTTAATTTTTCTTTCAGCTTCTAGTGTCTTCATTTTTTCACTTACTGGTTTAATTAAAGAGAATTTAGGTGGTAAGTAACAGAATATTCAACTGAAACTTATTTTTTTTAAATATTTTTTAAGGATTTATTTATTTATTCATACAAGAACTGGAGTACAGGCCAGAGGTGTAGGGGGTGAGAGGAGTTACCAGAAGCAGAGTGGGAAGCAGAACAGGCAGATCAACTGAAATACACTGCTGAAGGGAGCAGTGGGTGAGACAGGAGAGCTCTGCTGCGCCGTGTGGGTCAGCTCCCTGGCTGGGGATTGAACTTGTGCTGCAGTAGCTGTGGCTGCTTCATAGTGTGGTGCTTAATACTTTGCGCTACCAGGGAGGTCCTAAAACTTATTTTTTCACACATTAAGACATTTAAAATTTCCAGAGTTGATTCAGGACTCAACAACATCAAAGCTTTCAGATTGAGACAGGTAGAGAGAGAGAGAGAGAGAGAGAGAGAGAGAGAGAGAGAGAGAGCATGTGTGTGCTTTGTTTTGTAAGTTTTGCCTTCCCCCAAATGGTCTCAATATGACTGCCATAGCTCCAAGTATCACCTCCGCTCATGATGACATCCAAAAGCGTGGAGGAAAGAAGTATGCTCCCTATGTTTTCCTTTCTATCAGAGAGGAAAATTCTTCCAGAAAAGCTCTAAGAAAACATAATCACCTTAAACCTGTCACTGGCAAAGGGCAATGGGATTACGATTGTTGATTTAGACTTCCTTTCATGTCATTTATCTCTGGGTTGGGCTACATTCCTGGAGCACAGCAGTCTCTTTTCTGAATCCACACAGAACTGGGATTTGAAGAGCCAGGAAAGAGCAATGGTGGTGGGTAAACAAGAGGAGTGTCAGCCAGTCCTTCCTCCACCTCCAGCAGATTCATCCAATTCAAACGAAGAGTTCGGAGCTGGTGGGGCAAAGTTCCAGTTGCTTCACCTGAAATTATTGTGTCCCTAGTAGACATGTGAGATTTCATCAGCAAAATCTTCTTGTAGCATCATATAGTTTTTTTTTTTTTTTTCATAACTCCTTATCCCCATTTGTGGCCTACATGAATTTAGGGAAATGCATGATTTGTATCTGTCCAAGTAACTCCAGATCGTCAATTCCACTAGGACCCTGTCTGCTTTGTCCTCATTCTATTTAGCCTCTAACACAGTGCTTGGACACAGGGTTATTTGCACATATTTGTTGAATGAGTGAATGTCTATACCTGTCAAAGGGTGCAAACAGCAATTTCAGCAGTAAGATATTTAATCTCACAAAAGCAGGTTTCTATGTAGCTATCAAAAGAGGCTGAAGGAATTTGGTGCCTCAACATCACCAACATTTTGTTAAAGGACTAATTGCCAGGCCCCGTGTGCACGCGGGACCATTAGTAATTCTGAAGCTATGCAAATTAAAACAGTGATGTATGATTTATAGCTTTAATAACATTCTGAAGGCTCTTAAATTTTAATCACTTGCAACATCCTTTTTAATATTCAATTACTTTATTAACTAATTAGGTCACTTGCTGAAAAAGCACATAAGGCTGGTGCTATTTTAATATCAGCTGAGCCTCACAAAATACCTTTGAAATGGTGCAAATGGTTTATTTATTTTAAACAGATCATTAAGATGCTATAATTAATAAACCAATTATGAAAAAAAAAGGCCCGATAGTGATAGATGCACAAGTACAACAGCAGTGTCCGATGGATTAGTCATTTTTATACACATACATCAAGGGGCAAAACTTAAATGAAAATGCACCGTAAAAAGTGCTTTCCTAAATAATTAATTTGTGCAATGACTGATAACCCCCTCACGCAAACCTAACTTGAGGCTTGTTCATTACGAGAACCTGTAATGTGCGCTTGCGTTTCATCTAATGACACTCGGGATGGAAAATCCACGGCCAGCTAAACTTGGTGTTCCTTCATGACTTACAAGGGCCCTCATTTGCAGGCAGAGCCGGGCACTTCACGACATATCAGTGCGTCGGAGTGAGCCTGGCCTCCCAGAGGACAGCGAAGGAGACACACAGGGCGCAGCAGCCCCGCTTATTGATTTCTCTGCACCGTGTTAAGGTCTTCAAAGCAAACAATATGAACAAAGAAAGCTGAGGCCCTCCCCGTGGGGACATTTCACCTCAGATTCACTCTCAGAGGGGGTGGTGGACCGGACCGCTAAGCCTGCATGGCTAATGCGCAGATGCTGGATGGCGGCTGAGTCAGGGAGGGCGCAGCTAGCGGGTTCAGAGGATTCTCTTTCTTGTCTCAGGGCCAGGCAGGAGGCCCAGCGCATTCTGCCGGGCTTGTAAGAACATCAGGTCCTAGAGGCCAGGTGAATGTCTGGCAGAGGACAATGGAATAAGGGAAAACAATAGCCGCCACTTGTGCAGGGCCTGCTCTGCTTAGCAGACGCAGTGCCGACTGCCCGTCATCTTGGAAATGCCAGCGTGTTTGTTTAGTCAATGTTACTTTCCAGAGCACCTCCTGAACCAGGCTCTGTCCTTGGCCAGGGCGAGCAGGCCGGACAGGTGCTGCTTACCTTTTATTGGGGGAAGACAAAGACCAGGTGTCACAAGAACACAGCAAACAACTTCAGGCTGTGCACAGTGCCCTGGAAAGAACTCTGTGGAAGAATGGGCGGATGGCATGGCAGAGGCTGTACCGCCTTGCTGAGGGTGGTAGCAGCTTGCAGTGCTTGACTCAGAATGGCGTGAGTCAGTCTGTCCTTCCCCAGGATCAGGGCCTCTTTTCTGCCTTGTGTGCTTTCCAAATCAGTGCAGGTGAAATGGGTCAGTTACCAGGGAGAGAGCCAGATGATGGTGAGGGGAGGGGACAGGTAAGAGAAACCAAGGGACAGGGAGGTGAATGTCACCATCACCCCATGACCATGCCTGGGAGAGCCTTTGTCATGAGTGTGTGTCAGGACATAGAAAACTGCTGTCTCGTCCCTCACTTCTTTCCTACACTGTCAGACTCTGCGAGGGTGCCAGCTACATTTCAGGTATTTCTAGTCTGTCTCAGCACCTCCTGATGTGTTCTTGGCACTTTAAATATTCATATATCTCCACATTGTCCCGAGAAGGCTGAGTGGCCAGCCAGGATCATCATGATGTGGGGGCTGCTCACAAACATGGGGAAGAGATTCTGCCTGGGCTCCTGAGGAAGACTCAAAGAAGGCCCCCCCAGTCTCTGTCAGTTGTGAACTACACAGCAGCTGTACAGAGCAACCCTAATATAAAATGGGTTTCCCTCACTGGGTTTTCACCTGCACACTCAGAAGATTTTTATAATAAGCCCCAACTTCAAGCACACATGACAAAAGTTATTAAAGGGTTTTATTTTACAAAAGAAGGGGAATAAAGTAGAAATAACACACATAAAAAAAGGAGGGATACAAATCCGTAAATATCTTACCAGATCTTTTGAGCTGGAACCCAATGGTACACTGAGAGCTGGCTCTGAATTAAGGAAGATGGCTCTAAAGGAAGAGAGAGCCCAAGGCTCACCTCTCCGATTTTATTTATTTTTAAAGATTAATTTATTTATGCATACAAGAGCTGGGGTACAGGCCAGAATCCAGGGAGGTGAGAGGATCCACCAGAGACAGAGCAGGGAGCAGAACAGGCAGACTGACTGAAACACACTACTGAGGGGAGTAGTGGGGAGCAGGAGAGGTCTGCTGTGCCATGTGGGTCCCCTCCCTAGCCGGCAGCAGGGATCGAACTCATGCTGCAGTGGCTGTGGTTTGCTTCATAGTGTGTTGCTTAACCCACTGTGCCACCAGGGAGGCCCACCTCTCTGATTTTATACCCTACCTGGCTGCTTAACTCCACCCTCAGTTCCCAGCGATCCACTCTTCAATCATCATTTTACTGGATTTGTGGTTCTGGAACACTGGTGGTCTGGAATGGGGGTTGGAATAAACCTACCCGTGTAATCCATTCAGGACTACCAGGGTTGAAGTAAACAGAGGCACAGTCCCTCCCTCCTGGGCCCCCATTAGTGGCTGCTGGGATATTTTAGGAGCTGTGAGACCCAACTCTCTGGACAGGCTGATTTAGCTCTGTGGGGTATTAAGAACATTCTTTTTGAATGAGACAAGAAAATGTTAAAAATGAGCAAACCCCTGTATTAATGAATAGCCACTTTATTTTTTTTTTAAGATTTACTTATTTTTGTATATAAGAACTGGGGTACAGGCCAGAGGTGTGGAGGGTTAGAGGATCCACCAGAGACAGGGTGGGGAGCAGAACAGGCAGACTGACTGAAACACACTGCTGAGGGGAGCAGCGGGGAGCAGGAGAGGTCTGCTGCACCATGTGGGTCCCCTCCCTGGCCGGGGATCAAACTCATGCTGCAGTGGCTGCAGATGCTTCATAGTGTGGTGCTTAACCCCTTGTGCCACCAGGGAGACCCTGAATAGCCACTTTATGATGAAGTTCCATCTGACTGAAATGAATAGTTCTTGACCAACTCAAACAATCCTAATTGTCACTGTGAGTGAAAGGAGTGTATTGGAGACTTCTAGGATTAAAGAAGAGAAGAACTATGAGTTTTGTACTGAACTTGGGCAAGAAAAAGCTACTTTCACATTTTTTCCCTGTCCTTGAAGGAGACTGGAAGAATTTTTCCAAGTCTTTCTTCATGAAATTCTCTATTTCTCATTCCTGTGGCTTCCTCTAATACTACTTGGCTTAAAATAAACGATTGTTTTTCAGTCTTTCTCTTGTTTAATCACTAGCATTGTAAAAGCATTATAATCTCTAGATTGTCATGGCAGATGTCTATTTCTACCACATTCATATTAAATAGATGTTTTCTAAAAAAATGAATAGCTGTAAACCATTTTTATAGAAAAATTAATTCTTGGTTACTAATGAATAGTAAGGAAATTTGAAAACACAGTCCATTTGTGGTCTGGGTCTTCTTGTGTCTTTGAAGTTCAGAGTTAAAGTAGAGGTGGTTAAGATTTGAGATCCTCGAAGGCCTGTCAGAAATAGCAGGTACTCTTCATGTGTACAGGTGGCCTCTTGGTCATATGTCTTTTAATCAAGATGGTGTGGGGTCCCCAGCCCCCGCATTGTTCTCCAGGCTATTGTGTTGGTGCCCAGGGATCCTGCTGTCCAAGCTAAAATGTAGAGTCAGGCAGGGGGCCTCTCACCAAGGACAAAAGTCCTGGTATGAAGAACATGCTGGGAAACCTGTATCTGCTGAAAACAGCAGGCAGATATTAGACTAGAGATAATACGCTTTGACCAGTGGGAACAGTGGAACCCCCCTAGGCAGTAGCCCCTTGTCACTCCACCCTAGCTTGTACCAGACGATAATGCAGCCCCTTATAACACACCCCCAAGCACGTACATTCCTCTGCGTACTTGCCCATCTTCTCTGAACCTGGTTCTAAATAAATACGAGAGCGCCCACAGGTCAGGGCTGCACTTTTTTTATAAAAGACCTACTAGGCCTCTCTCTCTCACTTGGACTTTGAGTTATCTTTCCTTTGTCAGGTGCCACTTCCAACCCACGTGACAAAGAGAGGACTCTTCAGGGTCTCCCTCTTCCCCTCCCTCCCTCCCTCCCTCTCTCAGGGACAGTGTGAGAGAACATGTGTGTCCAGAGCAAAGCAAAGAGACCACAGACACCAGTGCCTGCTTATGCCTGAGAGTAACCAAATCTTTGGATGGAGCACTCTGTCATACAGTGGTGTAGGTGTGGCATTATTTCCAATAGCTAAGATTTGGAAGCAACCTATGTGCCCACTGACAGAGGAGTGGATCAAAAAGATGTGTCTATTCATACCGGGGAATGCTATTCAGCCAGAAGGAAAGATGAAAAGTGGCCATTCACAGCAAAATGGAAGGCGCTCGAGGGGATTATCCCAAGCAAAGTAAGTCAGGAAAGTAAAGACTACTATTGGACGATTTCACATGTAGGAGTAAAATGTGGAAACAAAGTAGATGAAATGATAAAGGAAAAATCATTTAAACCAGCAGATGCTGATAATAAACTGAAGTTTCTGAGTTAAGAAGGAGGGGAAGGCATGGGGGTAGTGAGAAGCACCAAGGGGCTTTGAAGGATGGTTGGGGAGAAAATTTTAAAAATGCCAGCTACTGATTACACTCTTGCAGCTAGATGGATGGGAGAGAAGCCAGAAACACAGCTGTTACTATCCCTTACTGGGTCTAATTGTCAAATAAGAGAGGTATTCTATTGGTAAAAAATTCTGTCTGATATGGATTTTACAGAAATCTCCAGAGCTATTTGGAAATAATGAAATAAAATCAAATTTAATAGTTAAAAATAAAAGTATTTACCACACTGCCCCCAGATAGGCATATTTTGAAACATGACAGCTCTTGTGTTGCCAGTCTGTATATTCATTATTAGTCAAGTTAACTTTTCTGTTCTTTACTAAAATAAACACAAGTTGTACTCATACTTGCTGTGTCAACAGCAGCCCTGGTGTCACCTGGGATCTGTGTGAACCTGCCCTTGAAGGTCACAGTCACCTCTCTGAACAACTGGAACTCCAGAATATGCCCTGTGTGGATGGGGTCCAGTCTACAGCTCCAGGCACTGTGAGAGCATTTGGAGCATTTCTTGCTTGAATCTCTGGAAGGAAAATGCATTAAGCAGAGAGGTGTCTAACTTTGACCTCCCTGGAGTTCCTCTGGGGATCATTGCTCAAAGCTTTCAAGGAGATTTGTGCTCTTTTCATACACTAGGGTCTCCCAATTTCCACCCTTCTCACATTACCAGTGGACTTTGACCTTGTCTGAGTAGTCATTATTATTTTAATACTGCTCTTTAAATGCTACTTAAATTGGTACTGCTGAAAATACCTTTTATGTATCTTTATTCATTTAAAGAAAAACATCAAGGGCATATCACCTCACACCTGTTAGAATGCTTACTCTCAAGAAGACAAGAGGACAAGAGACAGAGATAGCTGGTGAGGGAACCGTCTTTGCACTAAAGGAAAGGCATGGGGTTTCCTGAAAAAAGTTTACAACGGAACTGCCATGTGATCCCACAATCCCCCTAGTGGGTATTTAGGTGAAGGAAATGAAAACAGGATCTTGAAGAGCCAGCTGCCCTCCCATGACACTGGAGTCCAGACATGGAAACATCCTGAATTGTCCAAAATGGAGAGAACTTGAGGGGATTATGCTGAGTGAGGGAGGTGAGACAGAGCAAGATAAATGCTGCCTGATGCCACTTAGATGTGAAATCTTTTTTTAAAAAGTCCAATTCCTAGAGACAGAGTAGAAAATTGTTTGCCAGGGCGTTGTGGGAGGAGGGGAAGAAAGGGAAGGGTCAGAAAAGGTACAACTTTCAGCGGTTAGATGAATGAAGTCTGAGGTTCTAATACATAACATGATGGCTCTAATTGGTAACACTGGACTGCGATATTGAAATTTACAAAGCAAGCAGAACTTAAATTTTCATTTTTTAAATGATGACTATAGATGTATTAATTAATTAGAAGGGGGGATGCTTTTACAGTGTATATTTATATTAAATCACCAGGATGTACACTTTAAATATCTTACTATTTTATTTGTCAATTATATCTCAACGAGTTGGGAAAAAAAGGAGCCTTTAAATTTAGTGGGAAACTTATATACATATTGAGACTTATGTAATATTATAATGCAATGTTACTTCAATTTAAAAAAGTCAAGAAAAAAATAACTTTGGACTTGCAGTCATGAAAAATAACCAGAACAAGCAAAGCAAAAATAAAACAACAACCCCCAACCCCATACTGGGAAATAATGCTTTAAGCTTTTTTAAAAGCAAATAAATACCATTTTTTTTCTTTTTTTGCTGTTGTTTTCTCTTCTTTCTTTCTTTTTTTTTCTAGATCTTCCTTTACTGGGTGTCTGCTGTCTTTTTTAAATTTTTTAAAAAAGATTTTATTTATTTATGCATACAAGCACTGGGGTACAGGCCAGAGGTGGGGGGGTGAGAGGATTCACCACAGGGGGCGGGGAGCAGAACAGGCAGATCAACAGAAGTACACTGCTAAGGAGAGCAGCAGACATGGCAGGAGAGGTCTGCTGCGCCTTGTGGGTCCCCTCCCCGGCTGGCAGCAGGGATCGAACTCATGCTGCAGTGGCTGCGGTCTGCTTCATAGTGCATTGCTTAACCCACTGTGCCACCAGGGAGGCCCTGCTGTCTTGACACCTGTAATCAAGCTTCAGATTATATTATCAGGGCATTGCTTGCTTTCCTTTTGCCTTTAAGGTGAGCTGAGCGCTCTGAATCTTGGAGCTATCCACAGTCTCGGTAATCTCAAATGCTGGCTGTTCTCTTCTCATACCATAGATTTCTAGTGTTAAATGATCTCATTGGTGTTGGTGTTGCTAAATATTTGAGCGTTCACTCTTAAATCCTTTGGAAATATTTTGTCTCAGTTTCCCTCCTAGCTTTGTTGATACAAGTGTGGGCCCTTCTGGGAAATGAAGCTGAGAGTTTAGGCCTTAGCCTGTGTAACTGAAACATGAGGGCTGAAGAGGGACCTTTAGTTTTCTCTTGAGAAGAGAATACGTGTGCTTGGTGATGGCACCAGGGCCCTCTGTGTGACCCCAGCCTGGTGTGGGCTCCTCAGCTCAGTCACTGATATGCTCGGCAGGGACTCCTGCACTGTGGCAGGTGAGCACGGACACAGTGACAAAGCCAGCAGCGTCTTCCACAAGTCTGCTGTGGTAGAGGATGGGGGGAGGGGCCCAGCACAGCACAGGGAGGGCTGCTGAGAGGGGCCCCAGCATCTTTGATGAGCACCTTGTCTGACTGAAGGCACCTTTCAGGGCAATTCTGACCCAACCAATATCTGCCAGATCCTGCATCTATTGTCAAAGAAGCAATAATGTCACTGTCGTCCCACCCCATGTGATCACAAGCGTCAGTGCAAGCGGATGTCTTAGCTGACAGTGAAGGTTAATAGAACCACCACCACACAGTTGTTATAATTGTGTTCCATCTAGAGAGGGAGCTGCCAGCTGTTAGTGCCTACTCTGTGGTTGCTGCTGGTAAAATTAGCTGAGGAAAGAGAGACAGGGAAGGAAGGGGTACTCACCTGCCAGCCGTGAGTCCAGGTGGAGAGTGGAGGAGAAATAGGCCCTGAGGCTGTACAGGTGAGAGCAGCTGGGGCATAGAGGTCTTCTGGAATGGTGGCCTGTGGTTGGATGGCCTTGAATACCTAGACTTGACTCAGTTCGGTTTGGGGAACACTGATGGTTAATGAGCTGGGGAGGATGGGCAGGACATTTGAAGTGATTTGAGACTAGAAACAGTGAAAAACACTTAGGAAACTTGAAAAAGGTTTGTGAGCAGTTGTTCTGGGTTCCAACAAGAGTGTGATGGGCAGACCTGAGATACATGCTTCTCTGTAACAAGACAATAGTTTCTTCAAAGCAGTGACAATCCTGTGAGCTTTCTAAGATCTTGGACATTTTATTTTTCTTTCGCTTTTGCTACAGAGTTGTTTTTTCCATATTGTCAAAAGTTTTGATGTATTTCTTACTATTTAAGAAAGGTTTTTTAGGGCCTCCCTGGTGGCGCAGTGGGTTAAGCAACGCACTATGAAGCAAACCGCAGCCACTGCAGCACGAGTTCGATCCCTGTTGCCGGCCAGAGAGGGGACCCACATGGCGCAGCAGACCTCTCCTGCTGGGCCTGCTGCTCCCCTCAGCAGTGTACTTCCGTTGATCTGCCTGTTCTGCTCCCCAATCTCTGTGGTGAATCCTCTCACCCCCCCACCTCTGGCCTGTACCCCAGTGCTTGTATGCATAAATAAATAAATCTTTAAAAAAAAAAAAAAGAAAGGTTTTTTAGATAAACCTCTAAAATATTAAATGCAGAGTTGTAAAGCTACAACAAATAGGAATTTAAATAATGACACTATTAAAGAATTTTATAAACCACAGCTCCAATGCCTGTATCCAGAGAATGTAACTGGTATGGGAAGCCCATAAGAGAGTCCCCGGAGTGGGAGCTGGGGCACACCTGCACTGTCATGTAACAATCAAGTATAACCTATTTGACAGAGAAAGACACCATATCTCTGATGCTCTCCTGTCAAGTTGCTTTGAAACATGATGAAGTAAAGGGGGTGAAAGAACTGAATAATAAGAGGAAACTTTTGATATGTTATAAGGGGTGAATGAGTATTATAACTTATCCCACCTGAGTTTAAGCCATTTATTTGCTGATATCTAAGATATGCCAGTGTATATACAAGACAAATCACAGTTTTTAAGGAATTTTTTTCTGAAAAAAAGAGATGTATTTTCAAAATCACATGTGCAATGAAAATGATGCAATTATGATTGTTTGCCTCTTGGTGAGTAGGGTATTGGAATTCTTTCAAATAAAGGTCTTCATACCTGCTGAAGTCTAGAGAATATTTTTGCATATCCAGATATATGATTTCCTACTGTGTTGTGGTAGAGAATATTGTCATATTTTCTGGAAAATATAACCAGTTTCTTCCTACAAAACCATTCCCTCTGTCACTGAGTGATGTCAATCCACTGAAGTTTTTGGTGTTTGGTTTTCTATTTATAGTGTAAGTATTGACTGATATATCAGACGGGGCAGTGGGGGTGCTAGTAATATTTATATATTTTTGGAAGAATGGAACTTACATTCTTATAAATAGGTAATAATTGCTGTGTAGAAATTCAAGGCAAAGCAGTTCTTAACAAAGGAGTCCGAGGCTCCATTGTGAGATTGCAGGCTCCTGCATCTGTACTTGGGGCCCTGACTCTGTCAGAGACCCCTGTCCAACTTGTGTTAGAGC
The DNA here is from genome assembly GCA_019455555.1 of Galemys pyrenaicus. NCBI lineage: Eukaryota > Metazoa > Chordata > Mammalia > Eulipotyphla > Talpidae > Galemys > Galemys pyrenaicus. Next base: position 738,995 of record JAGFMF010011983.1, read on the forward strand.
ATCACATTTGCAATAGGTCACTTTCTTGGGGTGGGAGGCTGAATTAAAGGCCTTAATTCTCTTTTTAAAATTTATTTTCACAGTGTGCATTTGCGCTTATTTTCTGGCCTTGAAATATGGGAGGAAAGCAAGATAAAAAGGATACAATCAAAGGTCGCATGAAACTCTCTCCTTGGAAAAGCTGAGGGAGAAAATGGAATCTGGTCGGGGCCTTGGGTTAAGGTAAGGAGAAGGAAAATCCAAGATGAGCCACATGACACTTCCTCAAAAATTGAAGACAGAATCACCACATCACCACATGGTCCAGCAAATTCCACTTCTGAGGACCTGCCTGACGTGTTGATAGCAGGGACCCCACGTTCCTAGCAGCATCTTCTCAACAATCACAGGTGGAAATGACATTAAGTGTCTAGTAGAAGAATGAATAAATCAAATGTGGTTTGCATATACAATGGAATAGTATTTAGCCTTTTAGAGAACGAAATTCTGCTACTTTCTACAACGTTGAGACTTGTGAAGGAAAGAAGTCAGCACAAAGGGACACGTGCTGTGTAACTCCACTTTCTTGAGGTATCAAGGCAGTTAAATTCAGACAGAAAGTAGACTAGGGGTTGTTTGGGGCTGGGGGGGGGAAGTGGAGAGCTGCTGTTGGGTGGGGACAGTGTCAGTATGTAAAAACAAAATGTTCACAAGATAGTAGGAGGAGGGGGTGGGTTGGCAGCTCATGTGAATGAACTGAAAACCACCCAGCTATACACTTACAAATGATTAAGGTGGCCAGTCTTGTGTCTTACCACATTTGTATACAGGACTTTGTCATTTCATACCATCCACTTAACATATGATACACATAACAGGTTTATTTTACCACCATATAGAAAGCAAAATAAAATAGAAGAGGTGACTGAGTTGAATTCAAGAGAATTGGATTCCCACTAGGCTTTCTTGGTGCCCTTGATCTTCCCCAGCACCCATCTGGGAGGACGGAGGAATATGGGTGTGTTTGGTTGTGAGAGTACAAGCTCTTTCACAAAGGAGGATGTCATAGGACTTCTAAGACTCTGTCCCTCAAGATTTCTCCACCAGTAAGTTGGGAAGTGTGGTCCTAATCACGCAACTATCAAGTGAGTGCACCACTTTCTCGAGGGGTTCCTTTAGACTGGCAGTAACTGCCTTAGGTACTGTCTGCACTGGGAGTGAGGCCCCCTTCTTCAGGCCCCACAAGTTCCCAGGGTCTCAGCAGACACATCTGACATGGTTCTGAGTCAGCGGAGGTCCATCCTGTGCTATCAATGGTGCTGCTTCCTGCCTTTCCCATCTGAAACAACTCCTTTGTTTTAAAGAGTCTTGGCAAACAGTGTGATCCAGTGAACAAAACGAAGAGCTTTCTGAAACAAGACGTGGTGAGCCTCACATCAGGCTCTGGGAGAAAGAGGCTGCACATCAGAAACTAGGCCACCAGGTCGGGAAGTGTTAGCTCTTCTGTGCAGACCTCTGAAGACACCAGCCGGGAGCGGTTGATTGTTAACCTCCCAAACTCGATTCAATGTGACAGTGACACTTCACAGCACATTGCATCCAATCTCATTTGAAGCTGACAAAGATTGTTTCTGCTTTACATCTATTGGTTTATTAATGGTCTACAGCCTCTTAAGCAGATGCATATTCATTAGGTAGCCAGCTGTTAGGAGGTTCCCAGATGTCGAATGTAACTCTGTCTTGGAACATATTTTTTTTTCCTTATCATGAAACAAAGTAATTGAGGCCTTATTAAAGAACCAGTTAATTACTAAAGCGGTACCTTATGGCACCCTTTTTATCATTCAAATCTGAGACTCGTGGGACATCTAAAAATTTGGTGAAGAGACAGTATTTAAGAGCCAACCTTTATCATATATTTATATAGAGAAACAGATATTGTATGTGTGGAGGCATATATGCACACACTTTATGTTGGAGGAATTAAAACTAGGGGCAATATTCTTTGCAACTAAAAAATTTCCAGTTATCATATTCTGTCCTTGGTTCATTATAGGAATTAGGTCCAAAGGATGTATAATTAAAGGTACTTTAAGGACTTTTATCTAACCTTACCACTGTCCCACAAAAGATGACTTGAAAGGTTGCTAACTTCTGCCTCCAAATTAATTTTCCATTAAAAATATTATTTTTCCCCATCAAAATTAAGATAGTTTACTTATTGGCCACCAGACTAGGGCTTTCAAATTACTAGGTATTTCTAAATGCCCTTTTAAAATCCAATTCTATAGACATCAATTCACATAATTCCTTAAATCTGGAAGTTCCACTTTTAGTTTTATTTGGTGGTTAGGCATCTCAGTTCTGTTTCTCAAATGCAAGAATCACAGAAGCAAGCAGAGACTTGCCAAGTCCCCCGTCCTTAGAAAGGAGCACAGTGCCCTTTTAGATTGGTGTTCTCAGACACAGCCCATGGCCATCCATCTCTGCTGTGGCTTCTCTTAAACTTCCCCACGCCTGGAGGAATCTTTGTGTCACAGCAAACTGCTTTTGAGAGTTGGCTAATGTCTCCATGCTAAATCACATCACCATTTCTACAAAACAAACAAAAGGATTATTCTTCAGAAGAGATCAGTGTTTATTTGCTCTGTGCCTCATCTCCTGCTGGTGACCTTTAGAAAATGCAAATAGATTTCATGAACATTCAGTATTGACTTTAAAAACATATTAGTTAACAACCATTTACTAGTTGTCTACTATGTGTACAGCATTACACAGCATGTGAGAAAATGTGCTCAGAGACCAGGGATAGGCAAGAAAAAGCTGACAATTTATCTGTTCAGGATAGGCAGCTTTTAAAATTTTTAAATTAAAATTTAATTTAATTAAATTTAAAAAATTTAATTAAAAATTTAGAAAGTTTTTTAAATTTTACATTAAATTTTTAAATATTAATAGAGGGGTGATGATGGATGGTGGGATAATGGGTTGGGTTGCTAAGACCTGGTTTCATGGCTTCTTTGATCTCCCCTGATTGTTCATCTATGGTGAAGATCAGAGCATGAGTGTGAATTCTCGGCAAACTGTAATATGTATACATGAGCTGCTGCTTGAAACTCTAAACTTGCAATTATGAATATCCCCAAAGTTTTTAAAGCCCAAATTGCCTTTAAGTGAGCCCTTGGACATCTGTATAGTGAAAGCAAATGGGGCCTCCAGAAAATGCTGTCTCTGTTGGTTCTGGTGCCCTACCTGGAAGGACTCCTGCACCCCAACACACATTATCCCTCGCCCCTGCCTATCTACCAACTCCTCTTCAACCTGAGCTCCAGCCATACCCAGTGCACGAGCCAGCATCTTATTGAGAAGAACACTTCTCAAAGTATGCAGGTGTAGGTGCCCAGAACCCCTTTTCATTTTGCACTTTTCTAAAAGGCCACAATGGGTAAGAAACCTCACTTCTTAATGATGAAAGCTAGTAAATGTGCCCTACATATTAAAAAAAAAAAACAAAAAACTTTTGTTTTCCCTTGTCTTTATTTTTTAAAGATTTATTTATACATACAAGAACTGGGGTACAGACCAGAGGTGTGGGGGGGGGGGGCGTGAGAGTATACACCAGAGACAGAGTTGGGAGCAGAACAGGCAGAATGACTGAAATATACTGCTGAGGGGAGCGGCAGGCAAGGCAGGAGAGGTCTGCTGCACCATGTGGGTCACCTCCCTGGCTGGGGATCGAACTCGTGCTGCAGTGACTGTGAATGCTTCACAGTGCAATGCCTAACCCCTTGTGCCATGAGGGAAGCCCTTGTCTTTATTTTTAAAAAGCACCGATTTTTATTGTTTAGTAGTCAGAAGGCAATTTCATATAATAGACACTTCACGTGTGAGGCGAGAGGACAGTGCTTTGTCCTTGAAGCAGATAATCTTGGAAACTAAGATACCAAGCAAACAGGTGCACAGTTAACAAGAGAACTGATCCTTACCTATTAGTTCTCACTAGACAACAATAATGCCCTGGTGACACGAGACCCAACATACATCCACCAGAGCAACTCAGCACAGGTTAGTGCAGCAGCAGTAAGAAGATTCAGTTGTATGCTACCAAGTCAGGTAAAAGATTTTGTGTCAAACAATGCCACTCTTCTCACGTTTTTATGTTGAAAAAAATAGCTTTTTAATAAAATTTCATAAAATTATAACCCATAGGCAATGGCTTTGTTCTTGTAAAATCTATCATTTTAAGTTACTCAGGTTTTATTTCAAATGTAGAAAGTGTGGAGAGGTAACTTTTAAGGGTGTAATGGGATCCTGAGACCAAGCTGCTCTACATTTCTACTCTAAATTCTTTTATTTCATCACCAAATGAAGACAGTGTGTGCTTGGGACATTTACAGAACACGACTGCAAGCTGTATGGCCGGGAAAAACCCAGTGGGAAGAAATGTAGGATGCTCAGTCCAGAACTGTTATGAGGTGAGGGCATGTGCTTTAAAGAATAGCAAATGGAACCAGTGTTTATCCATCAGGACTCTGAACACCCTATAAATTGCTAGAAGCTAAGCATCTGATTCGGTTGCATGCCAACTTCCCACCTGTGTTGGCAAGGTGGGTACCAGGGTGCAGGGAGCTGCTTGTTATGTTTGAGAACAGGGCAAGCGCCAGGTAGTCACTTTTGTAGAAAGAAGACACAAGAATTAAGGGCATATGCAGTTAGAGGTAAACAAAAATCTTTTGTGGAGATCTTTCGTCTTCCTAGCTCATTATCTAGGTAACAGAAAACTAGCAAGGTCTTACTTAAAACTCCAAAGGTTAAGGAAAAACTTCTCTACAGCTTCTAAAAACCAGGCATTCTAGTGGGGACTACTTGTTATGGCAAATCCCATAGCAAGAGCTCATAGCAATAGTTCTCACAGCTCCACTAATGTGCTTAAGTAGAAGTGAGCCAATACATTCATAAAACAGCTCATTTCCAGTTTCCTTATCTGTTAAAAAAAAAGCAAGCAGATAGGAAAATCCTCAATTAGAAGTCAACTTAGTAGAACAGTCTCTCAGGCTTTCTTAACTACTCTGCTAATAGGAGTAAAGCAGGAATACAAACATTTGCATTTGTTGTGTAAATTAAAAGACATGCATGTGAAGTATTTAACAGTGCCAGGCACAAAGAAAGTTCTTGACAGTAAGCACATTTACATCAAAATAAAAATCAGAGGCAGAGACATTTATAGCACATACATGTTGCTGGCAGCTGTCATTTTACTTATCCAGCATATCCTGATAATCAATTCATTTAAAAAAAATATTTATTTATGCATACAAGCACTGGGGTACAGGCCAGAGGTGCAGGGGGGTGGAGGATCCATCAGAGACAGAGTAGGGAGCAGAACAAGCAGACTGACTGAAACACACTGCTGAAGGGAGCAGTGGGTGAGGCAGGAGAGGTCTGCTGCGCCATGTGGGTTCCCTCCCTGTCAAGCAGGGTGGATGAGTGCTGCAGAGGCTGCGGTTTGCTTCATAGTTGCTTAACCCACTGCCCCACCAGGGAGGCCCTCAATTCATTCTTTAAACAATGTATCATAGCCCAGGAAGTGAGGTGAGCTGATCAAGGTTGCCTTGGCACTGAATGGCTTGACATGGGACAGTTCTGGGCACTTCCAAGCCCAGGCTCATCCGCATGCAGTACTGACTCTCTAGAGTTGAACACAAGCTCCTGTATTTCAGAAATATGCATAGCAGAAAGTACTCTGTGGAAGTCAGCCTTATTTTTACTAGTTTAGCTAGAAAACTGCATGATGACTGTTCATCGACTATATAAAATTCTGAAGGGAAAATTTCTTTAAATTACCTAAGAAAGGTTAAACCAGTTTCATTATTGACATATTAATCTTTCCTTCCAAATAAAAGTAACCCCAGGTTTTAACTTATTAGTGCTTACCCCCAAATCAGTAGCATTATGGATGTCATTTAAATTTTTTTTTAAGATCTATTTTTATTTATTTATGCACACTACAACCGGGGTGTAGGCCAGAGTAGTGGGGGGTGAGAAGATTCACCAGAGACAGAGTGGGGAGCAGAACAGGCAGAATGACTGAAATACATTGCTGAGGGGAGCAGCAGGCAAGATAGCAGAGGTCTGCTGTGCCTGTGCTTTAGCTCCCTGGCCTGAGACTGAACTCAGGTCACAAGTGGCTGGCAATGGCTTGACAGCACTGAGACTTTTACCCCTGCACCACCAGGGAAGGCCTCTCATTCAAAATTTTAAGAAAAAAATGAGAAAAAAAAGTACCAAATGAGAACACTGCATGTATTTATGGCTCTTGAAGATCTGTCAGAGAAGTCAGAAACCTCAACAGGGAAACAAAAATGTATCTGGAGATTCACTCATCATATGCAGATTGCTATAACAGTACCTATTCCCCATCCAAAGTACCAGGTAGAAGGACGAGTAGACAGGAGCTGTTGAAAAGGGAGTCCAAGACATTATTCTCTCACCAACTCGAAGATTTTAGATATTTGTACTTTGAAGTATCACTCAGTAAGCCCTAAGACAGATCATTTAATTGGATGAACCCCCAAGGAGACAGTTATGTTTCCTGTTTCATGGGTTCTGAAACAAAAAGCACTAATAAGACAGTAAACTCTGTGAAGTGCAATCATAACTGAAAGGGGGTTTCCTTTTGTCTCAGAGATCCAACATGGAAGAAGGCATAGTATGGAATTACTTGAGCTAAATCTTAATTTTATTAGAAATCTTAAACACAAAAGTTCAGAAAGAAAACATTCACCTCATCCAAGAACCATATGTATTTAAAAATGCTCTATACCTCTATCAATTTAAAGAAAATATCCATTTAAGATGATGGGTTTTAAGTATCAGTGAAGATATTCTCCAGGCTGCCACCGTAGCCTGGCTTGATTGCTCTGAAGTAACAACACTTGAAAGCCGCTATTCTTTGAAACTAATTTAAACACATTGAATTGTTGAAAGATTAAAAACCACAGTCAGCTAATTACAGTCTCTCTCATCTCTTATTCAGCAAATGAATCACTTTTCATTACCACTTAGCTGAAGTACATGAATTTCTGCCTAATTAGAAATGTTGTAGATGGAACATTAGCAGGAATGGAGCAGGTCAAGATATCTTTGCTGCTTCATTTTTAATTCCTAACAGTAGATTCTAATAGGAAAGAATAGAGAAGTCATTAAATTATTTTAAATTATTTATAAAAATTACTTTGCCCAAATTATAATTATTTTTTCCCCAAACGGTCTCAAATGTCTAACAGAACGAAAGAAAAAGCAGCTCAACATTGATTTTAATGAACATTTTAATGTTACGTATAACAGAACATTATGAATACAATGGAAACAAAGTTTTATCAATTTAATAAAAAAAATGTCAACACAAAGTGGGGAGGTAATAATTTGAAACCTATATTATAGTATTTATTTTAAAAAATATTCCCAGGTTGAGGGTGAAACAATTTTGCATTCCAAACTCTAGAATCATGATTTTCATGTGAGCTTAATGCAGAATTACAGCAGGAAAACAAAAACAGTTTAATTAATTTCCTTTATTTGCCATTAAATCAATAAAAACTCTTGACTGCTACAGGTCTCCTTTAATAATAGATACTTAACTCCTCTCTATTGGGGCCATATTTGCTAATGCCATATTATATACACTCAAAACCAAGTCAAAACAAATGCTGTATAAAATCTAAAAGCCAATATTGTTGATTTCTAACATTTATCTTTAACTTAAGGGTTGAGTGGATTTTTACCTTTTCAATGTTTTGAAAAGACACCAAAAACATAAAAATAAATATTTTTCTCTTCTGACCATTGGGGGACAGTTACATGGTGTGACTACAGGGATAAACACGGAAGGAAGCCTTGCCAAGTGCATCACTGCAAACTGTAAATGACAACTGCTGAAACAATCAAAAATACTGGAGGGTTTTTTCTTTTAAAGGAAACCACAGAGCAGTCCTGGAAAAAATATTTTTTTCAAGTTCTGCACAGAATAATTATAGCAGAAGATAGGGGAAAGTCCCACAGCTCTCACCAATTGCTTAAAGAGGTTTTGTTACAATAAAAATTTGGATAGTAGAATAGTAGTGTTGCTGGAACATTAGCAAAAGTATATACATTCCAGTTACCTTTGATTTAGCCTTAATCACATATGTATGCCTCTTTTGGACAAAAATATATATTTTTATAAAAAACTGATCATCCAACTTTAATGATTTCATATATGGACTCAAGAGTGGTAGTAAAAGGAACAGACCCAATTATGACAAGGCAATTCAGGGACAGAAAATCAAGTTCCTCAGGAAAAGAAAAGTATAAAATTAGAGATTCAAACATTTATTCAGCTCTATTCCAGTCTTCCCACAAACTATGATGATAAAATGGGCTCTTCAATTTACAAAGGCTTTCAATGGTCTTACAATCCCACTTATGGTCTATCCTCACTGGGAAAATGGCTCTGATGGTCTGACGGCCTCATCTGAAGTGTGCTGGGCCGGCCATATGGAATATTGGGTTTTTCACTTTTATAAAACAGCCTTTTTGGTTCTTTATGTAGGTTTATTTAAATTAATTGATAAAAGAAAGGGGAGTCGATTAGCATTTTCCACCTCAACATCACCTCTCTGCCCAGCTAAAAATCCTTCATTCAATCTGCTCCATTACAATCTCTTATTTGCTAAAGTTTGCAAAATTTGCAAAGGCATCTTGCTTGGGTTGCACAGTTCCAGAAGTCATGGCTAGGTTGGGCATGCCCATTCCCATTGTGCCCGTAAGGCCCACCCCAGCAGCTGACATTCCTAAGTTCATGTTCATGCCCATCATGCTCGGGTTCATCATTGGACTGTTCCCAAGAGGGGCCATACCCATGGCACCAGTCATGACGCTGGGCATGCTCACAGGCATGGGCCCCCCCATCAAAGGGCTAGTTTGGGGCCGGACAGGAAGCATGTTCGATGGAGAACTGAGGTTCACGGCTCCAAAACTTTGGGTTATCACATTCATAGGCTGTTGCATATCTACCAGAAGAAAAGAGATGAAAGAACTTTATTCACAGAACAGAAAAATAATACACTGGTCACCAATATTTCTATGGCCCAATAAAATTTCCTCACAGTGATTTTATAAGAGAAGTCAACTCACATGCATTGTTTACTAGAAATAGTTCTAGTGGCTTCTGGCTTTGTGTCCCAAAGATATGGAAACAGTTAAGAGTGGGCTAAGGAAAACATGAATCATTTTAAAATCATCCCTATAAAATCTATTGTGGAATCTGACCTAATGTCAAGTGTTATTGTGTATCAAAAGACTTAAAAATGTTTATGTCCTTTTAATTTACCCTATTTTTAGGATATAATATTAAGGGAGAAAAAGTCACAAGCATAAGGATTTATATAAAATCATGGAGTAATTTAAAATAGCAAAAAGAAAAAAAATAGCAAAAAGCTGGAGAAAAAAAAATAACTGAGAGAAACTGCATACCAAAAAGGTGGTAATTATAAAAATCTTTTTACTGTAGAATAATGAAGACAGAGAAAATGATCATAATTTAATGTTGAATTGCAAGAGGCAAAATATAGGCAAAATCATCTGAAATGTTAAATGTATCACTAGAAAAGATGGAAAGAAGTATGTACTAATGGTGACTGTCTTCAACAGTTTCAATAATTTTTGTTTCAGATGATTTTTATATCTGCATATATTTTAAAAGTTTTCTACAATAGGTATTTTTTATTTTCGGGCTCTGGCCCTTGAAACTCAACATGAGACAATAATGTTATGCCAAGAGAATACTAAGTATGTCTATATACCAGGAGGGACATCAAGTATGATGTGAGGTGAGCACACAGCTACCTTTGGTAGTTTGTGTTATATATTTTTATTTCATGACTTGAAGTAGTCCTGGAATGAAGGTGAAAGATAACAAGCACACAAAGAAACGTGTAGTCTTATTACTTACTCTGTTGTTGAATCATTGTGTTGAGTGATGGCTGTTGGGGTTTGGAAGGCTGCATACCAGGTAGTAAGTTGTCTAGGCTGATGTTTACACTGGGGTCAGACCAGGTTGAGGGCAGGGTTTTGCTGACTGACTTCTGGACCATATCTGTATTCTGATTATAGAGAGGATTAGGCTTCTGCAGCATTGTGCTAACATTTTGCAAAGGCTGGAAAATAGAAAAATGCTCTAAAAATTGAGCATGTTCTAGAAAGGTTATCAAATGGCACTCTATTTTATAATTCTAAATATATAACAGATTTTATAAAGTCCTGGAACCTAAAAGAACCATAAATGTTCTATGCTATGGTCTTCAATATCTTGAATCTATCTGTCCAAAGATGTTCTTCAAAGTCCAAATTTGTGCTTAGGTGAGAAAAAAACATGCTTACATTATTAACTAACATTTACTGTCCTGTCATCCAAAGTCTAGAAATCACCATCACCGGGAAATCAATTGCAGGTAAGTATAGCTTTAAAGAAATGTAACAGTAGATATCCTAAATGGAGTTTAGAATATAATTTCTCAGTTATATAAAGTGAATCCATCAAGACAGCTAGTTTTATTTCATACAACCTGAAAACACCTCCCTACTCCATGTACACATCAATTACCCAAAATAATCAACATAAGTGAAGCTGATATATGTGGACCAATTTAGGAGAAAGAAGCAGAGAAGCTTGGTAATTACTATAGAGAACTATGAGAAAGGAATGAAATAGGATTAGGAAGTTGAAAATGTATCAATGCAAAGAACCAAACACAGTGACAATTAAGTCTGAAAATAACTAAACTGGTGTGGCTTAATTTAGCAGCATCTGTGCCCACCTCCTTAATGTTAGGAATACTTTGTCACACAGAGCAGTCACCTTTCTGCTTCTTTCTTCTTTTCCTCTATCCTAACACTCAAAAGAGGAGAATCTACATATTAAAATGACCAATTAGTATTATACAAAAATATTCTGAATAATCTCAATGAAAAACAGCAAATTCCTATACAACTCAGACACAGATATTCCAAACCTGGACTTGTTCAAATTCTAAGGTAGTTTAGCACTATTAAAAAAGTGAGTCAAAAAGCTCCCATTTAGTGTTTTTTTTTTTTGAAAATGAATTTGAACAAAGAACCTATATAATGTTTATACAATGTAGAGCAGGTCCAGAATGAGAAAGAATGTCCACCATTTAATTAATTTTTTAAAAGATTTTTTTTTTCATTTGCATGGAAGAACTGGGGTGTAGGCCAAAGGTGTAAGGGGATGGGGTATGTGAGAGGACAGAGTGGGAAGCAGAGAGTGAAACAGGAGAGGGCTGTTGTGCCAGATGTGTGTTAGCTCCCTGGCTGGGGAATTGGCTCAGACTGTTGCAGTGAAAGCACTGAGGCCCAATGTCTACCATTTTAGAGAATGACTTAAACTTTAGCAAAAATTGTTTGCAGCCAAGAAGTGACACTTCTTTAAGGACATAACCAGTGATCTTATTGAGTGTTTTGCTGGCCCTTGGTGAAGCTATACCTCTAGTCTCTATTCCTTTTTAAAAATAACTTTTCAAAACTATTAGATACAAAGCTGTTTAATTCAATAAACTTTCAGCAAGCACCCCCACTAAGTAAGGCAACATGCACAGATTTACATGGGTTACAAGTTGGGTGAGAAAGACTTGCCCTCTAGAACCCAAATGATTACACTAGGGATAAAAGTGTAAGGTAAGTATAGTGTGCAAAAGCGACATATAGACCTCACTTATTTTTCTGTTATGCTAATCTACCATTATTAGATTATTTAGAGTACTGCAAAGATTCTAAATTGCAATTTCCAAGGAAGGGAGACAACTTACTTGTGATCTTGACATGGGCAAACCCAGTCCCACGGTATTAGTGCTCATCATAGAGAAATTCATGCTCTGGGAAGAAGTCATGGTTGCCTGGGATGAGCCTATCAGATCAAACAGGTCTGAAGAATTTGAGGCAGCTGGAGGTGGGCCCAGAGCTGGTTGTGAGCCACCACCAAGTTCTAGAGCTGGCTGGGAGGCACTGCCAAAGAGTTCACCACTGGAAGCAATGGCGCCTGGTGGGGCTTGGTTGAAGGCACTCCAGTCACCAAAGTCTCCATTCCCACTGGCTGCAGTTACTGAGAAAGAAAGAACTCTAAAGGTAAACACTGTCTGAAATGCACAGAACGTATGTAACAATTTTCTGTCCATCCAGGTTAACATCTACAGTACCATTTCCATCTGCACATTATTCTTCCTCATGAATATTCAAGGAGTGTTAACTAGGTAGCAAAAAAAAAAAACTTCCTAGTAGAAGTAAAATCCATCCTTTGGCTGGTTTCAGGTGACACAGAGAACTTACAATCAAACTTCTCATAACCTAAGTTCGCATATTAAATGTTTCCAGTTAAGCAAATATGAACTAGCCTGAAACCACAATAAAAAAGGAGGAAGTACTGAACTTGTTAAAACTTTCTGCTGGGAGATCCAGAATCCTCAGGTGGGGAGAAACTTAGTAAAATCAGAAAATTCAACTCACTGTATTTATTATTTAGAAGGTTTCAAAGGAGAAATGAAACTGTGGTTTATACTGTCTCATCTTAAAACCTCACACATACATGGAGATTAAAATTTACAAAAACAACAGAAAAGCATGACAAAAACCCTGAAATTTTTACGGAAAGACATTTCACACTCATTTGGGCTTGTTTTCATTGACAACCCAAGGAATATAGTCACAATATAAACCTAGTACATCACTTGCTTCAAATGGGACTGTACAATCTTTTTAAATAAAAAGTTGGTGTTTGGTTTTAACAGGGGAACTCATGCTCATGTTATAAAAGAGAACTATCATTATACTTCACCTACTTAAATTCTCCCTTTCTTCCCCTCACATTTTAAAAAATTTACAAGAGTTGTAAAGATTAAGTAATTTAATATACAGTAAATGATATTTAAGGTTTGTTACTGTTACTCTGAAGCCAAAGCACTGCTCACTTTCCTTCAGACATGCCATAAAATGTGTGAATCAAGCTGCTATAAATTCTGCACCAATAATATTGACTATTTGGGACATAGTAAATACAAAAAAGCAAGTGATACTTAAACAAAAAACTTTTTAAACTAGGGTATGCATGATTCCAAGTAAACAAACCTTTCCTTAACGTGACCAATAGATAATCATAAATTAACAGAAGTTGAAAAAGCAAAGGTAAGAAAAGAACTACACATAAACTGTCATCTAAAAGCGAACCATACATATTTTCAAGTTAATTAACACCATCTCCGCACACTATGTTCACTTACAACATGGAAATACATTTTGTCAAACCTAAAAGGTAACCAAGCACTGCAGTCTCAAGTCTCATTATGCTAAACAGCCAAAGAACAGTGACATTAAGTCTTTAAAATTATAATCGTCTATTACCATATTAAAAAGGGAGCACCCTTAAAAGAGAAAATAATTCACTAAGAAACTCCAAGTTCTACCAACAACTTAAAATTAGAATTGAGCTAAAATTAGAATTAAGCTCATTACCTTAGGGTTTACTAAAACATGTCTTTGATCTTTACAAGAGGGTGAATTAAGAGCTTTACAATTCTATATATTAAACAATTCAAACTAGTTTAAGTAGGATGGTTATAAAGGTAAACTTCATGTTGGTTTTCTATTTGCTTGATCTATAAAGCAGCACAATAGAAACTGGGTAAAATATGTTACCCCATCTGAAAACTTTATCTGAGATGATTAATCATGGGAGGAAGAGATTTCTAGTGGGGTATATATTGTTCAGAAATGATTAATCATTGCTGCAATAGCTTCAGCCTCTTGCGTAATGGTGATCAGGTTGTATTAATCATATGCATACAGATGAAGGCATGTTCACTTAACAATATTAACATATTTGAATTATTTGCATAAAAACTTTGAGAATTACACAGGCAGTCTGTAAAATTAGGGCAATGTTTATCTTTCACTCTGATTTGCCTAAACTAAGGCTTTAACCCCCTTTTAAAGGCATACCTATAATTCCAAAATATAGCAGTTAATTGTTCCACAATTCTAGTTTCTGGGACATGCTCAGAATTTACACAAGTAGATTGTCAAAATAACCCTCAATATGCATAAACCTTCATAAATCCTCACAACATTAGGAAAGAAATATTTTCATTCAATAGCAAAGGATAACTACTTGAAAGAAGCAAGACTAATTTAGATAAATTATTGTTTCTGCTTCACCTGTTTTCTTATAGCTAAATATTTTTAGATTATCTCTCCAACTTCAGATGTTTCTATAGAAAAAAAAAATGAATTCTACCAACCCCATCCACAACCTAAATATGAAGACACTTCATAACAAATGCTGTCCCTATTCTACACACTTCTACAGGTATCATTTTATCCTTAAGAGGAATGATGACATGTAGCATTATTCCTACTTTACAGGGTTGGAGGTGCAGAGGCCTTCCCAAAGTGAACAAGTTTCATAGTATATGGCAGAGAGAGTAAGATAAAATACTAATATAAAAATGGAAAAAAAGACAAACCTTTCCCCTTAACCTCTGATGTTCAAACCTATCTATTCTGCTTGGGTAGTGGAATTTCTCCCTCCCTCACAGTATAATTAACATATAACATTATCAGTTTCAGGTGTACAATGTAATGATTAAATATTTAAACATATCGAAACATGACCACCACAATAAAGTCTAGGGCATTTTAAAGTGCCTAACATGGAGTGAGGAAGTTTTGCACAAGGCTCAACTGCTCACTAAGAATGTGTCAAAAAGTCCAGTTATTTTTCACAGAAATGGCTGTTACAAGAGTTAAGTTACAAAGAAATGAATTTTTATTAAGAGAGTCTACTCAATCCAAATGTTCTTGAATTTCACTCATGAAAATCATATAAGCTAAATATAAACCATAATATTCTTGTGGCTAAATGAGATTATTTATGCCCCCTAATTTTCGCCCCCCCCAAAAGGGTTGAATAAGAGTTATTTATCAGTAAGGACCATTTCATTTAGGTATAACTGAGCAGTCAGCACTCAAATTAATTCATCTGGTACATTTAAGACACTGGTCCAACAAAATACATTTGTGAAAAATTCTTTAGAAATTAGTAATTATAACACTACAAGGAGAAAAATACCCCAAAGAAACTGATTTGAGGGTTAAAGCAGTTGTGTTGATAACCCTTAGATAACCACCCTTAGATTTCTAGCCAATCAAATTATATCATACCTTGGGAAGGGAAATTGCCTGATGCAGCAGCTGAACTAAAATCAGCAAATCCTCCAAATAAATCAGTTGATCCTCCTAGAAAATGATCATGATGAGAGAGTTAAACTGGGAACCACACAGAGCAATGATAGCAATTTCAGGAAGCCATTTTAGCACACACTTAAAAAACACCTAGTACTAGAGGACCCTTATTGGTTGTAAAGCTACTTAGATGGAGGTTTCACGTCATATGGGACCTTTATTCAGACTTTATACTCTCAGCCTTTCACATACTATGATAACTGATACTTTATCTGCAGCTGGTTATCCCTCACTCGTATCTCATGAATACAAGGGGGCTTGCAGTTTACCCCACCAATTATGCTCTTTGTAAAAATCTTCGATGGATGCTAAGTTCTAAGTAAAATATTGGCGGAGCTTAAGATGTCTACAGAATCTCAAAATGTCAGGTAACTCAGCAAATACAGAGGGATTAAGTTACTTTTACAATGGAGGAGTAAGATGGATACTACCTTAAACAACTAATCAGCTTACTATCACTAATAACTAGACACAATAGTATTAAACAAACTCAATGTCACTAATAATCAGACAAAATCATATTTTTGGGCCTTCCAAAGGAAGAGGACTTGAAAGAATAGCATCACTAAGGTAGATATTTATGCCAAAAATATTTAACCTGAATTCAATAAGGAAATGAATACAAACTGAGGGACAGTGTACAAAACAATTATCATGACTCTTCAGAAAATGTCAACATCATAAAAAACAAAAAGATCAGCGCTGTTTTAGACTAAAGGAGCCTAAAAGCATGGAACAGTAAATGAAATGTGTGCTCTGTGACTGGGCTTGTTTTTCTTTTAAAGTGTTATCTTGAAAAGACATAACTGAGATGCCAGAGAAATCTGCATTTGGTCTGTTTATTAGGCGATAACACTAGTTTTAAAATGTTAAATTTCCAAGCACAAGACTTATATTGTGATGACAAAGGACAACACTCTTGTAAGGAAGTGTTTTAAGAGCAAAATGTCACCACATTTGCAATTTCTCTCAAATGGCATTCAGACAAAAAACAAAGAATTAAGGAGCTAAAACAATGTAGAAAATTTTTTGTATGTTTGAATTTTTTTTACAAAAAAGAAAAAGCTTGCAGTTGATTTAAATAAAAATCAGTTTAGTGGGAATAAAATAAAATAAAACCAATGACTCTGGTGGAAGATTTTTTTATTGTTTACACCATGAGGAAGCAATACTTGCACATTTTTAATGCATGGAAAAATATAGAGCCTTTTGTTACTTAGAGCCTACTATTTTTAAAAGAGTGAGATCTAAATCAGTCTATGAGTAAAGTCACATTTTATACAAATTTTTATTTGTAAATACTACATGAGTAATAATATTTTTATCTACCATTTAAACAGCAACATTAAATTTTAATGTTCCATTTCTCTCTATTTGCTTATCAATGAAATAAATAGCAAGAGCCAAAGAATCTAAAACCTAAATAGTTGTTCCTGTTTTTGCTTGTCCTTAAAGATTTCACCTCTTAAGAGTCACAACCTTAGAAGTTTTGAGCAGCAGTTCAATTATGGTGCTTTTAGTGTTATGTGAACATTATATAGGTTACATCACAGCTGCTTAGCCCGCAGTGCTTAGAAACTAGCCAGGTGGGACTGGAACATCTGGGCTGCACTCAAGTACCACCAGGGACAGCTTCCAACATCTGGTGCCATTTCTGAATTGTCTTATCGCTGCAAGACATTCTGCCCCATCTGCTACACTCAACTGGGTTAATTAAACTAGAACCATCTCCTCTTCTTAATAAATGGCCAGCAGTGGCAAAAGGAACAAATCAGTTTCTGATACATGAGTACTTGGTATTTCCTTTTAATGCACATTTACTGTAGTCAACCATCAGCAGGCATAACTCATTCCTCATTCTTTCACCTTATTACCGATGCACATACTAACATGTATTTTTTACCCACTATGAACCAACAACCACTAAGTCCAAAGTTATCAACTCCTACCAACACTACAGCTCATGTCTCCTTTTCAATTTATCTCAAGGATCACATCGTGATGATTTTTCTCTTCTTTTAGGTACAGACAGCATGATAAAATGCACTGAAGGGCACTAAACACCAACCTATATTAATAAACACTAGCAGGAAACGAATGTTGCAAACAGTGACTACTTAATATTCATAACTTTGATCAAAATATACTCTTAGGGGACAAAATGACAGTTATTCACTTACTGTAACATTAAGGGACTTAAAAATTAGGCATTGTTTTAATCTGCTTTCTCCAAGTAGTGAGTAAACATCAACATGTAATATATGATGCCAAATAAATTAGGGGTTTCACATTTTATCTAGTCTGGATTACAAAGAAAATTCATGTTGAGTATCTGCAGTGACTGCTGTAGATCACAACTTCAAATGGGTGAAATATTAGTTTTGCCACATACGAATTTAATATGTTGGGTAACTACCTACTTTGGTTATTCGACTGCCCTTCTACATAGAAACTGAAATTATGCTATATTTATAACTTATCTATACCAAATGGTCTTCTTCTCCATTCATACTATAGGAAGTTTGATTTCAACATGAATGTAAGAATAAAACTTGGGAGTTGAGTGGAACACTCAGATGAGTACTACACAATAGAACCTTTCCTCAAAAAGGACCTAATGTTTCACTAATCTTAAGAAGTGCCACAGATTGCGCTTGTACTTTTGTTTTACAGAATATGATCTTTAACACTGAAAAATATCTGAAAAAAAAAAAATCTGTTTAAGAAAAGTTTCTTCCTAGGAGAGACATGTACATGCATGTGCACACATACACACACACATCCCTCACACACAGGCATACAGATATGCATATGTAACTCTATGCATGGTATTTTTAAGGCCAGTGCCTTAAATTCAACAAACTTTCTATATTTTAATATTTTCACAGATAACTTCTAAGAGAATTTAAATAAAAGAGCCTACTAAAATTTGCTGCATGTGGAAGACTGCTAAATTTCACCACAAGAGTGATCCTTCAAGTTTCCCACATGAGAGCTGTCATTATAAATGAACCATTTCCATCTGCCTTTTCAGGGCAGCAAGGAGGTTATTTACAATCACCAGCTGGGAACCTGTATTTTCTGGAGCAATACTGTGAACAGGAAAAATATAACTCAACTAGGCAGTGCTTAAACTAAAATGGGATTTTCTCTAAAGCACTTGATATCTAGATTACATTATGAAAAATAATCTTTTGCACAAAGAATTCCAGTGCAAACAAAATTAAAATAACAAAATGCTAAAATTAACTGCAAATATATGCTAAGGAATGTGTATTATATAAGGTTTTAGAAAACAATATGGATAAACAACCCTACTTCTCCCCACCAGGGCAAAGAACATAAACAGACAAGATATAACTGGTCTATAAAAATACCAACAGTATTCAGACTCAGTGGTCAAACACAAATGCAAAAAAATTATTTTCTCTTTAACAAGATTTTGATTTTTTTTCTTTCTTCTTTTTCCTTATTTATATATATTTGACATCAATTGTGGTCCCCATGGATTTCCCACTACCATTTCACCAGTGCACCATTACCTCAGGCCCTTGTGCTCTTCCTGCCTCCATCCCATTCCCTCCCCACTCCCCACAAACTGTTTCTGATTTGTTGCTTTTTTTAATTGTTTAACAAGATTTTGAAAGCTACTATTTTGCTACTTCTTAAAAATTTGGAAACAATGAAACAAAACCTACATGCAAAAAAGGGGAGATACTCTAAATTACAGGATATCCATATATCCTCTTTTCACACACACACACACACACCCATGCAGATAATGTAAGATAAGGCAGTTATAAAAGTTTTGTTAAAGAACATCAATTATCATAAGGAAATGGTCATGAGATCCAGCTTACTAAAAGGAATGTAGAAGTCAAAAACCAAACAAACAAAAAAATTTGCCACTTAGTAAATGCTTACATATATTGACTGAATATAGAGAATGTGTATTTAAAAGAACATTAATCATAAATTATTTATATTACATTTTAAAAGGACAGATTTATAAGGAAAAGGAGAAAGGAAAAGAGACACAGCTGGGCAATCATTAAAATTATTATTAGTTAATTATATGTATCTAAGTTATGGTGAATCACTTGTTTTCCATTTCTAAAATGAACGTGTACTCCTTTTAATTAGTTAAAAAGTTAACATGTTTTAGTTTTAATAAACTTGGTTAAAAAAATACAACTCATCTAAATTCTAATATATAAATTGTTGCACTGATGACACAACAAGGTGGTACATATTCATGCAAATGTCCTCAGTGAACTTTAGAGATCACATTTTTTTCTAACTTTAAAAACAAAGATAATTCAAAACATATTACAAGTCATGTGACGTCTTTCTGTTTTACCAACTTTGGCATATTTTCTCTTCAGTATGACTGGACTAATAGTGAGTTGTTTTATAGTATGTTAATCAAGATGTAGGCATACTCCTTTATTACAAAAGACCAAAGGAGACAACATGGGCTTTCAAAGAGGCGAGATACACTGAAAAATGGAACGGTTTTTGGCATTCTATCTTCAATTTGCTTATTTTTCTGATTAATTTTAATGATACCTTATTTCCTAGAATGTTTACTTAGAAATTTACTATATGTAAAAATGAACACAACATTTTAAAAGAGCACCATCACAGTGTTATCAAGACAGTCTAAAGTAAATCTTAATGAATGGGTTTCAAATGTGTATTTTTAAACTTGGTAGATATTCTACAATGATTTTAACCACATACACCTTTGAAGATACTAACAAGATGGATTTAATAAGATTATGTACAAAAAAAATGAAAATCAGAGCATTTTCTCTAAGGAGATATTTATCTAGTGAGTGGTACAGATGCCGTATCTGCTTAGCTTTACAGTTCATGCCCGTCTTACTTGCATGATGGTACTATTATAAACATAGGCACAGCTGGTAAATGACACCCAAATGGCATACCAAATAGCAATGCTAATATAGTAGATTCTTAGACTTTCTCATGTGTAGGTGCTAAAGATTTAATGCCCAATTTTTTCCAGTGCTGAATTCAATTTAAAATATATTACTAAAACATTTAAATAGAGATCAGGGTAACAAAATTTATGTATTTATGGGAAGGGCACTACATAAACTGCTTCAAATAAGAGCTAACTTAAAAAAATAATTCTGATGTCAACTATATTGGTTTTTGTTTTTTAAGATTTTGAAGATGAAATAAACCTTAAGGCAAGAAACCTTCCAGAATACATTCAGATTTTGTCTCAATTACTGTATTAACACTGCTACTTTTTACTTAATTAGCCACTTTTCTATTTGCACTGGAGAAGAAAAACCACTCCAAGGTTTTTTGTGAAGCAATGATTCTCTCTCTTTAAAGCAATTTTGGTATCACTGAAGAAAAAGTTAATTCCACTCATCAGACCTTCCTAGTTAATTTCTCCCTGATTGCACCATTAAAACTTTCCACAGAGTATGAAAGGGGCCCTTTAATTTTCATGACAAAAAGTCCGAAATAGTTGATATTCTGTGACACTATGTCTTTATTATGTGACTATATGCTAACTACCAGTTAAATACTACAGTGAAAAATCTTAAAACATACACTAAGACAAGACAGCATATAAATTGTTAAACAACTACTGTAGTTGCATTTGTGATCTGAATAGCTCAATAGATCTTAAAGAACAATTTTAGAAACAATTAAAGTTACAGAAAAAAAGAGAATGGGAATTGGACAATCTCAGAACCTAGCCTGAACCAGGTGCCCTATGAATTTACTCCCAGTTCAAGAATTTTATGGCAATAGACTAGGAGAAAATAATAGACTTTATATTAATTACATGTACTAAACTATCAATGAAAAGTAATTTCCATCACAAATTTCCACTTAACCATTAATTTTAAAACAATGCTGCTTTTAAAAATCATTATACACAACTAGGAATAATAGACTCACTTTGCACATTAGTTATACTCCAGTTGTGAAAGCTACATTTGAACATGAAATGAACTCTAAAACAGTTTGGGATAGACTGCCCTTAAACAGAAGTTCTGGTTCTTGAGCTGTTCTGACTTGAAGAAGAGAAGTTTACTAGAACTCCATAGTCATCAAATGCAACCAAAATATCCACTTTCTCGAAAACATTTATAGGGAATTGCTCAAAATCTAGCATACACTGGAAATCGAACTGAAGATATTAGCAGTCTTATGTATAAGAAAAGCCTGGTCAATGGACTTTTCTTTTGCTTGAGTCTTCTAATGTATGTCGGGTCACAGAATGTCACAGAATGCCCCTTTCTCCACTGAACTCTCCGCATGTTTCTAACTAGGGAACTATTTACAACTTTTTGATTAAGGATTACTTCCTCTATTTGACCTTCCCATGAGGGCAAGAACTCTGTTTTACTGAAAAAACATTGTACCTCCAGCACCCAGACCAGTGTCTGGTTCAACAAATAATTTCAATGAAAAGTCCAAATGGGGTCTAGGCATGGCTGATGTTGAGATACAGAATGAAGGCTGAGGGGAAGATTGAAGGAAAGACAGTAAATAGGCAGAACAGTACATTCTGCATATAAAACAAAGGACTACAGATATTAAGAAGAGAGAAAGATTACTGAATTATCAGTCAAATATTTACACTGTCTTTCTTATTTTAGGTAATGAAACAATTCCCTAGGAAAAAATGTATGTCTCGCTAATATCACATTGAAAAGAAATCCAATGCAAAAAACAAAGATTTATTTTTCATTCAGTTTTTCATTTGGCATTAAAAAAGATCACTGAAAAAGAAAGTGGATATGGAAGCTTACCTGTTGACTGGCTGGTGCCATCAAACAGATCAACAAGGTCACCAGATGACCTGCTGCTAGGCACTGAGGTCTGGAACAAACACAATGAACAAGCTGAGAAAACAAATTTCTACTATTTTTCCTAAATCTGTTCCATTCACTTCTCTCAATGTAGACATAAATTACCAGCAATTACCTTAATAAGGACATACTCAATTTTTGGGGGGAGAGGGAGGGAAAGAAGTAACCTTACATTCTTATAGAGGGGCAGTAGTTTAAAATGATTCTATCCCTAGCACTGTAAAAATCCCTAACATCCACATTCCTTTCTCTCCCTGTCTTTTCTTAATACATTTTACTCTGGAAAATGTACCTTTCAGGTTCCACTCATATCTTCATGCTCTATGTTACCACAATCATTTGAGAACAGTATTAACAAACATGTGGACCCCAGTCCCATAACATCTGCCGAGTCCTGTTTAGAATGCCATGTACTCCAGAGAAAGCCCGTACAGACTTACAAAGTTGCCTCAACAGTTCCAAGGACTGAGATCTATTGGGTTAGCAGTCCAGTACAAGTCAGCTCTAAAATTCTACAATTCTGTGACTGTGTGTAGTAGAATACTACTAAGTCAGTTTGATTCTATTGTTTAATAGACTGAGACACCTAGTTTGATAGTATTTAGTTTCAAAACTATACCATGGAGTTGCAGTTGGAACATACTCTTTCACTTATCCCTTGTCGTAAGCACCATGATGCGTATGTCCTGCTTATTCAATTTTATACACAGTAAATCACAACAGAACTTCTAGGCAATGATGGGGCACTGTAAGTTCCTAGGCAAGTTAATTTGAACTTTGAAAATTAAAATACTAAACTGGTTCACAAAGGTTTTGATATTGAGAAAGTGAAAGCAATTTAACTTTTCAAGAACTTCAACCTTTAGTAAGAACTACAAATATAAAGTTTTTACAGCAGAATAACCTATGTTCAGGTTGTATTACAGATAGTTACAATCCTCTGAGATAAAAATGTCTCGACTTATAAAGATGATAGCTTGGATGATTTTCTACACGCAACTTTGAATGAATTCTCCATTTTGTAGTCATCACATATGTGACTTTTATCTACCACATCCTGCACAGTTAATTACAATTTGCAGTATGCATTAGTAAAATGTTTTTCCTAGCTTTTAGCTATTTCTGATGCAAAGTGACAAGCTGGGAAAGTGGTAAAAACAATTCAGTCTTGTGGGTAAAATTTCCCCCTTTTGTCCAAAGACTAGCTTGTAACTGGGTATCTAGTAGTTGGCTTTCATTTCTGTGGAGAACATAAAACAAATGAAGACGGTTCAGGAAGCAGTGCTGCTACTCATCAATAGTAACTATCAGGCAAATAAGCCACCTCTCCCTTCACAGGGGCTATTTCCCACATTGCTACTTAGTCCCTCTTTCACTTCTTAGAACTTCTAAATACTCCCATGATTTCCTTTCTGAAACTTGTGCTTGGCTAACCAGTCATAGTGTCTTGTAGGAAACAGATGCATTGCATCCTGATTCACCACCTTTATCAAATGAACGAAGAATGTCATTTCTACATTCAGAAAGTATAAAGACAATTAATTACTCAGCAACTGGACAGCTTTTATCCCCCAAAGAGATTTCTTATTATTAATGACTGAGTGAAACATGCCAGACTATTTATATAATTAATATGACTGCCTAAAAATGCCTGCCTTCTGGTGCAGTTATTGTGAAAGCAATGTACATTGTGAAGCAGTGCCATCCCACCTTCACTGAAGACTGAGGGGCATGACTTGAGGTGTTTTGATCTGGACCTGCTTTGTCCCCTGTGTAGTGTGCTGCTGCTCCAAGGTCAATGGTTTTAGAAGGATTTGCTGTGCGCTTGTGTCTGGTTGTAGTGGTCTCTGTGGCTTGTGTGATATGGATATGCTTTGTCGTCACAGTCTCCTCTTCATCTTTGAATTCACCTTTGGGAGATCTACCTCGTCTCGCTTTTTTTTCCTCATCGCTGTCACTAAAAAAGATATTAAAAATGAAAAAAATAAGAATAGGGATTATTTCAAAATGGAGAGCTCAGTGATTTAAGAATTTCAGATGTGGTAACTTCCAAAATTCCATACTTTGACTACTTGACAGGAATCAATAGAATGTTATCTAAGGTATCTGAATAATGGTGTGTGTGTGTTGGGGAAAGGGTGGAGAATCCTGCTGAATTTCCTAGATAGGTAGAAAACATAGCTACAGAAAAGTTTTTACATAAATGCTTGACAATAATAAAGTCTGAAATAATTCAATTGCTTATTATAGATTTAAACTTCTATTAAAAAATAACAACTGGTGAGAACTGAGAGCAAACATCTGCATTTGATGACCACTTTCTTGAAATAGGTTGAATGCAAAAGACTACAATTTCATTTATATACTAAACCTGTCACTGACTCTCATATACTAATGTATATACATAATATTACAATTTCAATGAGTACCTTTAAACATTTAAACTATATGCTATTTGAATTCAAATGATTAAATTCTCATCTGTAAATGCTAATGTACTTACAATTATGCACTATTTTACCAGGTATCAGGAGATCAAATACAACACTGAAAATTGCTTTACAGAAAACTGAAATATATTTAAAATGCTTTGAAATAATTCCTTTCAAGCACATTCAGAGCTTTTTTCTTGTCTCCTTTCACTAGTACAAAAGAAAAAAAATACATAAAATGAGTGAAAAATTGGGCTTTTCATATGCCACAAATTAAAAATGTCAGCACGCATCTACTCTCCAATAATAAGGCATGGGGCTTTATCCTGATACATGTGGGACACACAGAAAATACCTGGAATATGTTCCATTACCTATATTACTTAATTTTAGAGTAGGTGGTTTAATAGATAAATATCCTGAAAACACTTAAAATTATCCTTGAAACTATGACTACTACTGATTGAATTTAACTGAAGACTAATCTAAAGTAATTTCTACTTAAGGATAAACCCATCTGGAACTCCATAAGGATCAAGAATGGCCTCCCACACAGAGCAAAAGGGTTTAATGTATTTTTACCTATAAGCATTTTGGGACTACAAGTTCTGATTAAATATTCAAAAATCCTTGTCACAGTCCTTTTCAGCAACAAATGACCTAAAGATTCCCATCAATTCCATAAGAACAATGATAACTTCTTATCTTTTGGTTCCCACCTTATGTCGGTGCAAGATAATTTCTTTACAAGTTGAGAATATAAACCTGACTAGCACAGCATGAAACAGAAGTTTCCTATCAGCTCAATGCTCAGAAATTTTTCAATCTAATAAATGAACTAGGAAGTCTGAAGTTCTAGTTAACATGTGAAGAATATCACATGAAACTCTATCTATAAATCTATTCTCTCATAAATACTCCAAGATGTCCCTGGTATAATCTTTAGTAATGAAATAATATACAATGTATTTTCAACCTTTTAAAAATGTTTTTACATTATATAAAAGATTTAGGGTTTTAGCATCTTGTCTTAGGGGCAATATAGAATAAAAAAAAAAATCAAGAGAGAAACAGAAAAAAAAGAGAAAAATATGAAGACAAAGCAAGGAAATAAAGTAACAACCAAGAATACAGATAGTTGATCTCAAACCAGCCTACCTGTCTGAGTTTCACTTCTTCATGAAAGATCAACAGAGTATATATGACCTCTATGTTTTCTCAACCAAATCAAAAACATCAACACAGAGGCAACAATTAATGAGGGAAAAATTGTACAAAATAGCTGACACAGGCATCATTTCCCAAAGTCTGGTATTTATTATTAAATGCATACTCTTGCAGTATAAAAGAGCTAGATATATAGTTGTAAAATAGATATATTCAAAGATATACAAAAAAATAAATCTGGCTCTTCAAAGAGCACATTCCAGAAATAATCTTAAAAGTGACAGAAATTCCAAGGATTTAATTTAATATGGAAACAAACTGAAAAGATACTAAACAAATATTTCAGAACCTGAGCAGTTGCAAGCTTTTATTTTTATTCCTTTAGAATGATCCCTATAAACTATTAAGTGTTTTTTTTTTTTTTTTGGGAAGTTAAAGAGAAACTATAAGAACTCACTTGATGACTAGATTCTATCACTTAACTCCAGGCAAGCTACACACAGCTGATCAGGCCTCAGGTTTTACTTCCAAAAAATAAGGGTAACAGGGCCTCCCTGGTGGCATAAGGGCTTAAGCACTGCACTGAAGCAAACAGCCCTGCTCTAGCCTATCCAACAGATTCTGTGGCATGTAAGTGAAAGAGTCTTATACAACCTGCTCTGCAAATTATGTGCATGCAGACTGCCCTTTTAACTGGAGAAAAACCATTTTAGATCGAAAAGTGAATACTGAAAAGTTCCTGATACTCTTCTGTATGAAACTAAACACAAATGCCTACCTCTAGAAAATGTTTTTGAAAACATACATCTATACTGAAAACATTTTAGTCAAAAATTTCACTTGGATTTACTATTTTGTATACTCTGGTAGAGAACCACAACAAAATGGCATAGCAAGAGTTAAACCTCAAATCCTTTAATTTTACTGTTTAATACCTTAGAAATGCCTGGGTCATCTGAAATTCAAATGCAAAATATGTTGTGAAAATTCTTACTGAGAAAAAAAATTTCTAATTACTAATCTGAATAAAAACATACGAAATGTGATCAACTTTATAAGTGTGCAAAGGTAACATGGAAAGTGTGTTAACCCTAATTACAAAAGATGTTTGACCTAGCATCTTAAAAACTATAAGATGCTTGAATCAGTAGCAAATATAATACAAGTGCAACAACATGGAGAAAGTCAGCATTCCCTGTGCCAAGATGACATGCAAATTCCAGAACTGGTTCAGAATTTCACACAGAGCATTATTAGGGCAGTGCAATTATTCTGCACAATTCTGTAACGGGGGCTAGTGTGCATTTGCCAACTGTTCTACACAGTGAACACAATTGCAAAAACTAGACTCTAGATACTAACAGTATATCAATATTGGTTATACATTGTTAGTAAAGGATACCACAGTAATGCATGATATTAGGAACAGGAAAAACCCTGTGAGTATGTGTGTGGAGTGCTATATAGTGATCCTGTACTTTATGCACAATTTTCTTGTGAACCTAAAATTACTCTATAATAGTAAAATATACTGTGCCAAGCCAAAAAACCCAGCTGCATAAATTCAGCACCCTTTCCAAAAGACCCAGAGACGAAGTGTTAATACCTGCATCTTTCTGGAGAGTCTTCTCTGTCTTTCCTCCGGAACTTGCTGATAGTGTCATCAATTGTGCTTCCAATTTTATCACTCAGCTCACCTAATTTATCACTGAATGGAAAAGCACTCTTGTTTTTATCCCACTCCTCATCCCATTTTGATTTGGGTTCAGGATCATATCTTTCACCTACATAAAGCATTAAAAAGAGAAACAACTCTAAGGGCGTTAAATTCAAAAGGTGTCTCCTGGTCCTTATTTTTGAAGCTTTCCCTCATAATAAAATAGTTTTCAAAGGAAAACAGAAAGCTCCCACAGTGCTGAGTCAACACAATTACAGCAAGGCACAGCATGTAGTGCCAGTCATTAAGTGGCAGGAATGCAGATTCAAAAGCTTTTGTTTATGATAACTTACAGAACCTTAAAGCACAGCACAGCATATGGCAAAGTTCTTAAAATAAGGCTACTGAAAGGAGGAGAGGAAAACACAAAAACCAACATAGATTGTCTCAGCAAAGGAGAAATGAAATCTTTTTGTTTTTACAAAAGTCATTCAATGCATTATGTTCCATCCTGTTACTAGATTAGCAATGCTCTCTTAAGAAACAACCTATAGGAAGACCGTTCTGTCTACTGTCAAACTTGAACAATAACTCAATGAAGATCACAGCATGGGAAAGAATCATTTAATTACTGTTATAAGGAAAGCATTATTAACGTTACTAATACCCATGTACACAAGAATCAAACATGTACAAACATTGTGGAGCAGAGATGATGCATTCAAACACATGGGACTGAGCAGACCTAGGGAGCAACTGTGTGAATTTGAGAATGAAGAGGTCACAGGAGTGAATAAAACCCCTAAAATAGCAAGGTTTTAGTTCTTCATCTTGGGAATTTAAAGGCAAGGCAGAAGTTACAGGCACTAAATGGAACCTTCCATTTCCATGCCCTAACTCTAGAATGGAAGGCCCAGAGAAGTCATGTGAGGTTAAAAAAAGAAAACACTGAACATTAAGGCAGGTTGGAGAGAAAGGGAAAGGGCATTAATAAGTAACAAAATAATCAAAAAGTGGTTAACTGAGCACTGGTTTTGAACTTTGGTTAATAAGTTCTTTCTGATGGCACGTATGCCTTTAGAGACCAAAAACCCTTTTGTTGAACTGCCTGATAAAACTACTAACCCAAAATTTTCTACAAGAGATTAAGGATTTTAAAATAAGTTTATTAGACCTACAAGGGACCAACAATTGAAACATAACACAACAAAATGAAGTTTGTGTGACAAAATTTAAAATTGTGTGACAGAATGGCTTTATGAAAAAGAGTGGTTCCCAACAACGAATGTGTATGATTCAACGATGTGATAGACTAGACTGTGAAAAGAAAAAAATTCACAGGAAAAATGAAAACTAAACCAATTAAGAGAGTAGACATCATACTAAATGAGCACCAAAGATGCTATCTGATGTCCAAGTGAAAAACATACAAAACAGCTAAAACTGATTAATATCTGAATAATATAAACAGCATTAAAAGTAATTTATAAAAAAGGTGATCCAAATACACAGGATGCTCAACTCTATTGCTGATGCAGATGCTGCAATTTGTTGTGACTGAGTCTGAAAACATTCAATTTTCTAAATTTATCTGATATAATTACACATTGTGCTAGCAAATAGAGAAAGGAAATGAGTTAAAAGGGCAATTCCTACTCAAAAACACTGAATTGCTATAGCTACTTTGAAAAAAGACAAAAAATAAAAGAACCACTTGGACAAATAATTCAAAAACTTCTTACTCCCCTAAACAAATAAAAACTCCAAAAGGCATCTATCGGCATTATTTAAGAGAAATAATCTTGTCCATTCAAGAACTGACTTTTATGTGGTTCTCAGACATAAAGGGAGTTCTTCTGTTGTTAGAGATATCCTGTAATAGTTAACTAAGTGCATTATTTCTTCTTTGAAGGCATGAAAGCAAAGAACAAAGTGAAAGTATTATTTTATCAGTAATCACAAGATAAGAAATAGGAGATTTTTACACAGTTTCAAAGAAGAGTTAAGAGACTGCAGTATAATCCAGATATATCTGGGTGAGGAGGCTAGAGCCAGCCTGCTTCACAGCTATCAAGATGCACAGTACTGGCCTGTTGGTGCATTCACAAAATGGCCAAGAGATCGTCAGACTCAAAGAAGACAGTGAGTCAAAGCGACATACTGCGAAAGAGCTTTCTTATTTCTGTATACTTCTAGCACCTAGTGATTGATTTAGAGAAATATTATTACATTAAAAATAAACATGAGAAATGACTATTCTGTGTGCTATTCAATGTCTTAGGAATAATAAAGCAACAGGCCTAGATGAAAAACTGTCAGTCCTGTTTTTCTGTGTCAAGTTAATGCTCCACTTAATTAAAGGGAGAGACTAAGGTTGGACTTACTTAGAACAAGTTTATCTATTTTCAGCCAAAACAGAACTAAGTTGGTTTTGAATCAGAAAGATGGATCTCTTGCTGAAAGCTTTTATTTTCCTGATTTAAAGAGTAAGCTAAAGAAAAGGTTTTTTTGGGGTTTTTAAGAATGGTAACCTCAAAAGGGAAGGGTATGTATGCTTCACTCTCTATACCAAGTCAAGTTTGTAGTCATTTAATCACTAATGAACCCACAAAAGTGAAAAAAGCAGAAAAGGAAATCCCCAGGGTCAATACAGTAAGGGCCAGAATGAGTATGGCATGTATTTTAGTACTTCATGGATTCCAGGAAAACAATAACATTTTGGTCTTCAATGTGCAATGATTCTTAAAACACACCCAAGAAGTTAAGCTGATTCAGAGATGCTGCCTGGCTTTGATACTCACTGTATCTGAATCCTCCAACACTGTCTGAGGAAACCCCAACATATTTGTCTTTGTTCTTCTTTGCTTTCTTTCGCTCTTCACGAAGCCTGTCGTCATCCTGGGCAAACTCAACCAATTCTTTCACCTTCTGTCGAATATTTATACCTTGATCCTTACCATGCTCATCTGTGAGGATGACAAGGGAGAAATAAACCTTATGAATTCAGTCAATATGCATCGATCACTTTAACACAAAAAACCAGAAAACTGTAAATAAGAAACTTCAATATTTTAAAATTAACAGAAAGAGGCTTTTGTCCTTTTTTCAGCAGCAAATTTTAAGTCTTGAGATGCGATCTTGACTTCTTAAGAACATGTAAAGAGGAATCAAAAGACCAGAGATAATGGTACTATGCAAGATTAAAGAGTCACTAAAAGAATTACTAATGACCATACGAAGTAAAGTTATACTCATGTTATTTTCTTTTCCCATAGTATTTTAACAAAACAAAAACCACTTCAACATTTTAATGACTGAAAAGCCCCCAAACTCCTTGGTTCCCCAATGCAAGTTTGGAAACACTAATTACCAGGATTTAGTGTAGCTGAAAACTGAATTTTTAAGGTGCTTTTCAACTGGGGTATGCTACAAAATGGAACGTGGCTCACTCTGTAGTTTCTTTCACATTCAGAACACACTCTGGCCTTGCTGTCTTTGCACAGTAAATATTATTTGGTGGGAGGAAAAAAAACCCAGCTTCAAACAGATGTGTGTGTTTTGGAGCTCTAACCTTTTCTTCCCATATGATTAAAGCTATTCCTTTATGGACACCACAGGGGACCAGTCTCCAGTGCATATTTTAATATAAACCCGAACATTCATGTTGTGTTGGTTCTGTTGTTATTAGCCAGTCTTTTCTGCAAGTTCTTGTCTTCACTAATTAATACTCTAGGGCCCCACGTCTTGGATTCTGCACTCGTCACACAACCAGCAACAGTCACATTCTAATTAGAGCGGAGAAGCTTCTAAGCTGGTTCAGGTGACTGACAACTCCAACTACTGTATTAATTTGCTTATAAGGTTTTACTATTGCTCACCTACAAAGTGGTAATTTTCCAGGGATCGCAAATCATAAATGTGTTCTCTGGCACTTGTAACAACACGCTCTGATCCATTCCTTATGAGGTAAGCTAGGAGCAGCAATGACTGTAAGAATACAAAGAACCAAATGATTTAATGAAATGCATTATGGTAGAGCTCTGGCAAATAGTTTAAAAAAAATTCCAACAAAAGCAAATAAATAATCTTCATATGTGAGGTGGTTGGGGGTGGTGTGGGGAGAATTTCCTTTACCTTATACAAGACATTAAATGTATAGTCTAAAATTATCAATTTTAAGTTGCTCTCATACTAGTATAGTAAATAATCATAAACTGTCCACTAATATCATGTACAAAAGATTTTTTAAAAATTCTGACTTTAAAAAATATGTGAATATATCATATGTACAGTAAGGTTTCAGACAGCTGGCTCAGCTACTTTTCATCTGGGCTGTATGGAACCATGAACTATTAGAACGTTAGTTCAAAGAGAAGGACTGTGCTTGGTAATTATACGACCCCATGGCATCTCCCTAATAAAATATAATTTTGGGTGTTAAATGATATGGCTTTTATTTCAAAAATATGCTGCCAAGAAGTAAGAGAAAAGAATCTTTACATTTATAGGATTTCTTTTTGGGGTGTGAAAACCTCCTGGAATTAGACAGTGGTGACTATGGCACAACTTGTGAGTACCACAAAGAGCACTGGGGCGCACCCTGAACCTAACTTGACTTGGAACAAACCTCAGATAAAGAAAAGCAGATTGATGAAGATCTAGTCAGGTTGGTGAAATTGAGGGGCAAAAAACTTCAGCACCTAACAGGCATTTATTCTTTAAAAAAGTAGTTTACCCAAGAACTAATTTTTAACTCTAATTAAAAAAAAACACACAAATTTAATGTACAGAAATTTCAATTAATTTATCACAACTACTGTATAAGTTGGGGGAATGACAGTGAAGTTTTCTGAAGCAAACAAAGAAACATCAAAAACATGGAACTAAATAATTGGTTTTAACTCCTGAAAATCAGAAATTCTGCTTTCAGTTTCAAATATGGATGCTATATGCAGTTTTAGAAATCATAAAAACTATTCCAAGTAGCAAGAAAATATGTAGGGGACAGAAGAATGGACAGTTATCACGTTTTAGAATCCCACATTATATGACAAATCAGAGCTAAATGAAAGGAATCTAAGAGTACACACTTGCAAATTTAATATGTTAGCATTTTGTATTAGAATCTGTAATTGTACTAGCATATATTTTGGTATAGGATATTGTTACAAATTAGACAAATTTTTATGTTGAGACCACAAACTATAATAGACTGGTTTTCATCTTAACTGCTCACACACTATAAACATGAATACATTTTTCTTCACATGTTCTTAGTAAGAAAATACTTAAGAAATATAGACATTTACTTTTAAACATTTTTCATTAAGAGTAGTTTTATACTGACTAGAAATCAACAATGCAAATAGAAAATGTACCTCTTTTAGTATATTCTGTTCTAATATTTAATGTCCTTCAAAATCACTTACTATGTATACCTTAAAATTTCAAGCATTTTGTTTTTAACATGGCAAATTAAACAACAACAACAAAAACCTTAATGCCCATACCTTATAAACTCTTCTCCAGTTTTTTTTGTTGTCTTTTAACATTCGTGACCAAAGCATATTCATAAGTTCTGGAAATTGTTCATACATAAATGTAGCCCTGAAAAGAAAATAATTTTCACAAGAGTTTGCAATATGTTAATTTTAACAGTAGATGGCAGGCTTGTTCCAAGTTACTGTTTTCCCAAAGACCTTAAAAAATTAACAAGCTTAGCTTAATTCGAAAAATTTAGTATGCTTCCTTAAAAATGCTTTTCCTATATTTTGTATAATAACTAGCACATTCATAAACCCCACAAACTAATATCATATTTTATAAGTCCTTCGTTCACTGGCATTGGTCCAGATGTTCATCAGGAAAAAATTTCCATAACTTTATTTCAAGTTATTTTATACGTATTTGTCAAAATTTTACATGGCAAGCTACAGTAAGTCTCTAAACTTTATTAAAAAAGAAAATTTTTGTTTTATTGTTTGAGCTAATTTTTAAGGGGAGTGGAACCTGCATAAAATTTACTCCCTTATTTTAAGAAAGATTATGTAAAATTTATATTTGGCAGCTAAATAGTTTGAAACTATAAACAAATTTTACTTTTCTGTGTAAAGATACTTGGATTCTTTCTGCACTGCTGAGTCAAATTATCACTTACTTGGCAATCTCTCCCATGAGTTGCCCAGAAGGTCCCCAAGGATCATCATTCGTTGCTTCTCGAACCTTAGACTCAATCTCTGAATAATTCATAACCACATTGGTGCTGCAGAGAAAAAAAATGCACACACATACACACAGAGATTAGAATCAAAACTGAGAAACACATGAAAACTTAATAATGACACTACTGGGTGTCCTAATGAGATACCTCTACAGGGTGGGAAAGAAAACATCTTTTGTGCACAAGCTACCCTGAGGACACTCTAAAACACATTTACGTTATCTTTAAGAAGATTTAACTATTCTATTAGCCTTCAAGAATACAGATGAGAGATTACATTAGAGCTGGCATAAGTCCATAAAAAAAATGGTGTTGGATCAAATTAAAAAAGAAACTGAACATGCTAGAGTCTATTATAAAACTAAGTCATCTGTTTCCTGACCAGACATGGTTTACATGCAGTCTCATATTTCCTGCTCATAAAGATCCTGTAAATTAGCAAAATTACACAAAAGCTGAACATAAATACTATATTAAAAAACGTTAACAAATAAAAAATACTCTAAAGATGTTTACAACTACTGCGAACATTTAACTGTAGTCCTTTAATCTTTCTTTATCCTGAACATTTTCCATGTCATTAGAGTCACTGCAACCCTCACTTTTAGTGACTACGTAATATTTCGTCAGGAGATATCAACCTTTGCCTAAGATTAAATTCTCTTAATCTCAGTTTCCTAATTGTGAAACAGGAAGAAAGGGTAGCATATTAAACATGTAAGGCATAATTAACAGTACTATTTAGCACAGTTCCTGACATACAGAAAGTGCTCAAGGTTTGCTTTTATTATTAGTGATAGTAATCACCTATTAGAATTTAAAACATTAAACAACATAAGAATTAACTTTGAAAAGAATACCTTAAAATTAAAACATGAGATAGAAAAATGGTTGTTAAAACAGAACCTCATGCTTATATGAATTTAAAAATTCAAAGAAATTGGGAAGAATAAAAAACACTCTGAAAATGTGATTAGTAGTATTTACTTAACATCCAAAGCTCCAACTATTATTGAACAATTCTTATCAATAAACAGATGCATATACGGTAATTCAAATCTTCCATTTAAGTCTGAGAAAGTGAAAAATCAGAACTACATATACCCTTTGGTTGTATAATTTAGTCATCAAAAAGTTCTATTTTTAAAAAAAAAAATTGACACTCAAATCTCTCAAATACAAAGAAACCTCATATTTATAAACAAACACTTTAATTCTACTTTAAGGAAGAGACTAATAAATAGTTTCAGGTCAAATGTTAAGGGAACATTACGCATATAAAAGCCATTTGGCAAATCACAGAGTAAATCTGTTTTTCAGCATGATATTCAAGATATTCTTTACTAAGGGAAAAAGTGAAATCCTGTTTCTTTCAAATACTGTGGGAAGCTGTCTTCTAAAATATCAAATAGTTTGACTCCTTCAAAATTTATGACTATTAATAAATTTTCATATAAACTCAATGATTCTATTAACAGTAAGTATGTAAATAATGACTTTTTCCCTGATTTGTCAACAATGGAAACAAAATAAAATAAAGGCAGTCAATGACAGATTTACAGTTTAAGATGACACAAAATGATGGATTTCAGAATGCTTTTGCTTATCCTTGT
Organism: Galemys pyrenaicus; assembly: GCA_019455555.1. Taxonomy (NCBI): domain Eukaryota; kingdom Metazoa; phylum Chordata; class Mammalia; order Eulipotyphla; family Talpidae; genus Galemys; species Galemys pyrenaicus. The sequence goes on from JAGFMF010011983.1 coordinate 774,274, forward strand.
GGCTCAAGAATGCATGCCTTAAGCATTTAAAAGTGTCAAAATGTAGCTGTGACAATGTACAATAGCAATTAGGATAATAATTCACCCAAACATTTCATTACGAAGAATGTACCTGAAATCTGTCTGCATTGTTTAATTTGCTGGAGAACAAGATGAAAGGGGTTAATCTCTAGTCCATGTATATGAAATATTTTCACCAGAGCTTTCATAAATGCTGTAGTTTTCAGAACACTACTTTCCTTGTTCAAGTTACAAAAGCCCATGGGTCAAATGAGAAAGGTCCTGTTTCTATAACCCTTCACAAGACTCTTAGTGGAAGCCTGTGTGGTTGAGGGCTGTATGTTTAGAGGGAAAGGTGGCAGAAAGCCAGTAATTTAAGAATCTTATTTCCTTGCTTGAAAACAAAGAGAACTATGTAAAATGACAATTTACCACTCTTGAGATAGAGTCTATATACAGAAAGATAAGGCAATGATAAAGAAAACAAAAAAATAACACAGAACACTTTCATGAAGAGAACTAGGCTTTATTTTAAAGCTATTTTCAAATGAAGTTGTAACTTTCAGAAACTGTAAAGAATTCTCTTAAGAAGAAATCTGATGTCATAAAGAATTCCAAAACAAAGTATTTTTAAACTGCACTTAATTCAGAAACAAATGTAAACTAAAATAAAACAACATTGTATAGTTTGGACTTACTCCAGGTCACTTAAAAATAACTATTTCTAAGAAGGTAGAAATAGTATTTTGATCCTTTCTTTCCCATGTTTTCTGCTGCCCTCAATCCACACCCTCCCATAATTCCAGTGACCTTCTTTAAAAAGGAAAACAACCTCCTTTTCCTCCCCAAAAAAAGTAAAAAAAAAAAAAATTATGTCCAGATGTTAAAGAAAAAAAAGTTTAATTCCTAAAACTTGTTATGATTGACATGTTTTAAGAGTGGATATTTCAGACACTAGAGGGGGCTCTCTCACCAGTTTTTTTAAAATAAAATTCAGACAAAGGTCCAGGATCTGTTCTGCAAACAAAATTATAGGAAATTACTAGAGACTGACCCAAGAACAAAGAATAGAAGCTGCTCACATTTGAAGATTTTACCTTAAAAACAATACTGAAACACTTTTTTTTATTAAAGAAAAAATCCACACTTAAAATACTATTGTTTGCATTTATAAAACTGTTTGCTTCCTCAGTGCTTTTATACAGTAACATAATTCTTCACTGCTCACTGACAATAGGTAGATGAGGACTAAAGAGAGTCCCAGAGAGTACTAAATTGTGTACAATCAACATCACTCACTTACAGGCTCTTCTATGCTAAAGGTCAACATTAACTTCTGCATATATCCGTCTATGGGCCACGTGAAAACATCCAATGTTCCATTGATCAGGGGTGATTATTCAATTTGTAAATTATTAATGTTCATTTGGTCCTTCTCTTCCCCTCTAAATCTCCCATCCCCCATCTCTTATTTCATCACTAGTGATAGAATACCCAGTTATTTTACTTGACAAACATTTTGGGTCAATGCTTTAGAAGTAAAATTGGATAAAAGTAAAAGCTAAAATGGGGCTTTAACTGATAGTGGGTCAGTGCTTCTTTTAATCTCCATGAAGACTTATCAGTAAATCGAATGATAAGAAAAAACTTAAATAATCTTTATGGATCTTTTTCCTGTTAAAAGTTTGAGAATATACTTTGCTAAAACTATATAATGAGAGAAAAGGTAAAGTATTAGTATAATACAGTCCTAACTGCTAACAAAAGAAGAAGGTAGTATTTTTCTCAGTTTGCCCTTTAAATTTCATTGTTTAAAAAAAATGGAATTCAAAGGGGGCTATTTTTAATACGGTTTTCCACCTTTTGTTTAAAAATTTCTTATAAAGACTCCATCCACTTTGAAATAAAAAAGATTCAGCATTGTCTTCTAGACTTAAACATACTCGAGTTGTTATATAGTCAGAAACAGAGAAACAGGCATTAAGAGCAGAGATAAGATAGCATTTAAAGTAACAGCTTTAAGTAATGGCATTTTTCTCTTTATACTTCTTGTATTTTCTAAATCCCACTCCCTAAGAATATAAGGAAAACTCTAAAATGGCATTAAAAATATTAATCAAGTACTGTATCATCACTAGCTCCATTTTATCTATAAGGGAAAATTAGCATAATAGTAGGCCACATGAATTATTAATTGTACTGTCAAGTTCTTGTTTTATCAGGATAAGTAGAGTAGTAACTAAAATACATGTACACAAAAAAGAAGTATACAATAAGTACAATTAAGATTAACAGGATTAAAAAAACACTGTATCAGGGAAGAATGATTCCTGACATTTAAACCTATAAATCACCTCTTAATATCAATCCCACAAAAATTTTAGAAAATTCATTTTTCAAAGTATCAATCTTTAAAAAAACCCTTTAAAAACATCAAAACACTCATAAAACTGAACACTGAAGAAAGTTTTCTAAGGTAACAAGTCAGTTAAGTAAGGAAAAATTATTCCTTATATTTTAGTCAAAATATTAGGGAAATCATTTAAAGATATTTAACAGCTTGATATCCATTTTTATCAGGGGAATGGCCTTACCATGATATCCTTATTTGCAGGCTGAACATTTTATATGCTCAATGCTCATATTTTAAAATCAATTTACATTAATTACAGTCCTATTAATTATAGTCAACCACCAAGAAGCTAGTAGTCCTAAATTTAACAAATGTGTAACTTTCACTGTTAACAGAAAATCTTAAGTTGTACAGAAACAGTGGAGGAGGTGGAAAACTGATTTCATCATTTTGGCTTTATATTTGCTATCCATCGGTATTTTTCTTAATCTGAAGGTGAAACACAAAGCATTGAAAAATAACTTATCACAAGCAGTGGTTTAGGAGAAGAGTTCATGTAGGTAAAGCAAATGTTACTACATTTGATCATATAGTATTTTAGCTACAAAACAGCTGCAGTATAACTTACAGTACTCCCTCCATATCAGAAGTAAACTAATAAAATAAGTATTGCAAAGTACAGAAGAAAACTATACCAAACCTAACCCTGGCCACTTCCTAGTGCTGCCATGACCATCAATAGTCCCTCCTGTAAACATACTTAACAGTAGTTACTTAGCAGAAAAGTTAAATAAAAATCATAACTAGTAAACAGTAATAAATGTCCAAACTATGTCAGGTTTTCTAATTCCAAATTGCATTTTCTCTCATGCCACAAGGCTCTAAAATCTGAGAACAGTAATATACAGTCTAACCTAAATGAAAAAGCCTGCTGACTAATATTTATGCTTAAACTGATAAATTCTTGATCATAGAAATTAATTTCCTTTGGTTTTAGTAAACATCAAATATCCAACTGACAAGGAAACCAATGAACTCCCCTGTTTAATATACGTGCTCTTAAAAGCAAGATAAAAGAAACAACCATCTGGGGCTCTCTTATCTAACTTCAGAAAAGAGCAACTTGGCTACTTAAAAACTATATACTCTATTTCAATCCAATTGTATGTATATGAAATACTCACATGTAATTAATTAGGACCTCACTTATTCACACAAAGGGCTATCCTGAATTATTTGCCTTCTACTTTTACTTTTCAAGGACCATTAAAATGCTAAATGCTAAAAGGTGAAACTTTTTGTTTTAAAAATAATCATCAAGAAATTATATAAATATTATATTTCATATATAGCTATCACAATTTAAAAAATGAAAACCAAATAAAGACTAAAGTGCAGTTTACATTCATGTTTTATAGTCCATTTACCCCAGTTTTAATGACATAATTGACATACATCACTGCTTAAGTCTAAAATGTAAAGTCAAAGTCCTTTTTAAAGCTTCTACTTTTAGAATAATATTGGATCAAGTCAGATGCTGTAACTGGATACCTAAACCAGTTTTAAAAACCTGGTGCAGACAAAAAAACAAAACAAACCAAAACTGCCCAAGGCCAAACTCAAGTCGCCTATTTTTGACATTAAAAACCACAGACAATACATTAATAATCAAAACACCATTTGAATTGCTCCTTTCTACATGATGTAAAACAATAGAAAAGTATCCCTAACTGGTAGAGCCACTTCTGTAAATTCTAATTAAGTTGTAAGAAAATTAAGGATCGAACAGGATTTTCTAAACCAAAAGTTATTCCTGTATCAACTTGACTACCATGTTCTTTGATTCATCCTGACCACTGGTAGCTTTTCAATATTATGTTCAGTCCATGGGTGTGGAGAATTAGACTAAATTTTACTCACTCTTGAGTTTCCCTACTGCTCAACATTGTTTACTGACATTGTTCAATAGTCTTACAATCTTAACTTAAAATTTTAGGCATTTGGTTCTATTTATGGATAAAGTGGAAATATGAAAAACCATTTTATTTTTCAGACTTTTGTCGGGAGAAGGGAAATAGAACAAACTAAGCACTGAACACTATTTGCTGGTAAAAAGACTTAAGGACAAACTCTTAAGGTTGTTAAGGATTAGGTGAAGACTATCTTCAAAATTACGAAAATCAAAATGTTTGTACAGAATACTGACAATCTTCTAGATTAGATGTAGAGTTAAAAGTATACTATGCCCTTTATAATTTCTCAAATCAGGGCAACCAATATTTAGATTCAACAAATTTTGTTCCTCAGGTAAGAAACTTTTGTGTGTGGTAGAACACTCTTCATAATTTTTACTGATGCCATACAGATGTTAGTGTGTCATCACCCCCATGCTACCAATAAACCCAGTGTGTTCCTTTCTAAATGAACATAAGTGTCTCCATTTTCCATTTGTGAATCATCCTTCTTTCAGGTGCTGCAACATTCACAACTAGTACTGTTTGTAGGCTGGCTTTCTGAGAGCCTTTTCAACAAAGGACTGAAGCTGTTTCACAGCCCAGCTGCTGGAGTAGAATAAAGCTGAGCTGTGAGGTAGATGCCAGGGAATGGCTTAGCTAAGTGAATTGTTCCCACACATGCAAGACAGATTTGTATCACAACAAAATTACACATTATTTCCTACTATCAAATCTGCTAGATCTGTTTTTAAAAGCCAAAATTTTCAATAGAAAAAGCAAGAATCCACTGCATTTTAGAATAGTTACATAGTAACAAATGTAATAAAACAAAACAAAGAAAACACCAAAAAAACCTCCAACTCTTGAAGGACATGTTTATCATTAACTGATTTACAACATACTTTCTCTTCTAACTTGAAAAACACCCATAACAGATTATTCTGTATTCCAAGCGACATTTTTATCTAAATATTTCAAGCTTAAAACCAGCATTCCAAATTCACACAATTCCAAATTGTACTTTAAAGAAATACTTGGTCCCTTGCTTACCTAACATTCCAGGAAAATTTCTAGTACTGTTTCAGTATCAGTTCACACAGGTCCAAATTAACCAGAATGGCATAAAATTTCTAAGACTCTCAACAACTATTATGTTCTATCATTTAACTATGGGGAAGTTACCCTAAAATGTAACCAGCACAAGTAATAAATCCCAAAATCCTCCCCCCCCCCCAAAGAAAGCAAATCATTATTTTATGGTTTATGTAGTATGCAAGGTCAGAAAAGATGAATAATTTAAAAAGCCAATACTCCAAATTTAGTTTTAAATGGCAAACTATGTATCAAACAAGAATGAACACGTAAATTTATCACTGAAAAGATACAGAGGCAGTAACTAAAACATCATGTTAAATAAAATGTCATTGTCTATAATGCAACGTATTTTGGGAAACACAAGAAACCACATAATTATTTCAATGCCTAAAATAATACAGAATTTGAGCTAAAACAAAAAGTACTTTTTCCATGATGGCAGTGGGTATTCTGTCCCTCAAAGACTGTCATTTAATTTTTTCCCCCAAAAGGTACTGGCCTTTTCATCACTATTAAGTTGACTTAAACTGGCAAGTTTTCAAGGAATAGTTTAGTAATTTATGTAACAGATGTGTAAGGAAAACTACATGAATAAGCCAAGAAAAACATCCTGATGTCCACGACTAAATTATGACCTGTGAGAGGAAGAAACTATAAAATGATTTCCCTTTCCTTACAACTTCAGTGGTTACAATACCAAATAAAATAATCCATTTGATAGCAACCAGTTTTCAGACATTAAAATGGGACTTGACTCCAAGAAGTGTTCTAAAACACAAGACTACACTAAGGGAAAACTCTGCATGAATGTGTGTGTTTGCATAATTTGCTTCATCTTTTGACTCTTTGGTATATAAGCAAATTCATAAATGTATTAATCGATCAAGAATCTATTATATATAAAATAGGGCTTGAATCATATCTGTGATCTGGACAAATCCATCACTCTTCTCATCTGGAAGGTAGTTCCAATCAGTCAGTAGGAATGTTACACAAAATATGCATAAATCATCTACCACAGTTATTTTTCTGGCATTATTATTTTTTGCTTAGATAGTCTATATATAGGTCCTTATGAGTAGAATGGGACAGTTCTTTAGTTACCCTCACCTCATTTGTTATTACAGAACTTAATAGCCAAGGAAACTAGCAGCCTGTCTGACTCACAGTGCAGACACTGAAAAACTAAGATTTCAAGACAGAACTCTACAGCAAGGCAGAAAGGACTCTGTTATTAAGAAATAGTAATGAGCTGGAAATGAGTATCACTACAGATAGGGTAAGCATGTATTAATATAAAACTGCTATTTTATGCTTAATAGGATCAGTGTTTTGAAACTCATGCTCCTTAAATAGCCTTGATGTGCCAGGCTCTCCCTGGTGGCGCAAGGAATTGAACACCACACGGTGGTGCTTCTGCAGCCACTGCAGCACAAGTTCAATTCCCAGACAGGGAGGGGACCCACATGGCTCAGCAGACCTTTCCTGCCTCACCTGCTGCTCCCCTCAGCAGTGTGTTTCAGTCGACTTGCCTGTCCTGCTCCCCAATCTCTGGTGAATCCTCACTACCCCCTCATCACTGGCCTGTGCCCCAGGTCTTGTGTACATAAATAATGTCTTAAAAATTTTTTATTAATTTATGCATACAAGAGTTGGGGTACAGGTCAGAGGCGCAGGGTGTGTGTGAGAGAGGAGTCACTAAACTAATTCACATCATCTACTGGAGTTTAGCATTGCAAAGCAAATGACACCAAAAAAAGTTTCTTAAGCAACTAAAAGGGAAATTATCTAGTATGAAGTTTATATTTACAACTTAGGAATATCAAAAGTCAAATTCTGAACTTTCAAAAAAAGCCGAAATTAAGGTTCATATATCAATAATTTACTTCCTGGGGTGTCTGCTTGAATGAAGGATTTTAGAAGGGAAGCAAATCCTAGTTTCTGTCCCATGCTCTGTAACCAGTTACTATTTCTTCTGAAGAACAGAAATTACAGAGATATGCCTGGGGAGTCACTGGTCTTGACTTAGTGTAGAAGCCCTTCTACTGCCTCTGTAGCACAGTTGCTTACTGTTTACCACCTGGGCAGATGACAGACTTGCAATTAAAAAGTGAGATTTAGGGAGGGGGTGTCCTATGACTGGCAAAAAGCGTGTATGATATGGTTCTGGGAAGCAGGAGAAAAATAACTTCCCATAGTGGCATTTGGAACAACATAGAAGCAGAACAGACCCAGGCAGCACCGCTAGAAATTCTTTTCCTTTCATGGTCACAATGCAAGATTGTACAAACTCTAACCACTAATCAACTATATAAACATGTGTATGTATATAAACCCACGAAAACCCTGTGTGTGGGGGGAAGAGTTGTAGTTACTTAAAATTTTATTTATACAATGAAAAACTAATTTTTAGAGGAAAACAAATCACTTGTATATAAAACTCCTTTCCACTTATTAGGGAAATGTTCCGGAGCTAGGCTGACTTAATTGGGCTGAGGATTACCTTCTACTCCCCTGGCTCAGCAGTATGCTTTACTAGTGCCCTGTCTGTACAGAAAAAAAGTTTTCTGAAGAGACAGCTCTGGAAAGAGGGTCAGAAGGTAATGGTCTCCAGTTGCTCTCTGCTCCACGGCAGCTGCAAAAGCTGCAAAGCACTCTGGACTCAATGGTGACTGTTTCCCAAGCATGTAAGCCTCAACTATTTTGTTTCCAGTTGATCATTCTTTTGTTATCACATAGCCCTGTAACTTTTAAAGAGTTTCATTTTATTTTTTTTTCCCTAAAAGAGTACTCTAGTGTTTTATGAAAAAAAGAAAAGGGTACCACAGGGAGCTTAGGGAAATGTTACATAAGGGCAACACTTTTCACTGTTCTGTGGCATGTAGTCCAGCCCCCAAAAGAGGATTATATGGTAACTATTTCTAGAATTTTAAGCACAACCCATCTTGTAAGTGTCCCAAGAAACTCACTTGGGTATACACTATTTTTTAAATTGCCCTTTTGTTGAATTTTCAAAAATATTGTCAGTTTGTACTTTTCATCTTGTTTTCAGCATGTTACTTCTTATTTTTTACCTAATAGCTTTCTCTAATTTTTTATGCTTTTAAATTCTTATTTGTTGACTTTCAGCTTTTTATTGTGCTTTACATTACAGCTCATTTGCTTTTATCATGTTAAAAAAATAACTGGTCAGGGTCTCCTGACCAATGGCTAAGCACCATACAGTGGGGCCTCCGTAGCCACTGCAGCATGAGTTCAATCCCTGGAGATGGAAGGGACCCGTTTGGTGCAGCAGACCTCTCCTGTATTGCCTACTGCTCCCCCCAGCAGTGTGCTTCAGTCAAACTGCCTATTCTGCTCCCCACTCTGTTTCTGGTGAATCCTCTCACCCCCAACATTTCTGCCTGTAACCCAGTTCTTGAATGCATAAATAAATAAATCCTTAAAAAAAAATTTGATCTTCACTCTTGACCTTAGTTTTTGATGTTTTAAATCTCATTTGTTTTACGTTTTTGGCCCTTTTTTTTATTGGGGCTAAAAAAATTTAAACTTTTTATCCCAGTCGCTGCAAAGTTCTCATTTAAGTTTTAATTTCTTACTCCTCATTTAATAACTCTGCTACCTTGTGCAACCTGTGCTATTATTTTGAACTAAAACTGAGATGATACTGGCATGCTTGTTCACTGTCCCCTCCCCCTGTGGACTGAAAACATCTATAGGACACAGAATTTCTTCTTCACTCAAAGTCCCCCAGTGTCTGGAACATGCTTCGGACAGCAGATATTTGATAAAATATTTCCTGAGCAAAAGGATTACAATTCTTAAAAAGCTAATTTCCTCTGATTAAAACAGTACTAAAAGGGGCCTCCCCAGTGGTGCAGTGAGTTAAGAAACATGCTATGAAGCAAACCACAGCCACTACGGCACTAGTTTGATCCTTGCCACTGGCCAGGGGGGTGACCCACATGGCACAGCAGACCTCTCCTGCTGAGCCCACTGCTACCCTCAGCAGTGTTTTTCAGTCGATCTGCCTGTTCTGCTCCCCACTCTGTCTCTGGTGAATCCTCTCAACCCCCCACACCTCTGGCCTGTACCCAGTTCTTGTATGCATAAATAAAATAAATTTAAAAAACAGTACTAAAAGAACTAGATAGAGCTCAGTATCTGATGATCCGGCTTCAATCTATGTCCAAGCCTTTTTCTTCCACTCTACTTGTTTAATTTCCTGTATGGGATAATCATACTGCTGACATTTAAACATGCCTTTTAACTATTCACTCCTAAATTACCACCTCTCAGCTAAAATCAAACCTAGTTTTTAACAAATATGAAAAAATAAAGCCTTCTTGATTCTTTCCAACCTCTAACCTCCCATTCCTATGATGAAATCTAACATTACATTTCTAACTCTTATGAAACATATTCTTCTGATACGGTGGCTAGTGATGAATCTAATTACTACCCTGTACGTTTTTAAAAGTAAAGTTGATTTTAGTTAACCGAGGACTGCAAATTTGCTTCCTCACTAAAATGCATTTGTAATCCCAGAGTCTATATTCACAGCACTTACACGGTCATTTGTGAACATGTGCAGAGCTGTTTGGCATGCACACTTCCAACTGAGGTGAGACGGTGATTCTTTGGTTCTCACACCATAAACAAATGTCCCTTTGAAAAGCCAGTGCCAAGGCTTTCCCATCTTTGTGCCTTCTAGAGACTGGGTAATATGGCCCCAAACCCATAATGCTGAAGAGCTGTCTAATGTTCTTAAATGTGAGCAGGCTACAAAATGCCTTACAGAGAAAATACCTATGTTAGCTCAGCTTTGTTCAGGCCTGAGTTTTAACGTTGTTGGCACTAAGTTCAATGTTAATTAACTGACAGAATATAGGTATATTTTAAAATAAAGTGTCTTTAAAAATATATATAACATGAAGCTATACACTGATCACTTAAATGTAGTCACCAGAAGCTCACAGGAAACTAATCCTGTATCTCCCCTAGGAGCAATGCTTCAGACTTTACTAATAACTTCATGTTCATGGTAACTCTACAGAATATGCTATATCATATTTTTTAAGTGTAATTTTTTTATTAGTTTTATTTAATTATATTCGACATCTTTTTACTCCCCAGAGAGTTCCCACCACCATTTCATTCGTGCACCATCACCTCAGTCCCTTGTACTCCTTCTGCCCTCATTCCTATCTTTGCCCTCTCTTCCCCCATCCCCTCATAGTCCCTTTGGTTTATCTTTGACCTTTTGGTCTTGTTGAGTTTTTTGTTTGTTTTTGGTTATAATTGCCCATTTCCTTGAGCTTACTCTTCTTTTTTGGTTGTAGTTGCTGTTCTTTCACATTCCTCCCAAAAGTGAAGCCATCCGATATTTTCCTCTTGCCTTTTGACTTGTTTCACTGAGTATAATTCCTTCTAGCTCCATCCATGTTTCTATAAATGGCCCTAGTTTATCATTTTTGATTGCCAAATAATATTCCATTGTATATATGTATCACATCTTCTTGATCCAGCCATTAACTTTTGGGCCTTTGGGTTGTTTCCAAGTCTTACCAATTATAAATAGTGCTGTAATAAACATGGGGGTACAGGTTTTCTTTTGGATCAGTGTTTTTGTGTCCTTTGGGTAGATCCCTAGGAGTGGGATTGTCGACCCTATGGTAGTTCCATCCCTAGTAGGCTGAGGAACCTCCATACGGCCTTCCATAGTGGTTGGATTAACTTGCATTCCCACCAGCAGGTTCAATATCCGAAAATCAATCTCCGTAATCCAACATATCAACAAAAAGAATGAAAACCATATAATCATATCAATTGATGCAGAAAAGGCATTTGACAAAGCCCAACATCCATTCATGATGAAGGCTCTCGAAATCCTTGGAATAGAAGGACCATACCTCAAAATGGTAAAAGCTATATATGACAAACCCACTGCTAATATAATCCTCAATGGTGAAAAACTGAGAGCATTCCCCTTAAGATCAGGAACAAGACAAGGATGCCCACTCTCTCCACTGCTACTCAATATAGTACTGGAAGTCTTAGCCAGAGCAATAAAATAGGAAAAGGACATAAAAGGAATCCAAATAGGGACAGAGGAAGTAAAACTATCATTATTTGCAAATAATATTCAAGGAAACCCCAAAAGCTCTACAGAATATGCTATTTCAAATAATAAGAGCAGACTGTACTATGGATTATGCATTTTGTTTCTCAACAAATAATAATAAATGGCTAGTAATAAATGACTCACATGAAATGGGTATTTAATAACTGACTAGTGAATACATAAATGAAGTCTGTGATCTTCTGGTAACAGAGTGGGATGGAAAGGAAAGAAGCTAATTATGGAGAGGGGATTAAAATAACCCCATTGTCCAATAAACACACAAAAAGGTATGACATGATCAATAATGTCCCCAGGAAAGTTGTTTTAAAATAGAAAAAAAATCAGAGTAACATTTCAATTTGAGGTCTTTACGGGGCATGGCAAGAAAGATTGTTAATTTGCTTTATCACCTAAAATTAATTTATTTATTCTGACAAAAAGTGAAGATACCTTTGTACAAGATTTCTGTGTCCCACAAAAACATGTGAGGCGCTAATATGTGAAATCTAAGGCTGAAAAACTAACAAACTTGCTCCTACTCATGCTCTGTGTCAACTATGAATTTGGGAACCATCATGGATTTCATTTCCGCAGGTGCTGTAATTTTCATGTAGAAGTAGTTCTCGCTTTGCATGGCCACCTTGTTAATGTAAACTAGCTCAAATTTAAACCATATTCTTACTTTGCAAACTCTTCTACCACAGCAGCAATTCTGGTGTGTTCCCTCCAAAGTCAGGCAAATGGCAGAAGCAAGAGGGCACTCTGAATTTCCTGATTCGTGCTCTCTTCCATCAGATGGCTTTATTTGTGCATTAGTTTTTAAGTATTTATATAATTCTATGGATTAGGTAATATCTTAATTCCTTTATAACTCTTTGAGGCAGATAATATTATTCTCATTTTACAGACAAGGAGACAGCACAGAGCTGTTAACTATGTCACTGGAGGCCACAGAACTATTACCAACTAAGTGGTGTGCTCAGGATGGGAACACAAACAGTTTGACTCTAGAGATAAATGTTCAGAACTCATGCTCTTAGCTACTATGCAGTATCTTCATGCGAACCTCTGCTTCCTTTGGGCCATTATCAAACTAAGCACCAAGAGTGGCTACTTCAGTGGAACCGTTTCACTCCCTTACATAACAAAATTCCTCATTGGTTTTGTATCACACTTAAAATAGATCAAACTCAATCATCCAGACAATGGCCTGAAAATCCCTGAAATATTCTTCCAGTTCTTGCCATACCTATCTTCCACTTTCTCTTTCCTCACTCAGCCTTTGCTTACTCTGTGACATTCTCTCACTGGTCCACACTTTCCTCTTCACTCTGTACTACACTTTAAATTCCTGAAGTCTTCTTGTAGATGCCATATCCTCAGAAAGGCCTCCTCTTTCCACCTTATTTTAAATAAGTACCTTTCATGATTCTCTACTTCAGTATCCTTTCTTCCTAACATTTAGAGAATACAAAGTTGTTACTTTTTATTTATCCCTCCACACCAAAACTTGTTTACATCTATACTTCAAGTATCGAGAAGAATTCCTAATGATCAACATTTATTAAGTGAATAAGCCAGGTTGTTCTGGGGCTCCCTGAATTTCTTAGTACAACACCTGATTCTCGGCAGAAAGAGCACAAGGGACTGAGGTGATGGTGCATTGGTGGAATGGTGGTGGGAAATGCATGGGGACCAGAATTGATGTCAAATATACATAAATAAAGAAAAAAACCCAACAAAAACCAACACCTTATTCTCCCTAGGATATGGATATCTGACACGAGAAGTATATCTGTAACTTGAGCTTTCTTTATCTGTGATTATATAAGCATTAAGATATAACCCGAAAGATAATTATCACCGTATCTTCTAAAAACTCATACTTGAAAAATGCTACTAGTATAACAGGACTGTCAATTATGTGTTCCTATTTTTCCAATTATTCCTTCTAAATTCCAACATGGCCAAAAGGGGTTATTACCTATGTTAAAACACCAATGTTTTATCATTAGCAAATTTCCCAAATTCTTCTACCCCTAATGTTCAAATCATCTGCATTTCTTTTAACTATTTAAAATTGTGCAATTTTGTTGCACATATATTTTAATAAAATTTTAATATGATAAATGTATTAGTTGCTGGAAACATGTTTTCTGTTTTAAGTCAAAATAATTTGATCTTCCAAATGAATTATGTATTTGGCTTGGGAGTAAAGTTGGTATAAGTCTATGCTTAAAATATGTATATTTCAAGATCACCCTCAGAAAATTAATCTTCAATACCCTCTACAAATGTTGCAAACATAAGTATTTTACACTTGCTTGCTAAATAAAGTGCCAACCTCTAGCATTCTAATTAGAATAGTGTTGCCATAATTAAGTGATACTTGAATTACTCAGTAATCAGTTGCTAGTATAAACAATTCAAAAACCAATCAGGAGTTATGACAGAAATGTGTGAATAATAAGAAAGGGGCTATAACAGGAAATATCAATAGAAAAAATATATTCTAAGGGAGCATATTATTGATGTGATCAGAATGAGTATCTACAATGCATTCACTTGCAGAGCACATGCTTTAATTTTTGTCTTTTCATAGTTAGCTGACTTACATATATTGCTGGAGGTAGGAAAAATAAGGAAGAGAATAGCAATGTACTCTTTCACAAATCTTATTTTATAAAGATTTTACAATAAACAAAATCTTAAAACTTAAAACTAATTATTTGAAAGAAAACCACCATACCACAGATCCAAAGTGCTCTGTTTCATGTGCCAACTCTCTCTACTCTATATATAATCCTAAATCATCTCTACAATATCTTAATTAAGATAAGGATCTCTGTAGAATCTATGCTGTAATATCTACCTTAAAACCTGCCTTACCACTTAAGAGGGGTCCTTGGAGAAAAGGTGACTCCAGGGTTGAAGTGAGAGTACAGAAAAAGCCTGAACCATGGTGTGCTAGAGTGCTAAAGTGAGAAAATGGCATATCAGCTTTACAGAGCACCCAAGCCACATATGACGGTCTGAGTATTGAAAGAAGTAAGGGCAGTAATAGGTTACACTGCATTGAAAAAAATAAAAGTCCATGAGGAAGGGAGGTGAGAAAGAGCTCTTTCTTACTGTAAACTGGTCTAGGTATGGAGAGAAAGGTGGAGTTGGGAGAAGGGGACATTTGTAATCTTTGCAGTAAAGATTGCTTCAAGCAAGAAACACCAGTAGTTGCTAAATATAGAGAAGTGGGGCATTAGTTTGACTTAGAGTAGTTTCAGAATGTTTCTCTATAGACTACTTATTTGTACAAATGAGAAAAAAATATTATCTGGAAGAGGAATTATAATAACCTCCACTGAGCGGTCAAAATTAACACCAATGAGGAATGTAGCATTTTCCTCCCAACCAGGACAAGGTGTTACTTAAATGTAATATTCCAGTTCAAAAACACAATCTGAGGAAATAGTAGTTAAACCTAAATAGAGGAACTGTCTTCAAAAATGCCAATGTCATCAAAGACAAAGACAAGTTAAAAGGCTCTTCACTAAAGGAGACAAAAGAATTATGACAAAACATAGGACTAACAAAATCAGAACACGAACTACAGGAGAAATAAATTTTCTGAACTTGGTAACTATAAGTACCTCTGTGAGAGAATCATTCTTATTCTCAGGAAATGCACTCTGAAGTATTGAGGCAAGGGGCATGTAACCAACCTACTTTGAAATGGAACAGAAAAGTGGTATGTGGCAGACAGAGAGTAGA
The DNA here is from genome assembly GCA_019455555.1 of Galemys pyrenaicus. Taxonomy (NCBI): domain Eukaryota; kingdom Metazoa; phylum Chordata; class Mammalia; order Eulipotyphla; family Talpidae; genus Galemys; species Galemys pyrenaicus. The sequence goes on from JAGFMF010011983.1 coordinate 789,566, forward strand.
TGAGGAGGAAATGACAAGCACATATGACAAAATCTTAAAAACTGGTGAATGTGGATAAAGGGAGATATAAAGGTGATATATTTACTATTCTTAAATGTTAATTTCAAAATAAAGTAACTTAAAAATTTACCTCATCATACAAAGTTGTGAATGTACTGTCAATGAATTCAGTACTATAAAATGATTAATTTTATGCTATATTAATATTACCTCAATTAAAAAACGCCTTTAAAAACACAGCTTGCAACAACACATAACTTGGAACAAAGTTAAATTTTATGAAAAAGAATAGTTGGTTTAGTTCCTTTTAATTCTGAGTGTTAATCTAATTGATTCTACAATTTGAGAACATTTATTTCAGTGCAGAACTAGGCATCAACTAGTTCTCTCTAGTGTATTCATTCTTCCACTAAAGCACTGAAAAGCTAAGATGCAAAGTGAACATCATACTTACAGGTATAGAAAAGCAAGTTTTAACGTGAAGGAAAGTGTATCAAAGTTAAACACATCAAATTTAGGATTATTTGTATTTTATAATGTCATTTAATTTTACATTTAAATTGTGAAAGGAACAATTAGTCCTATGCGTTATATAAACCTTATTCTTTTGGGACACCAACCACCGCATCCGCTCCCTTAAACCATGTCAAGCACTTTATTTATATGAATAAAAAAGCCTAGAAGTCATTTTACTCAACTAATAGGCCAAAACAACAACAACAAAATAACCCTCAATAAAACTTAAGATCTGCAAAGCTTCAGCAACTGTTCTGGTTACAAAGTTTTCATGTAAAGTAGTAACCTATTACCATATTTAATGACAAAAGTTAATAAAAGCTAGTGAAATGTTGTATTTAGATACAATAGTAATAGAATATGTATGAGACTGAATAACCAGGCCACACATTCCCATCTACTAGAGAAACTTTTAAGTCAAATGCTTAGCATAAAATATTTATTTGAAAATTGTTTTATAAATACCAGTCATTATAAACTCAACTGTTTATCTTGTAGTATACATTATCAAGAACAAATTCCTCGAACAGTGGGAACATAAACTGGTATAGCCTCTGTGGAAAACAGTATGGAGAAGCCTTTGAAAACTAAAAATGGAACTACCAGTAACCATCCATGTCAACCAGAACTATCCAAAGAATAGGAAAATACTAATTCTAAAAGATACATACACCCTATGTTCATACCAGCATATTCCCAATAGCCAAGGTAGGGAAATAAACTAAATGACCACTAGTAATGGATGACTGGATAAAGAACCTATTCTAAATATACTCAACAGAATACCTTTTAGCTATTAAAAAAGGATGAAATTTAGTCTTTAATGACAACATGTATGGAATTTGAGGAGATGATGCTAAGTGAAAAAATAAAGTGAAAGACAATACTGGGTGGTTTCTTGCCTATGTGGAATATAAATAACCAAAGCAAACAAATCATAGACCAAAAAAAATAACTTTTGTTTTAATTATTTTTGAGGTAACCTTGGTTTACAACACTACATATGCTATAGAGGTACAGGTTCACGCACCTTTAGATGTATATTTACACACCCACTACCAAGGCACCTATAATAAGCCTCATTATGGACAAAACTAGTCCACTGGACCCTTTCTCCCTTTGTTCCCCACTCTGCTACCCACTTCCCAATTCTGGTAGCCTCAGTTCCGCAGAAAGGCTTCAAGGACTTGTTTTGGTTTGTTTAATAAAAATAACTCTTAAATTCTGTAAAAAAAATATGGTGGTTACCAGAGGGGGAGGAAAGGAAACTGGAGGGAAAGGGTGAGAGAATCAATGTGTTAGATTCAAACGATCAGAATCTACTTAAAACAAAACAGTTAAGTGTTTTCATAACATACGAATTTATTTAAATCTAACAGTATGGGAAATAGATTTTATATAGTAAAAGTGGGCACATTTTCTCAATTTTCGATGTTTCCCCTCCTGTACCTCATTTAAAAATAAAACGGAAGGCAACTCAACTTGGGCATACTCATGACCAAATATTCTTTTAAAATATGTGGTACTTTATCTAAAACACCTATTAGTTTTACTAAATGTATTATCTGACTCCTTTAGGAAAAAACCTGAAAGAAATCGCTGAAACTAGCTATCCTCAAAAATAAGTGGGGGGAAGGAAAGGGGATATAAAAACCTTTCTAATAGAATAATGACACACCCTAAACTGGGACAACACGTGAAAATTACATCTTTGTAGACACAAATGCTATTATAAAGTTTGACTTTTTAAATCTGGTAAATTCAAGTGCACTGCCAGCTATCAAACACCAACTTAAGATAAGTAATAAGTAAAATTCTATCAACAAAATGAACAAGAGCGAAATCCTATACAGAAGCAATGCTTGTAAAACTACCTCTATGTGAGCTCAAATACTTGATACCTCAATTTTTTCATTTTTTATCCATTAACTGATTTAGACATCCAAATGCAATTCCAAATTCAAAGCTACACAACTTTTTTATCATGAAGAATTGTTTTCAGAACCTCAAACACCAAAGTTCTGAAATCTTTATAATGTATTCCTCCTCAAACTCTCAAAAAGCCTACTATCTATACTTCAAATTAATCTATCTGGACTATTTAACTGTGGTGGAAGCGAGATTTCCTCTCAAAACATAACAGCTTCTCAGACAGTATTTACTGATGTTATTCTGTGTCTGAAACTATTTGGGAGTAGGTTATTGCCAGCAGCGTACATCATTTTGGTGGTGTTTCAGATATTTTCTCTCCATGTTTAATTCTGCCTCACCTTTTCAGCACATTTAGGGGAAAAAAGGCTCTATCTCCTTTATGAATCTTTTCCTTACTTTGTTTCATTCTCTAAATTTCTACAGTAATTATCCAATACTCCATATTCAGTTGCCATGTTACTTCTTTTTCATGTGCTTTTCTCATGCATCTGCTTGACACCTATAAGCTGCCACTGGAAGCCTAAAGTCTGTCTCCCATCTCACAGGTATTCTACAGAGCTCAAGGTACCTACCTTTGATAAGCACTCATTGATGTGCTCTTGTAAGGTATGGCCAAGGTTTGTATGGCTATCCGTAATATCTTTTCAGTTACTGTACAACATTTATTTATAACGTATGCCCAAAATAAGCTACTTCAAGAGTTACGGTAGTGGACTAAGGGAAACTATTCTCAGTCAATCCAATTTGAACATAAGAAAAAGTGGGAAAAGTTATGCTTAAATCAGATGCATGACACAGCACTCCAGGAACAGCACACAGACTACATATGAAGATGAGATGTTGGAAAACTTAGTAAAGTTGTAAATGCTGGGACAAAGGATTACTAATGCTGAAGCACGCTACAGTTAATAAATGTCACTTTTGAAAGGATTAGGTATTTTGAGCACCTGCAGTATAGCTTTTTTTTTTTTTTTTTTGCCTACAGAAAGATCTGTTTGTCTCCCTGTCAGTGAGGGGCATCCAACTTACAGACATTATTCAGAGCACTACAGAGAGACCAGAAAAATTCTCTATGATAGATATACAGGGGGAAAAAAAATTCACTGAATTTGGTTCAGAAACAAACATATTATAAACATGTTTTGAGGGTAAATCATCTTATTTTAAATCAACACTATTTTCTTTTTTTTAAGATTTTATTTCTGTGGAGAAGAACTGGGGCATGGGCCAGAGGTGTGTGTGTGGAGGGGGGGGTGGTGGTGGTGGTGAGAGGATTTACAAGAAACAGAGGTGAACAGGCAGATCTACTGAAATACACTGCTGAGGGGAGCAGGGGGTGAGACAGAAGGAGTGTGCTACGCCATGTAGGGTTCCCTGGCCCAGGACTGAACTCAGACTGTCGAAATGAGCTGTTAAGGTAGTAGCTCTAGGTACCAGGGAGGCCCAAGACTCTATTTTCTTGGTGTGTTACTTTGGGCAAGTCCCTGGACTTCTCTGCAGCCAATTTCCTCATCAATAATTTGAGGTGAACAATAATGTCATCACTGTTCGTGGCACATGAGAAATACTCAATTGCTATGGCTTTTATTATTAGAAATGATGAATAATAAACTTATTGAAAAGTAAGTGCTGAGTACCTACTATATGCCGTACACTCTTCTACGATTAGTAATACAACAGCAAACAAAACTCCTGCTCAAGGAGCATACATCCCAGGGCAAGCATGCAAGAACACCTAAATAAAGGAAGCAGAAGGGAAGAGAGTGATGTTTGAATGCATACTGTTTTCTCTAAGTACATAAAGTTGAGAGAAGAGAGAATGGTGGTAGAGGGGAGCAGAGGGGGCAGGAGGAAGCCAGATTACATACAGGCTGAAAAACAGTAATATGAGAAGTGACTGGAGAGCTGTGAGCAAATGTGACTTCGTATTTTCAAAGCATCACACTTGGTGGAGAGTGTATTTTAGGGCTAAAACTTGGTTTCATAAGAAACGAGCCACACTTTAAATGTCCACTCAGTGCCAAACATAACAAGACAAGATATCAAAGTATATTTAACTGCAAGTTAAAAAAAAAAAGGCAAAGTGAAATCACTAACATAGGACAACTGAAAATGAGAAAAATAACAAAAATATCTAAGTATGTTTTATCAATATTGCCTTTAATGTTTTGCTAAAAATGCATGAAAACAAATGGCAAGAAAAACAAGAATCAGAATTTCCAAAACATCTATTCACATACTGTAAAAATACATAGTTATCTAGAAGAAAATTTTTGAGTGAAACATTTCAAAACCATGCATATACATTTACCTAGTAGTGAATGTAAGTTATTTAATTTTTATATTAGAATTATGTAAACTGAAATCCTCTTAAAAATTAAGAAACTAAACACAATTTATGTCAAAAGACATTATAAAATTCACTAACTAGACTTTTCTGAAGTATGAAACATGCCTGTTTATTGTTGTACATTAACAAAATTACTCATCTTTAACAATTCATTAGCTAAATCCACCCACCAGTCATAAACAGGTATAAACTGGTTCCAATATGGGATGTTATGTACTTTTACCTGTATTTAATTTTCAGGCTGTGAAGATAAGCCCTGATAAGTCCAAAGGAATTTCTTGCCAGTAAGGAGAAAAGACTGAATAATTGCAAAGACCCTTCTACAATATGCTTTCCTTTGTACACACTGTTTACTTATTCTCAGAGATGACAAATTTACATTACTTTAGAGGGCTCTTTTTCTTGATTATTGTTCAACTTCCTTAAGGATAAACTCCCAGCTGCAAGTCAACAAATAAAACTTTTTATATTTTAGAAAAAATGTTTTATATTAGCAGTATCTTTAAAATCTTAAAAAAGCACAAAACATGCTGGAAAAAATATTATAAGAACTGACAGATTCAAACTGCAGTATGTTTTTCCAAAGACTTTATTTTTCAACATGTGTTTCAAGAGTTTTTTCTGTACTATGATTTGGTAAACACAAGCCACAATGTAATTATTTACGACTTTTCCTACAATGTAGACTGAGATGTCTACTTAGAGGAGTTTTAGGGGAGAATGTCCACTGAAATAATGATTCATGGATTAGGAGACAGTTCTTACATACTTGCAAATAATGTAGTCCCACAATTTTTAAAAATTCTTTCAGGCACTATATTCTTTTGCTATATTCTGTGCATTATACAAAAATAAGTTTCAGAGTTTATAGATAAATTTTAAATATTTCATAGTCATTTAATCTTTACAAGCATAGTACAAAATAAATAGTCATCTCCATTTTATAAACAGGGAGTCTTAGGTAGCATTTCAATGCCCTAGATCACTGTTTCCTAGATTTCAATCAAGTTCTGATTTCTAAAGCACAAATTGCTTTCCAGACCCATTAAGTACCACTGGAGGTGCCTATGCACAGGCCGAGTTTGTTTTCCTAGCAAATCATTATAAAAATATATAGATGGACACACATAATTAGGTTAAGGAAAGCTCATATGAAACAACACTTTGAAAAAATATGAAAGAATAAACAGATAAATATGTTGTCTCAGAATGTTTAGTATATCAGCTAAGACAGAGAGGAGTGCATTCTTTGCTAGAAGACCCAACACATATACTAAAAATATACCATGAATCTATCAAGAAGCCTTCCTCTAGAAATTGGCACTTGAATTTGATTAAGTAGTTAGATACAAATTACCAATTTAGAGGAAATACAGAGGTTAGAGATACATTTAATTAACCAGCATAGGACGCAAATAGCAAAACCCAGATTGAGGGAAATATAAATAATTCAGTTTCTTCAACAAATAAACTACACAGGGAAAACAGACAGGTAAACTTTACAGGTTAAGAGAATCAAGAGATATAGCCACTAGATCAAGAATATCAAAAAGGTATTATGAGACAATTAAGAAACGAATGTGTGGATACTGGATATTAAGTCATAATCTTTTAAAAAAGGTGTGATAATGGCATTGTGGTATGATTTTTTTTTTTTAAAGAGATGAGTCCTGACCTTTCAGAGATTGAAGTATATATGCATGACATACTTGGTTTCTTGCATTTGTTTCAAAATAGAATGCAGGGGGTGGGGGGACAGTGATAGCTACAGATAAAGCAAGACTGACCACACTACTGAAGCTAGGTTTTGTGTTCACAAAGCACACTGTAAAAGTGCCTCTATTTGGGCTATATTTGAAATTTTCAATAATAAAGGCTAAATTAAGAATTCCAGCTATATAGCAGATCTAAACAGATGAAACAGTGAAGTTTTAAGATTAAAAGTTACTAAGTTGTCTTTCTTTTTTCTTAAAGTTTTAAACACTGGAAATAAAATAATACAAGCATACGGAAAAAGGCTCAATTGTGGAACCACACTGTAAAAACTAGGACTACTAGCAAGTGGTACTTAAAACTTAAAAAAGCTAAGTACTTTTAGTGGCTATATCAGCAAAGAGATGAAAGACTACTTGTAAACTAACACTAAAGGACACAGGAAGAAGAGGCAGCTAAGTGCTTTTTAAAAACACTGTGTCAATAGTACTGAATAGACCACTGCAGAAAACCAACCCCTAAAAAAATGCTGGCAGAAGATAAATTTAAGGTATCTTTCTTTGGAATTAAATACTTAGTATCTTCTTGTGTCCAGTTACTAGAAAGGAGGAATTCATTCATTCACTGTTCCAGTAGTAACTGTCAGCAATTGCTTCAAGGAAAAGTTGATAATGGAAGACTAGAAAGCTAACAATCATCTCTGTTTTCAAGTTCTAAGAAGCAAACTGAACAAAGATTTAGTGGTAAGACAGGGAAAAGAAGGGGGGAAACATCTGAGGACTAGAAGAAAAGCAAAATTAATGGTAAGTTCATGTTGTAATATATTTGTAGTGCAAGTTTCTTGAAGGCATATATACATTTCAAATTCAGGAAATCTAATAAATATTATCTATTGAAATACTGAATGAACTACTGTCTATAAAAGCAAGAGGTTCTTCTTCCCTCTTGGGTCAGCTAGAAAAGTTTTTACAGTTTTATTAAATTAGCTGAACATTTAAGAGCTAAAAACTAGAAAATAAATATAAACAAGAATCAAATTATAGGGGAAAATTACAAGCTATGCTTAAGAAAAAACCTAAAAGGACAATCTATATAGCAGTTGCCTTAGGACTCTGGTTAGTACTGACTGAATCACAAAAGGGCCACTGATTAATGAGATTTAATATTAATTTTTCTCCCTGCAATGAAATCGAATAATTTTTGGTCTACCACTACTGTGTCACCTTCATCAGCAATTTACAAATCTGAAGGAAAAATACAAGAGAACTGTAACAACTATGAATTTATGCCATGTATGGTATGACAAAACATGAAGGAATGCAGTTTTATTACATTCTCGAACAAAGGGAGGCAGGTCATAGGATGACAATGGTCAAGCTAGTCCTCAGTGGGAGTGGTGCCACTTATCCTTTCCTGCCACTGCTGCCTTTTAAGCAACTTGGCTGAGAATGTGTGGGAGGAAACTGGCACTCCAAGCGCTGGTTGGCCTATGGTTTTATCTTCTTTTCCTCAGTTCCACAAAGTTCTGCAAAATAGAGCCATTTAAAACCACCAGGAGGTGCAACAATTGTGGAAAAGACCATCTCCCACCCTCTAGAAAAGTCTCCAAGGTTTCAAAAGCCAGTATTGAAATCTATCTTTATACTTAACTGCCACTATACAGGGCCTAGCAGTAGTTTCAGGGAATGAATTTTGAAAGGGAATACATTTTTCTTTCTGAACTAAACCTCAGTGGGTAGGGACATACCATAAATAAAAGTCCTAGTTTTCCTGAGTTATGGGTTCCTCTTATTTATTGCAAAAAGCATTTAAATGTAACATTTATTGATCATCGTTTTAAAAAAAAATTTCCTTTCCAACCTAAATTGTCTCCAGAGGATAATGATTTTCCAAAATTTATTTTCCAGTATGAAAAGCTAGTTCCATTTTTTTCCTTAACGGAAATTGCTGTCTCCAAATTACTTAAGATGGAAAGTCTTACTTTAGCCCAATCCCCTCATTTTGTAGGTAAGGAACCCATGACCTAGAAAGTCACATGATCTGGCCTCAAATATACCTACAGCTAGTGAAAAGGGCAGTGTTGGAATCTGAAGTCAGGTTTCCAAATTCCCTAACCAGTATCCCTTCTGTCACATAAGCCTTCATGCTATTAATCCAAGCTCTAAGAGCAGTTATTAAGTATGCCATTGTTTCCTCATTTCCAAGTTCCCTTATCTCCTCATCTTCACAGTAGCTGTTGTATGGCTCTACTTCACTTGCATTATGGCATTTTAAGGTGAATAGTCTAACTGGACACAGTGTCATAGGTACATGGTTCTGTGAAATGCTTACATGTTTTAGAAGGAATTTCTTTTCTCCTACTAGTTAAAAATGAAAATTAAATGCTAAGTATTCATCAGTAAAATAACCTCATGTTCTAATCTTAACATCATGCGTCAGATACCCCATGAATGTTTTTTCAAAAGTACTGATGCCAATAGTCTTACATTTTCTAGAATAACTTGGTTCAAATCACCATCCTAAGTGGGACAGTAAAAAGGAAGAGAGAAGTTATTTTTCAACAACAGTTCTTTCATTAGACGATTTGGTGACTATTTACATGGCAAATTTAATCTGAAGCACTAGAAGATTGGTAAGGAAGGTGATAAAAACAAAATTAACAACAGCAGCAGAAATACTGCCTTGATTTCTCTCTCCTGAAAAATGTACAGCCTCTTCAAATTTTTAGGTTTTTTTAAAAAAAGATTATTTTTGCATATAAGAACTGGGGTACAGGCCAGAGATGTGGGGTGGGGGTGTGAGAGGATTCACTAGAGACAGAATGGGGAGCACAACAGGCAGACTGACTGAAACACACTTCTGAAGGGAGCAGTGAGACAGTGAGAAATACACTTCTGAAGGCCTGCTGCGCCATGTGGGTCAGCTCCTTGGCCATGGATTGAACTCTCCTGTTGCAGTGGCTACGGTTGCTTCATAGTGCAATGCTTAACTCTGAGCATCACCTCTTCAAAATTTTGAGTACCACAAATTTAGTCCTTTAAGTTAGTAAGGTGTTTCTTAGGTGTTTTCTCCTGCTGTCCTTTGGCTTAGAAATAGTTATGAAAAGATTTTGGAACTTTCATACTATTTAAACTGGCACTTTAAGTCTTTCCACCATATTAAAAAACAACCAAAGAACCATGACTTTATTTTTTGAGAGCAAAAAGCACAGGGTATATAGAAAGGAAAATAATGTCTGGAGGGCCTAATGGTCAAATAAGTAGTTGATAAAGGAAAAATTATTAAAGCAAATAACTTTTCAAACTTGGTGCTTATATCTTAATGAAATTTATCTCACAGTCACCACAGGCCATCTGCAACAGTTAATCAAAAGTGAACTAACATGCAACCTAAGTCTTTACCCCTTAATCCACACAACACCTTCTAAGGTAGTTATCTATTGTTACTTTTAACTTGCATCTGAGAAATGTAAGGCACTGTGAGGTTAAGTAACTTGTTAAGGTTATAGAGCTTGAACCTAGCTCTGCAGGTTCTTCAATCTGTGCCCCTCAGGCACTCCATAGCCTTACACAGAAAATTTTGAAAATAAGTTCTCTCTGATGCACTATGCAAGTCACTGCGAATTATTTTCTTCCTGGTGCCCAGAAAGCCTCCACTATTTGCCTTTTACACTTCCTGATTTTAAGTTAGGTGGGTAGCACCAATGAAACATTTTTGTCACCACAGTTATTGCATGATCACTAAAACACAAAAGGAAGGGGACTGGTTAAATTCTTAAACTTTATTTCCTGTTGGCCTAGAAGAGCTTATTTAACCACTGTTCTTTCTGATATGCTAAGGCTTTCCTAAGTACAGCAAGTCACTCATGTACCTGCCAGGGAAGTTAAAAGCAGATCAACAGGATATAAACCTGGGTTGTTTTCTTCTTTAGGGGAAATTTCTTAATGACTTCTTAAAGAGAATGGAACAAGTGGCCCCCCGAAAATGAAGTGTAGTGGAAAAGGAAAGGGAGAGAATCACACGGAGTTATTCGGTGATCCACTTTCACTGGTGTCAGTGAAGCAAAGGATGAATCTCCTCTTGAGTAACTTCAGCCTGATCACAATGGCCACTTGTTACACCTACCACCCACTCCACCACTTGAGGTTCATTAGGAATTACAAGTAACTCAACAAGTTAAAGACCTACCCGACTTGGCCCATGGCACGCGGGCCAGGGCACCGCGTCCCCCACCCCGGAGCCTCCGCTTTCGCCTGGGAAGCCGAGCCCACATACAGCCCCAGGCCGAGTCTGTCCTCCCGTCAGAGCAATGACCCGAGCTCCAGGCCACCCCGCCCCCTGCTTCCTCGACCACAGGCTGGGCGCCCAGAAGTGTCGGGGCAGCGGTAAGGGCAGGGAAGCTGGGTTCAGGGAGAAGGGGGTTTCGAGGCCGTCCCGAAACCAGGAAGGGGCCCCTCCCAGCCGCCGGGAGGGAACCGGGGACTAGGGCCGGGGCGCCGTCGCCATGATGGGGCTGGCTGAGCAGAGGGGGGTTGGGGGGGCGTGACGCGGCCGGCCGAGGGCCGGGCCAGCTCCCCTGCCCCCTTGGCCACCTATCCCGCGTGGGCCTCGCTACAACTGCCCCCCGATACTCACGCTTTGTCCACCAGCTCCCGCACCTTCCACATGTTCAACATCGCGTCCCGCGCGGGCCGGCCCGCCGCCTCCTTTTGCCGCTCCCCACGGAGCCAGGAACACCTCGGCACCGGGGCAGGTCCAGGCCGGGGTCGCCGCAGCCACCCGCCGCCTCCAACTCCCCAAGTCAGCTCCGCCTGCCAGAGCCGCCGCGCCGCCGGTGACACGTCGAGACGCGGGGGCAGCGCGCTGCGTGGACCGGAAGTGCCCGGCCTTCCGCCCGCGCGCGCAGGGTACGCCGGGACGAGTAGTTCAGCCTGCGCTCCAAGCGGGACTCTCTGAGCTGAGGTAGGGACTAAGTCCAAGTCGGAAAGACTTTTCCTCAGTTCTACTGTCCTCCACGTCCCGCCCTGCGCCTCGTAACCAGCATACCCGGAACTCGGGCTTGGGGCCCAGCTAGGTGTGCGTTAGCTTCCACACTGTCAGCCTCAGTAGCGCCAGGTGGGCTCTGCTCGCGCTCGCCCTGGCTCTCCCAATATCCAGTCTTATTTGGTCGTGGTTCCAGGGCTCTGTGATTGGCTTGCGTCCCTCCTGGGCCGACGCCCCGCTGGAGTTCGTTCCCAATGTCCCTCCCAGTTCTTGGAAGGGGTTGTATTCTAAAACCTTCCTCTCTATGTGTATACTCAAGATTTATGGGCAAACGTCCCCTTGCTGTGCGAGTTAGTCATTTATTGTACACACCAAAAACTCAGTTACCACGCCATGGAAAACAGTTGAAAGGCAAGGCGACAACTCTGTGACACACCCAAGAAGTTGGCAGGATTATGTTCTAAAAGTACAAACGCGAAAGTCTAAGCGCCTGCGCTTGTGCGTGCGTGTACACACACGCACACACACATACACAAGCACACACTACATGCAATGTTTTTTATTATGATGCTTATCGCCACTTCGCACTCATTTTTGACAATGTTCTTGTTAAAGCTACCAGTACCTTGAAGTTATCAACAATTTAGGCCAGCTCCTTACATTTTAGTTCCTTTCAGTCGACAGGTATTTATTGAGCATATTCTAGGTGTAAGGAGTGAGGGCTACAGAAGCCACCTGAGAAAACTGGGACACTTCTCAGTCAGGATGTAGCACTAAAAGGCAAGACCTCATATCCCATTCCATCTTAAAGGTCTTTGGGGGAAATAATCAGGCAAACGTTTAAGAGAAATGCTGATAGTGTGTGGTTGAAAACAGAAGATAATATTAAGAGGAAAATAGCACTAGGAAATATTTAGGGCTTCTTTGAGGACATTATAGTTCAGCTAAAATTTAAGTGATAAGGAGTTGACCATAAAAACATTTGCAAGAAAAGTAGTTACTCATGAAACTAGGTAATGACTATCCCAAATCAAGAATCCCTCTTCTTGTTGCATCGACGTAATTACAGGGAGGGGTTTCAATACACCATTGAGATTAAGGTCAGAGAGAATTGTGAGGTTGAAGGAATTACCAGGCAGAACAGTACAAAAAGCAGACAACTGGGCAAAGCTGTCATTGAGTTTTGTTGGCATAGGAGTGCTTGGGCTGACAAGAAGTGAATTTGGGAGGTAGTGGGGAAGGGAAGGTGATAGCAGAGAGGTAGAGGAAAGGAGCTTTCAGATAAGAAATTTGTGTTTCCAGTCCAGGATTCAAAGTATGGAATATGGCCAGAGGAGATAAGAGAAACTAGTTTGCATGAATAAAAGCTCAGCAAGTTAATTTTCAAACAAGCAGGTACAGGGTACATTGGCAGCATGGTTATGATAAAAAGAAAAATAACCACCTTCCCCACTGGGCCAGTTTGCACATTCCTAACAATTCATGGTCAGCCTCACCAGCTATCAAAAGAGTACAATGTTATCTACTTTGCTGGTTCCAACACCACGTTTGGATGTGTCCAGACTTTTTCCAGGGTTATCACTTGTGATATTTGCACAATGTAGCACCAAAATCTGTGCTTGTACTTGACTCAAGAGAGTTTCTTGTAGACTCAAAAGAACCAGATGAGGGGATTTGTTCAAAAATGATCTCCAGAGACTAACCATTTGCATGTCAACAGTGTTCCATTTATACCTGCTTCTTTTTTTTTTTTTTTTTGCAAGTTTGGGAGCAGTTTCCATAGTAACTTCTTTGTGGCAATTTAAATGTGTCCAGGGCAGAAAAATAAAGGAGAGAAAGTTCCACCTACCCCTCCTCAGGAAAATGCTTATTTTTCACTAAAAGAGCTGATATTGTTAGTAAGACCAAACCAACACAAGGTTGTTTGGCTCTGTTGTGTTATTTATGTGAACAGTTGTAGAAAAATCACTCATGGTTTAGCTCCTGTGACTGCCTCCTTGGTGTTTCCTTTGGAGGAGTTTAACTCATGGACACAGGTATGACACCTCCCCCCCTTTCCCCACCCCCAGACCTTTGAACCAGTTGTGAGGAGTGTTGGAGGCCAACAGCTTCCAGCAGCCACTCTTCACAATCAGTCACAGCATTTATGCTAGTGCCAGGCTGTCACTGGCTACTTCCAGGCAAGGACTGAGCAAGTTGTGCTGGAGCCAGCCCATTTCTGTCCAGTGCATGACTTCTTTATGTGGTGGCCATTGTTCTGTTCTCCCCTGACCATATTTCCTCAGAGCTTTGCTGCAATCAGACAGATGCTGTTCCAACCTTGTCTTCCTTCCTTCTCTCCCTTGACCTGTGTCCCAACTTCTTTGTGGTCTGAGGTTCTCTCCACCTGCTCTTGTTCCTTCTTTTCTTTATGCTTTATAGGCATTCACTTCAGTGAATCTCATGTTTCTAATTCCATCTTGATCCTGCTTCTTGCATTACCCAAACTGACAACAGGCACATGTTTTCAGATTTGCCTCCATCAGTCTTGCTTTGGCTCTAAACTGTCAGCTTCTATCTAGAAGTTGAGATACTTGGTTTCTGATCCCATTATGAAGGTTACCAAGTAGACTATATATTGCACAACCTCTGGAGCACCGTTTATATGAACTATCAGTAATTGCCAGACAATTGACCTCAGAGAGGAAGGATAACACAGGTTAACAAATGTAACAAATGGGCTCAGACAAATGTAGGCACAAATTCTGCATCTGCTATTCCGTAGCTTGGTCATTCTAGAAAAGTTAACTAAATCAGCATAGTGCAGTACTTGTACACTGGGCTGCTGTAGTCATACTGCCTGGGTTGGAGTCTTAGTTTTGTTGTGTGACCTTAGGGGAAGTTATTTGCTATTTTTGTTTCTCAGTTTTCTCATTATAATGGGAGATATAGAAGCCCATCTTAAAGGTATAGGCAATTAAATAAGTTATAAGGAACCTATAAAGTACCTGACACAAAATGAGCACTCAGTAAAATTTAGGGATATTACTGCTACTAGTTGTAATTACCTTTAATCTGTAAAATTTATTCAGTATTCAACAGGTATTTAGTGAGCACCTACTATGTTCCAGGCATTGTGTTAGATGATGGTTTTACAGGTGTAGTAACAGATATAATAAACAAACAAATAGATGTAGTAAATACAGTAAACTGAAAATAAGATGCTGAGGATCATATGAAATAATGTATGTATTTTACATCATAGTAGACACTAAATTCTACCATCATTATTATTATCAAATCCCTTATCTTATGTGGACCTCAGCTTTTTTCTTTATAAATTGAGAGATTTGATCTGTCAGAGTATCCTAAACTTAGACCCAAATCAGAAATTCCTAGACATTCTTAAAAATTTCATATTCTCTTATCCTAGACTTTGAAGCCCTGATTCAATAAGTGTATTATTCCTTATACTTCTGGTCACAAGCGATAGAATTTCAAAACTAGCTTTAAGTAGAGCAAGGGAATTTATTCACACTCGAGATTGGGGGAGTTCAGAGATAGAATTTGCCTCAGAAATTTTGCAAATGTTACCAAATTTCTCTCTGATTCTCATTTTCCTTTATTGCAGTAGGTTTCTCCTAACTGATGGAAAATAGAGTTACCACATTGTAGAAAATGGGTACCACTTTTCTCAGTCAGGCAGCCAAGAAGCATGAGATACTTTATATTTCATTCTCTGAGTCCAGTATCACAGTGAATGTGCCAAGTGAGCCAGTTTGGATCCTGTGGCTCTCTTGGGGCTGATCACCTCCAGGAAGCATGCATTACAAAATTGGTAGCCCTAGAACCACATGCAATGAGGAAAGAAGTGTTTTATGAAGAAACTGAAGAAGGTACTGGCTTGGCAGACAAAAGAACAGTTGTTTGTTGTTGTTGATCTAAGGTGGAGGTCTAGGAATCTGAATTTTTATTTTTTATCTTTTTATTATTAATGGCCTTTTCCAGGCCATTTTTATTGAAGTGACATTGTGTTATAACATTACATAAATTTCAGTTGTGCATCATTAAAAATCAACATCTGTATATAATACCACGTTAAGTTCACCACTAAAAGTCCAATTCTTTCCTTTACCATACCATTGACCCCTTTACCTGATTTACCTGCTCTCTTACCCCCTGCCCTTCTGGTAATCACTAATTGATCTTACAGTCTACAAGTTTATTTTTGCTATATTTGTTTTCTCTGTATAAACATATGAGTGAAATCTTATGGTATTTGTCCTTTTTCATCTAACTAAGCATAAAATCTAGATTTTTCCACCCAGGTTATCACAAATGGTAGGATTTCATTTTTTTATATAGCTGAGTAGTACTCCATTGTGAATACATACCACATCTTCTTTATTCATGTTTCCAGATCATGGTTATTCTAAATATTGCAGGACTAAACTTTAAATTACATATATCTCTTCAAATTAGTGTTTTTGTGTTTTTAGGTAAACACCCAGAAGTGGGATAACCAAACCATATGGAATTTCTATTTTTTAATTTTTTGTGGAATCTCCATACTTCTTTTTTTTCTTATTATTTATTTATATATATTTTACATCAATTGTAGTCCCCATGGATTTCCCACCACCATTTCACCAGTGCACCATCACCTCAGTCCCTTGTGTTCTTTTCTGCCCTCAACCCACTCCCTCCCTCATCCCCACCAAGTGTCCCCAATTTGTCCTTGTCTTTTTTTTTATTGTTACTATTCTTTTCCTTGATCGCTTATTTGGTTCCCTTGTTTTCCTCCTAGGGGAGAACTACCCAGTATTTTTCTTTTGCCTTCTGACTTATTTCACTAATCCCTTCCAGCTCCATCCATGTTTCTATGAATGAGTCTAGTTTATCCTTTTTGATTGCTGAATAGTGGAATTTCTATACTTCTTTCCATAATGGTTGCACCAATATACAATCTCATCAACAGTGTACAAAGATTAGGAATCTGTATTTGGGGCCTCCCTGGTGGCGCAGTGGGTTAAGCAACGCACTATGAAGCAGACCACAGCCACTGCAGCACGAGTTTGATCCCTGCCTCAGGCCAGGGAGGGGACCCACGTGGCGCAGCAGACCTCTCCTGCTGTGCCCGCTGCTCCCCTCAGCAGTGTACTTCGGTTGATCTGCCTGTTCTGCTCCCCGCTCTCTGTGGTGACTCCTCTCACCCCCCACACTTCTGGCCTGTACCCCAGTGCTTGTATGCATAAATGAATAAATCTTTAGGAATCTGTATTTGAAGAAAAGCACTTAAATAATTTTGCCAGAGTTTGGGATGCCCTGGCTTGTATAACAAACGGTCCTTGCTAGCTCTGACACAGTTTTGTTGTTGTTTTTTTTTTTAAGGCCCAAGTTCTACAAATATAGCTGACTGGAGAGTGCAGGAGAGAAAAGAATACCATGAGGGCTCAAAGGAAAGCAAAAGAAGTGCTGATGTGTTGGAAGGAGGTATGTGGAGTTGTGTGTGCAGTGCAGCAGATACGCTGGCAACAGGGCATGCCCTTGCTATAGTTTGCTTCTCTTGACAGTTGGGCTCTTCTTGGCTGAAATTCAATCTCCTTTCAGAGCTGCCAGCAGGGCTCAGGTGGGCCTATTCAAAAAGCCTGGTAGGTGCTCTCAAGAGCTGACACACTGGCAATCCTTCTGTAGGACTTGCAGGCGCTGTGGGAGGTGAGATGGAGGCACAAGTGCTCTTGAAATCATTTCGCTGCATCCCAGGAGGCTCTTTCTCTCTCCTGACTACAGGAGAGCTCAGAGTGGATGTGCTGCTCCTAGATCTGGTCTCTGAAAATTTCTAGTCGCAGGAAGCGACAATGCTATCAGTGACACAACCTGGTCACTTGCGGCTGTGGGAACTCACTCTGCATTGTCAAATCAGATTCAGGGGAGAAGAAGGTGGTGGTCAGACAGACAGGCTTCCTGGTTTCTGAGGCGGGGTCTTTCTGGGAAAGCCCCAGGTATCCAGAGTTCACACAGAGGCTCTGATGTTCTTTGAACTGTATCAGTCCCTTAAAAGAATTGTGCTGTAAAGGAAGAGCTCATTGCAAAGGACATCAAAAGAGTCTGATGGATAGACCCTTGCTCTTTAATAACCAGAATGAATGTAGCTATAGACATTGATTGGGGTCCATAGGCACAAGGTATACTTCCCTATCGGGAAAGAGTAACATCAAATGTTTCATTGGGTGCACACAGAGTGAGGTGGGGTTAAATAGAGGACTAAAGCCTTTTGTTACTCAAGGAGTTTATAGTCTAACCTGGAAGATGGACGTGAAAGCAAGCACTGTAGCAAAAGCTACAGTGATATGTTTAAGGTGGTAGCGTGATGAGGAGAGAGGTCAGAGCACTAGCCGTGGTGTTAGCAGGACCTTGGTTTGCCCCACTTGACTAAATTACTTGACTTCTCTGTCCTCAGAGCCCTTGTTGGGAAAATGGGGCTAAGTGTCCCTGACTCATTAGTTTTTGTAGGGAGTGAATGAGATGACACATATGAAATTTCTAGCATAGTGCCCAGTGTAACAAGAACTCTTTAAATAAGATCTGTTATCATTGCTAAACTGTCCAGAGATGATGGGTGATAGGGGAGAGGGTGTTAGAGCTGGCTCATTAAATCTTCTAATAAATATATATTTGAGAACTTGCCTATTGCTAAGAATCATAGTGTGAAAAACAGACCTGATTGCTGTTTTCATGAAGTTTGCAGTCTGGTGGAAGAGCTGGAAATTAAACAAGTAAGCCTGTCCTTATCCCCAGTAAGTCTAGGCTTGCACACTGTGATGAATGCTGAGAAAAGAACAGGATGCTGAGTGAGCACATAGCAGTGATATTTTCTTTAGACTGGGCAGGGTGATGGCCAAGACAGTCCTGTCTGAAAAAGGTGAGGGTGGAGGAGATTATTTTGAGTTAATGATCTAGAAAGGGGAAGAACATTTAGATAGAGACAATAGCTTGTGTCGAGGCCTGAAGTGAGATGCAGTTTGGCCCATTCTGGGGTGTGAAAGAAGGCCCAGTGATGCTGGAAGGAGAGGAGGGGATCCTTAGAGATGAGCCTGAGAGGTTACTGCTGCCCAGTCCTAGTTCTTCATCCTGTCTTCCCTCCTGTGTGCCCTTCTGACCTCTACTGATTCTATGACCTGCATTCTTGGGGGCTCCTCTCTTCCTGTTGGGTTCAGCACACATTCTGAGGTAGATGAAAAGACAAAGAAGAGAGGTAGTAATCTTTCTCTGTCTTTCCTTCCTGTCTCAGCAATTTGGTTCTAGCAGTGGGCCTCTGAGGCCACTGATGGTAAGATAGCCCTCTTCTGTGGCTCCAAATCTAAAATTTCCATCCCTGGCCTCTTCAAACTTTTGGGGGAACAATGTCTTCACCTTGACCAGTAGCTCCCCCAGATGATGCTAGTTTTCTGACCTTGACTTTACTGCTACAAAATGTCCCTCTGTTATGTTCTCATCAGCTGAACTCTCACTGTACAGTGTTTACTGCTGCAACCCTGCCTGATGTCAGGATTTGCAACACGGAAGGGTTGAGTGTCAAGTTAAGGACTTGACCCTTTTAGATTTTGATCAGCAGAGCTACCAGAACTGCAGACATGCTACAGTTACTTCCTGTTGCCTCATCTCCCAGCTGGAGCTGGTTTCTTTGCTCTCTTTATAGGTTCTGTCTTCATCACAGTATTATGTCTCAAGCCATAGTAGACACTCTTCCTTCTCAAAACTCCCTGCTGTCTTACCTTTTGTGAATCCACAGTTTCCTTGTTCTTCCTAATATGTCAGGCTCCCCAGAAACCTTTTGTTCCTCTCTTGGTTGGAGACACTGAGGGGTGATGTGGGGATTTCTTCTTCTATCTCCGCTGCCAACACCAACCACAATCATCTCTTGCTTAAGCTACAGCAAGTAAACAGCTCAGGCAAGAGATGACTATGCTTCTTCCTCCAAGATCTTTTATAGTCACAGATCAGATCATTTATTTCCTGTGCAAAATAGGCATAAAAAGGCTTCCCTACGCACTTAGAACCCAAACTGGACCAATTGGTGTCGATGCCTGGTCCAGACAACTGCAGACAGGAGGAAACACTGGTGCAGTGACCTGCCTGTGGGTTAGAACACAAGGACTAGTTCTGAAAAAAGTGGGTGGAGGTAGACCATGGGCCTAGCAGGTTTCCTAAATCTGTCACTGAAGAGTGGCTACATTTTTGTTGTTGTTGTTGTTGTTATGAAGAGGTTTATTTTATAACAGGGAATAACTGTCCATTCAGAGGGAATTGTTTAAATGAATTGGTTCATTATATAGCATACTATACACATAATTATTGATATAATTTTACATGCATTAAAGAAACAAGACATTAAATTTAAAAAGGTATGTTATAGAGTTATCTATTGTTTGACCTTATTTGTATAAAATAATACAGTACTCCTTTTCTTACATTAAAAAAAATGTAAAGTAGTCCAGCCAGTCCTCCCTATGGGTAAGTCTTTGTGGTGTTGATTGGATTTTTGTAGTATCTTGGACTTCCAGTTTAGGTTTGCAAGTTACCCAGATCTAGTTCATGATTTGTTTATCTACCATCCTCAGGTTACTTGTGCTATTCTCATTCTTTCTGTTGATTTGACTAGTTTCAGAATGCACTGTCTTCTCCTTTTTAGTGCTAAGTATCTATTCTGTTGACACCTTGTTATTACAGAATATGGGTGTCATGAGTTCTGTTTTGCTTTGTTTGCAAATCGTTTCTGACTGTGGAGGTTGTTTTTCCTGTGTGTTAGCTCTTCTCTTGAATTATCACTTGAGTCTATGATTTCTGGTGGGTGGTATATAAATCTAAACCTGTTGGGCAGGTATGACATTAGAATGTTCCCATCTTTGATTATTCACTCTGAAAAGTTGTGCGTAATTGATCCGGCCTGCAATTTCCAAGAGCTGACAGGCCCAAACTCCTCTTGGGAGTGAAGGGAGTAAAGAAGATTATTAATATTATTATTATTTTAATACAGAGTCAAACTATTTTATCAAACTTTTTTCTTTAAAATATTAGTTTTTAAAATTATAAAAGTAGAATATGCTTACACATCCTCACATATCTACATTTTGACCCATCATATCAACTCCTACCTATTTATCAAGAAAGATGGAAATTGATATAAAAATTCTCATGCAAGAATACTCATAGTTGCTTTATTCACAAAAGTCAAAAATCTACAAAGAACCTAATGTTCATTGACATGATGGGGATAAAAAAATTGCTAAACATCATTTGGATGAACTATGACTCAGCAACACAAAGAAATGAACTACAAATATATGCACCATTCTGGATGAATTTCATGGCCAAAGTAGTGAATGAAAGAAACATCACACAGAATGTTAGATAATTTTCTACAACAGGAGATTTTAATCTAAGGTGAAGAAAGTGAGAAATTGCCTGAGGTAGAACTGGCAGTGTCAGGAGAGGAGAATGAAACATAAAAGTGAAATATACTCATTTCAACAAGTGAAACAATCCAAATATGCAAAAAGAAAAGCCATTCCTTTCCCATTTATTTTCATCTCACTTTGGAAATCCTGTTAAAAGCTTGATATGTATTTTCCCAAACTTTCTCCATAGTCATACAAATATAAACAAATCTGTGCACACAGGTATAGGCTTTGCTTTAGGATCATGCTATACATAAGGCTTACTTTTTAGAAATATCTGCTTAGCAATAGACTATACATAGTTCTCCCTCCACTTCAGTAAATATAGACTGAACTCATTCTTTTCAAAACTGGTCTAATGCCTTAATATGAATGTATCCATTATTTACTGAACCATTTTCTTTTTGATGGGTAGTCAGGTTATTTCTACTTGAATTTCCATTGTAAACAATGTTGGAATAAAATAGATCTTTGTACAGCCTTTGTTACAGATGGAGTTTAGAATGGATTCTCAAAAGTTGGACAGGGAAGGATATGTGTGTTTCTTTTTAAGTGTAATAGGATATACAATAGGCAGATTGTTTAAAAAGAGGTCATAGCAATTCACATTGTCTCAAGCATCATATTGGAAAGCCCCTGTTGTCACATCCTCACCACTCAGTGCTCCTGTTCTTTTGATTTTTTGCCAATTGGACTGAAAAATATATTGCCTTCATTTCAAAGTACTTCTGAGTAAATCTATGCTTTCATACCATGTATCAAAGTCCCTTTTAATTTCTCTTCCATTTTTTAGTCCTGTTTCTTCTTGGTCATTGTGACTCTTGATCCTCAGAATGACACTTTCAAGAGTACTTGGGGAGAGGGTGGGGGGGTAGGAGACAGGTCAAGCAGGGGGGCGGGGGGGAGCTATTCCCATGGTTGGTTGGTTGATTTTCTGCTTCAAATACTCAGCCTAATCAGATGAAATGAGCCATACACCCAGAGATTTGAAAGGGAAGCTCTATACCTAGAGCTGCTCCCTGGAGGCCACTCCAGGGAGACCCAAAAAGGAGTGACTGGACCAGGAAATAGATTAGCTGATTTGCCTCCTACCTTGCTTCCTGCAACCTGTTTCCCTTTGGCTCCTTGCTGCAGATGTTAATGGTTTAAGTTGAGTTAGAGGAGGAGAGGGTGGGAAAGAAGTGAGAACAAAGTAGGGAGGGAGCACAATGGACTATGATGTTGGATTGTGGGTGTTTTGGTGGTGGGTGTACCTTGATAACAATATCTGAAGAGAAGATCCATATTTCCAAATACAAGCCACAATGTAAACTAACCTTCCTTGTCACAGTATCTGCATTCATCCTGATGTCGACAGGAATCTGTGATTTTTTTTTCATTTATTTATTTAACTTGTAGCATCAGACAGGATGACAGAACTGAGAACAGAACACAGAACTCAGAGCGTCTGATTGGAGAGAAAGAAACAAATAGGTCTTTAGGGTCAGGGTTAAGGGTATGAATAAGGATATAGAACACCTGGGACCAGTGGCAAGGTGGAGCCACTGCTTCCAGTTTCTGTATCCTGTCTGTGTGACAAACTGTCCCCAAATGTAGTCACTTAAAAAAAAAAAACCACAACCATATATTTACTCACAGTTCTTTGTTTGAGCAGGGCATGGGGAAAATGGCTCATTTCCTTTCTGCACTTGGAGTTGACTGGAACTGGATCCAGGATGGATTCCCTCTCCTATGTAGTGCCTCTGCTGAGGTGACTGGGATGGTGAGGGGCAGACTGGCTTGTCTCTCTTCTCTCCATGTGGGCTTTTGCTTAATTTTAATTAGTGGCTGGATCCTAGGAAATTTCAGTGGATATTGCTGGGTCCCTTAAGGATTTGTCCCAGAATGGAAAGGGCATCACATTTCTTCTGGTCAAAGAAAGTCATGAGGCAGGTTTAGACTCAAAGGCAGTGAAATAGATACTACCTTTTAAAGGGAGGAACAGTATATGTATATAGGGTTGAGTGAATCCTTAGTGGCCCTCTGCAGATAATTGCCCTCAGATGCCCCAGTATGAAAAGACAAAGGGAGAAAATAGAATTACCAATGAGAGCAGCTGTGGAGGAATGTGTCTTGCAGGAGATATGTTGATGAAATCTAATGCCAGAAGTGTAAGGCTGAGGCAGGGAGGGAATGCAGAAGAAATACCCTGATCACTTTCCTGTGGCCTGATTTCTGCCCATATAAGGGCACCCAGATGATGTAATAGTCAATCCTTTCCAGGACACAGAGCAGGTCTAAAAAGGCAACCAGATGAATGGGGATGAATGGGCAATTGAAGAAGAGCCAGCATTTAAAATTTTTTTATTATCTATTATATTAGAATATGTTCCATCAAGACAGAGTAACTTACATTCTGATCACAACAAACTCCGAGTCTAGCAAGTATCTGGGAGGTCACAGGTGCTCAGTAAAATGTATTGATTGAATTGAGGCAACTTATCTGAGAACTTGACTCATAAACTTCACTTTTCTTCTTCGTGATACTGCTGAGGAAACACCTGAAGGATGGTAAGATGGAGGTTAATGAGAAGGAGACCAATTTTGTCCTAAGGCTGAAATTTCCTTTTGGGGCTAGTTTGTGTATATAGTAAACTTCCTATATTGATGCAGAGAACTACCAGAATACTCTGATCATAGCAGCCAGTGGTTCCCTCATGATAGACTTAGGAACTCTAAAGGAAGTGATTTATTTTCCTTAATGTACCACCCATGAGAAGGTGGAAATCATTCTTTATTTCTTATTGAAATATAATTCACATACCATAGCATTTATTCTTTTAAAGTGTGAATTTTATGATTTTTAGAATATTCACATTATGCAACTATTCCACAGACTAATTCTAGAACATCATCATCATCACCCCTCACAACCTGTATCCACTGCCTTCCCTGTTCTCCTCCTATCCTCTGGCAAACGATAATATACTTTTGGTCTCTATGGATTTGCCTATGTGGACATTTCCTATAAATGGAATCAACAAGTGGCCTTTTATATCTGGCTCCTTAAACTAAGCATGACATTTTCATCCATGGAGTAGCATGTATTAGAACTTCATTTCCCTTTTATAGCAAAGTATTATTCCATCAGATAGATAGACTATAATTTGCCTATCCATGCATCAGTTGAGATGCTTTTGAATGACATGTATTCTTTCTACTTTTGAAACAGGAGTAGGCAGGGCGGGCGGAAGGAGGATGGATGCTGGAATGGTTGGAATGCCTGCCTGGGTTCTAGAGAGCCACCAAAAGCTCTAAAAGGCTAAATGGCTCAAAATCAAAATCAAGGGCTATAGAAATACAGTACCTTTACAATAAGGGCCTATGAACTATCACTGAGCAAAGGGCAGTGCCCGATAGAGGACAGGTCACTCTCTATGGGTTCTCACCTACACACACAATTTCAAGAGACCTCAGGCTCCAGGACCATGAGGTTTATTTTACACTTATTTACACAAGTGGCCAGCTATCTCAACTCAGATCTACCAGAAGTACAGATCTAAGTACAGGTTCTGTTGTCATCTGTCAACAGAACTGGACAGCATTGGCCAGTAGTGATGGTCACCACTAGCTACCAGGAGTGCTGGTCACCACTGGTCACCAGGAGTGCTGGACAGCACTGGCCAGTAGTGATTGGTTACTGGTTCCCCAGAGGTGGTGTCAGAGACACCAAGTGTTAACAGCTCTTGGTGAGTTGTCTGACTATACCAACAACAAACAGCTCTTTGTGACACCAGGCTTTAAGGTTTTGGTGCTCCTTTCAGAGGTCTTCAGCTTTTCTTCCTCCCTCATATGTTGGCTGTTAGATGCTTCTTCTTTTCTTCTTTTTTCTTTCCAGGCCAGCTTCCTGTCCTTCTTCTTTCTTTTTCTTTGTAGGACAGGACCAGAGTCTTCTCCTTTCTTAGGAAAATGGAATAGTGTCCTTCAGCTTCCTCTAATCCTGGATTATGTCCTTTTTCATAGTGCCTCATCTACAAGTCAGATTGGGCCATTTTTCTCAATCCTTTGACTCAATGGACTATTTACCACCAATCAGCTCATAACTTGCATGTCACTGGTCCCTTTTATGGTTAAGGAAGTACTCACAAAAGGGAGGTTGTGGAGTAGCATGGTGAGAGACCGCTGGTGGCTCCTGCCGCTGCTGAGGTGGCTCAGTTCCAGTATCACTTTGACTTGTGCTGCTGTGAACATTTGTGTATAAAATATTGTGTGGAAACTTTTAAAAAAATCTCTTGAGCATAAATTAGGCATCAAAATTCTGGGTTACACAGTAATTCCTTCTAGCAAAGTATGAGTGTTTCAGTTTCTCCACACTCTTGATAGCCCATGATTAGAGCCATCCTAGAAAGGGTGAAATGTATCTCCTTGTCTTTTTGATTTGTGTTTCCCTGATGACTAATGATATTTGAATACCTTTTTATGTACTTGTCATTTATTTAGCTTCTTAGAAAATTGTCCATTCAAGTGTATTTAAGTCCTTTGCTCATGCTGTAATTATATTACTTAACCTTTTTATTGTTGAGTGGTAGGTGTTCTTTATATATTTTGGCTATAAATCCTTCTCAGATATATGAGTTGCCAATATTTTTCCCATTCTTTCTCTTGACTTTTCACTTTCTTGATAGAGTCCTTTGAAGCACAAGAGTTTTTTATTTTGATGAAGTTCAATTTATCTTTTTTTTTGTATTTACATTTTTGTTGTTATTTTTAAGGTACTATTGCTTAATCCAAGGTAATAAATGATTACCTCTATATTTTTTTTTCTAAGAGTTTTGTAGTTTTAGATCTTAGATTCAAATTTTTGATACTTTTTTAATATAATGATATGAAGTAGGGACCCAACTTCATCACTTTGCATACTGTTGTGTCAGCACCATTTGTTGAGAGACTATTCTTTGCCTGTGAATTGTTTTGGTACCATGTTGAAAAGCAATTGATGATAACTCTCTGAAATTATATCTAATGGCTTATCTAGTCATTATTATTGACATGAAAAGTATTGCCTCTTCCCATTTTAGTACTTTTATTTCAGAGTTCATTGCAGGATCCCAGACAGGTATTCTTGATTAATCCTATACCAGATCCACCAAGGAGGATGGTGGAGGGAAGGTAATGGTGTAAATCCTAGTCTAAGTCCATACATCTGAGAACCAGAAGTGCTGATAGGTGAGGCCAGGAAAAGATGGGGAGAGAGGGAGAGAGAGAGAAGAGGAGGAGGAGGAGGAGGAAAAGGAGGAGGGGGACGTGGAGGAGCAATGGTAAGAGGGGGAAGAGGAAAGGGAGAGATAGGAGTAGGGGGAGAGTGGCAGGGAATTCACTCTGCTTTCATCCTTCCTCTACCTTCTTTATTCTATTCAGACCCTCAAAGGATTAGATGGTGCTTACCCTCTGGGGAGGGCCATCTGCTTTACTCAATTGACCAATTCAAATGCTAATCTTTTCTGGCAACATTCTCATAGACACCCAGAAATAGTGCTTCATCAGCTATCTGGGCATCCTTTAGTTCAGCTGATACACATTTAACCGTCACAGGGATAAAATGAGTTTTAAGAGATGTCTATAGAACTGTATATTAGGGGGGAAAAACTATGAAATGCCTTAGAGATATAAAAAGGGCAAATGTCAATGATTTGGCAAGAGTTGACTAGGATGTCAAAAAGCAAGCTTTGCTCTGTGATTAATTAGCTGGGTGACCTCACCCAATCACTTGAACTCTCTAAGTCTCAATTTCCTGGTTTACTGAAAGTAGGTAATAGTGCCAGGGCTAACTGGTATAATAATGCTTTGGAAAACTTGTTATTCTGGGCATTGCTTGCTTTCATTCTAAAAACTGCCTTTGAATTGTTTATAGTACCAATTTATGCCTCTGCTTGGGGCCAACCCCCACTTTTCGCCACTAATCTGGGTGAGGGCCAGATCCTCGTACTTGGCTCAGAGAAAGTAGTCATACAATGTTTAATAACAGCCAGGCTTCAGTAAAAACTTTTGGTGCTGGGGTAAAATGTGACCAAAGCAGATTAACCATAGTCATGTATTGATCACTTAGAGTGTAAAGAAAGAGTGTTAAGTACAGGAGGCAAGGGTATCTCAGATGATCATATATACATTGCTCATTTACTGTCCATTGCAGATAGTTTGAGGGAAGAAGATGGTTTGTTCAAGGAAACCCTATTTGATGGGAGGGGAATAGTGAACCAATTAAGCAAACCATAGTAATCCAAAGCATGAGTTCTACTGCAGAGAAAAACACATCTATGAAACATTTAGTACTGATTCTCTGTACCCATATGGGTTGATTTAGACTTAAGAATCTCACAATTCATGTTAATCTTTGGGAAATACAGATATCCAATATTAATTGACAGGCTGACATAGAATCTTTAACCATCACTTACTAAGTTAGAGAGACACCAAAGAAAACCAAGAGTACCAACAACCTTCTTTCCAAGCCTATACCCTGACAAATGTCTGAGTTTTATTCTGGACTGAGTAATTCAGACTGTTGAGAATTTTCACCTGTGGGGAACACATCACCTGATGTTGGGGAAGAAGGATGGCCTTGGAGCAAAAACAGCCCTTGTGAGGAATGGTGGAATTTTCCAGAGTGCTAAAGATAAAGGTGTTGCTTTCCTATGAGAATATGAAACTTCAGACACTAGATTAGGATCTGTGGGCTTCCAGGAGGGAAATTCCTTTTGTGAGGGTTTAACCTCTTAGATGTTTTTCCCTTTAACCACAAAAAGTTGTACTGAGTGCACAGTTTTATACTATTTCATTCATTGTAATTCCCTTTTGCTTCTTCAAACCCTTACAGCTACTTAGCAGCTGTGTCAGTAAAATGGGGCTAACCCTTAGCTCATAGGTGAGGATTAAATGAATTAGTACACAGTCATCACTGTGTTAATTCAGGTAAGTTAAGTCAGGACACACAAGTACTTGATCCACATTAATGTTGTGACTGTCATGACCACACATGCTTCTTGTCTTCCTCTTCTTAAGGCCTTTGAGACTTGAGAGAGGTCAGAACCATTTGCATTTTCTTCAGCTCCCTTATTAAAAAATAAGGAAATTACAAAAAAAGATTGCAAAACATTGTGGTATGCTTTAAACAAAAAATACATGTAGCCAATTAATGTTTTGCCATACACATAGTAACAAAAGCCAAAAAATGTGCTGTTCGCTACTTCAGGGAGATAAGATTGAGCCCAATGCTGAAAAGTGAACATCAATATCTTCCCATCTTGTCTGCTAGTCTTCTATCTTTATGTAGAACCTAGTTTGAAAATTACATAAATTTTAAATCCTTTTGTGAGCTGGGGACTGGACAAAAAGGACTTGCTCCCCCAGTTCTTTGTATTCAAGATGGATTCATAAGTGGAAATAAGGACCCTCTCTTCCACACCCCTTCAAACCACCTTGGTAGAGAGAGAGGTTACTACTAAAGGAGCAGTGTAAAAGGGACCATTCTGAAAGGGACAAATCACTAATGCCCAATTCCATCTCAGCATTATCCTTAAAAATCTAGAAGAATCTTGGTCAATCTGTTGTTCATCCTCTGCTCTGCTCTTAGCAGATGATACAGAACGCACTCATGGACTTTTTCTCTCTTACCTTCATATCTTCATTTTGGTGTCATAGTTCAACGTATGTCTTTAAAAGGAAAGGAGAAAATTTGGCATTCACTTCTGTAGAAGTGACCCTGCAGAAGTGACTGCAAAGCCTTGTGTTTGATCAGGACCTGTTTAAGTGCTTTTTTGCATTCTGTTTTAGTAAAGAGCACTAATGGCAGAAAAGAAAGGTAAGCTCTTTAAACACAAAGTAAGCAAACCAAAAAGCCTATCTCTAGATTGAAGCTACTGTCTCTTGACTCTGGTTTTCACTGTTTTTTCGTTGTCTGGACCCCAGAAGCAGAGCAGGGTCATGGGAAGGGCATATAAGTTGTGTACCACAGCCCTGATGCTTGTTTATCTCCCATCCTTATCAGCTTGTGGTTTTAGGCATCTTTGAACCTTAGATTCTCTATTTGTAAAATGACCCAATTTCCTCCCTGCTCCAGCAATGTTACAAAGATGAAAGGCAGCAGCTATTTGTGAGTATACAGATAATAGTAGCCTGCAATCATAGGTGCCCCACCCAGGGTTTTTTCAAGGGGCATTTCCGTGGTGCTCTGTAGCACATTAGTATGCCCTGTTTTCGTCTCACTCATTTTGCTCTTGCCCACTGGGATGCATGGCATAGACCACCCATTCATTCTTTCATTCATTTATTTACTAGCTGTTTATTATGGAAAACTTCAAACATATCCTGAAGTAGAAAGGCCAGTAAGATAAATCTCAGTGTACTCATCACCCATCTATGTTCATTAACTCATTTCTACTCTTGTTTCCCCTGTATTCTCTCTGCCTCCTTCCTTACTAGGTTCTTTTAAAATAAATCCCTAATGTCATATTGCCCATGGTAAATATTTCAATATGTATTTCTAAAGGACAAGGATTACTTTAAAGAAAACCTACTCATTGTTGTATTTTGTTTTTATATCTTCCGGAGTGCTGTTATGTTTACTTTAATAAGTTAGAAATTTAAAGATTTACATGACTGAAAGATCTATGAAGCAAATTATATTCAGAAATCTAGTTTTTCACTTGATCCCTTTTACCCTGTTTCTTCCCTCTCCAGTACATATCGGGTCTATTTTAAATATATTCAAGGATTATGTGTGTGAGATGTCTGTATACACATATACATATACACATCTATATACACTTACCTACATACAATAGGTATATAAGCTTTTCTGTATTTATACAGGAGCTTATTAAAATAACTTCTCTGCTTTTCTTTCTCACTCACTGTTATACCTTGGAGATCACATCATAGCATTTGTATAGCTCAGACAACATACTTGAAGGTATATGCTATTGTTTATCTACTGACAAACATTTAGGTTATTTCCAGTCTTTTGCTATTCCAAACAATGGCTGTTTATACTTGGCTGAGTATGCGTGTAACTTTTCATATTTCTGTAAGTGTACTTCTGGGGTAGATAGTTGGAATTGGAACTTCTGAGCTAAAGAGAAAATGAAAATGAAAATCTTGTAGATGTTGCCATTTCTCCTCTCTGATGGTTGTACCATTGCCTTTTCACCACCAAGAGATGCTTTTCTCCAGTTGTCGGACTTTTTGCTAACCTGACAGGTGAGAAGTGATATGGTTTCAGTACACATTTCTCTCACGATGAGCAAGATAGTTTATTACTTTAGATATTTAAGTCATTTGCATTTCTTTTCTTTTTTTTTAAGATTTATTTATTTATGCATACAAGAGCTGGGATATAGGCCAGAGGTGGGGGGGGGGCGGTGAGAGGATTCACCAGGGACAGAATGGGGAACAGAACAGGCAGTGTATTGACTGAAACACACTGTGAGGGAAGCAACAGGCGAGACAGGAGAGGTCTGCTGTGCCATGTGGGTCCCCTCTCTGGGTGGGGGTCAAACTCATACTGCAGTGGCTGCAGATGCTTCCTAGTGCTGTGCCTTAATCCCATGCACCACCAGGGAGGCCCTCTTTTATTTATTTATTTATTTTTTAATGAAAGGAGAATTATTTCTGCTTCCTTTTCTTTCATCATCTCCTGTACTTTCCAGAGCCCCAGGGCTCTCCCCTCCAGTCCCAGGTCTTTTGGGACTGGAGCAGTTCCTGCCACTGCTCCTGTGTCAGGGTCAAGTGGTAGGAGGCAGTGAAAGAGAAAAAAAAGCAAAAGATGGTCTTCCTGTCTTTTTGGGACCACAGCCCCTACAATGGGAAGAAAACCTTCCTGCCTCAGAATGTTAGGCTTGTGGACGTGGCTGCTTTTCACCTCTTTCCCAAGTTGCCTTGGAATTTCCTGGGGCTAGTGCATGAGAGAACAGAGACAAGAAAACCCCCCAAAGAATTTTTCTATTCTGCTTTTAGCATTTGGAGTTACCCTTCTCTCTCCTGAGGTCAGAGCTAGAGGGCTTCTGCATCTCCCTTTTTCTGTGTTCAGTGCCCAGCTGTGAATGTCAAGATATTTGAAACCAGGTTGGGGGACACAAGAAAATAAAAAGAGCAATTACAGGTTGTAATTGGTAATAGCTGGTCTTCTCCAGCTTACGTTCTACTGTTTTAAATTAGACCATTCCATGTACTGTGTAGAAGTGACCCTGCGGAAGTGACTTCAAGGCCTTGTGTTGAATCAGGACCAGTTTAAGTGCTTTTTTTGCATTCTGTTTTAGTAAAGAGCAGTAATGGCAGGAAAGAAAGATAACTCTTTAAACACAAAGTAAGCAAACCAAAGGTCTTCACCAAAAGCGCCTTCATTCCATGTTCTCCACACGTCTATTTGAAGAAAGAAGGGAATGCGCTTAGTCTATCTTACCTGGAACTGGAATGTATCCCTGCCTCTGGGATTGTCATGTATTTCCTTGCTTGCTTGGAAATTTCCATTTCAACCAATAATTGACCAGCTCCTACTTCTATTTCAGGTTTTACTTCAAATATCACCTGCTCAGATCAGTGCTTCCTGACCACTGTACTTAAATAGCCTCTTCTATTTTTTTTCCTTTTTTTATTAAAATATTTTAAAATTTACATATACTTGCCATTAATTGTAATCCCCATGTATTCCCCATCATCATCTCCATCATCTCACCAGTGCACCATCACCTCAGTCCCTCGTGCTCCCATCTTCCCTCAACCCTTCCCCCCTCCCTTCCAGTCTGTCCTTGTCTCCTCATTTTTGGTTTCTGTGTCTTTATTGAAATAGCCTCTTCTAAACCCAGACTACCTTTGCTAACTTCCTCTATTATAGTGCCTTCATAGTTATCAAACAGTGGGATTTCTGCTCTACATGCATAGATCAGATAATGATATCAGATATTTGAAAAGAGAAATCAGCTTTATTTGTAAATTGATTGGCAAACAGGTAAGAGATAAATCTATCTCCCCAATTAAGAAAGGAAATAAAGTTATATAGGTGTTAGGGATTAGGACTGAGAACAAAGGAATTAAATTTTATTTGCTGAAAAGCCAGTCAGAGGCAAAGCAATGTGGATTTGACTGACATTTACTGACATGAAGTATGAAGAGGCTTTCTTTAGATGACTGGAGTTTTGAACTTCCGTTTGTGTGCCACTGCCGTGCACTTCCCCAAAGCTCCTCCCTTCTTTGGGTTCTTACTTCCCAACCAGCCTAGGAGTTCAGCTCAGGGTTGTCCATAAGCCTTAAGCCTTTGCTGTGTCTGTAAAAGCAAGTCTCTGAAAAAGAGTTTAGTTTTTTTTTCTTTTGTACTTAAGGATCTGAGACCATTTAACCCTCTAGCTTGGGTTTCAATAACATTTAACATGACCTGACATTATCTAGTTTGTTTCCTTGTTGCTTGTCTGTTTCTCCTCTGCCCTCTAGATACAGAATCCTATCTCACTAATTACTTTCTCACCTGCATTCAGAACATTCACATGTAGAATGTGATTGTTCAGTCTGGGTTAATAGCATCACACCTCCTGTGATAAGTGTGGAGATGGAGATCCCCTCACTTTCAGCAGCAGACATCCTGGACTGCACTTTGACTTGAATATTTTGGTTTCCGTCAAGTTACTTGGGTGACTGGATTTGGGAGACCTCAGGCCAAATCCCAATGTGCTGAGGCCTTGGAAGTTTACACCAGGAACATGTGTGGGTGTAAAAATGTTGTTTTACTATGTAGATTTCTCTCTAGTATTGGTGGGTGAATCATATTTCATTTACTTGCCACAATAGAATGAATAGCCTTTTCAGAGAAGTCTGAAAAAGAGAAACTATTTTCTTTCTTTTTTGTTTCCTTCATGTTCCTTTCATTTATTTGTTGGGTCTTAATCATTCATTCATAAAAAAAAATTATTGTGTTCTGTGGGATGAATCTACATGCAAGGAGAGCTATTATTTTCCTTAGTAAGTATTTTGACCTTTGATTGCTGTTTAGTTTTTTCATCACTACCTCTTTGAATCTCTGAAGATAGAGTGCCTGTGTTTGCCTTAATACAAAGCTAATAAAGTTGTCATTTAAGGTATTTTTAAGTAATCTGAATAATGTAATCAGATAATAAAGTAATCAGATAATCTTACTACTGGACCATATAATTTGATAATTTGATTCTGCTGCCATAAGGAATTAAAGTGATACACTGTTTGGAGAGTTATTTTTCATTATTTGTATGGGTTCCTATATTAAAGAGTAATGTAGAGATTCAAAAACCAATGCATAATCATCACACTTTAAGTGGAGAGCTGTTCATTCCTGTGTCATGTAAAACAGTGGGTATGATTTGATTGCCCAACACTAGAAAATTGATATATTAGAAAAGAATTCAGTACAACTAGTGCAATGATTTTAGACTGGTTATGGACTTAGGCTACAGCAGTATATGATCAGGTTTTATTTTTTAATTGTATCAATAAATTTGTGATTCTTTGTAAATAATTGTTAAAATAGTTTTAAAAACATAAAGTGTTAAGATCATTTACATAAATTTAAATAAATATATATTTACCATTTTGTGTATGTTTACACATAGATATGTGCTTATAGTTATACATATATATTTACCAACCTGAAAAAAAATTTGAACTCCCTATAAGAATCAGTAGCCAATGATCATTTCTAAATTCTGGGTGATTTAGGGCCTCCTTGGTGGCACAGGGGTTAAGTTTTAGCACTATCACACTATTGCCCCTGCAGCCTGTGTTTGATCCCTGGCCATGGAACTGATCCACATGGCACAGCAGACCTTTCCTGTCTTACCCGCTGCTCTCCTCAGCAGTGTATTTCAGTAGATCTGCTTGTTTTGCTCCCCACTCTGTCTCTGGTGAATCTTCTCACCTTCCTCTCCTCCTACTCCTGCTCCGCACTTCTGGCCTATACTCCAGTTCTTGTATACATAAATTAATAAAAATCAATCTTAAAAAATTCTTGGTAATTTATACTATAGCATAGTGACTAATCTCATGGACTCTGGATGAATCCTGGCCCTACTGGCCCATGTGACATTTTGCAAGTTACTTAGCATCTTATTGCCTCAGTTTTCTCTCTGTAAAATGGTAGTGGTGACAGACTCTGTCTTGCTGGGTTGTTTGAGTAATAAGTTAGTTGACAGGAAAAGTGCTTACAATGTCTTTTGCTACCCATGAAATACAGTATGTGTTACGATACATACTTCCAGTATCTTCCATGTTATAGGCAGTGATCTGTAGTCTTCTATACTAAGAGGACAATTCAGTAAATGTTATTTTTAACCAAAAATGTATTGCATTATTGATGTAAGCTTTCCAGAAATGTATCCCCCTTGCCTCATAAATGTGTCAAGTTAGTAGGAAATGATAATGAAAATAATGTACATTAGGTTTCTAGAATAAATTATTTAAAAGCTATAAATAAATTCACCTTTTTCTGTTCATCTAGTCTCAAATATAAGCCGATAATATGGTTTCTCCTCCAGTAATAGTTGTCAAACTTTGGGGTGTATTGGAATCACCTGGCGGTTTATTGAAACCTAGGTTGCCAGGCTCCTCAACCCCAGAGATTCTAATTCAGCAGATCTGGGATGGAGACTGTGAATTTGGAGTTTACAGGTGATGCTGATGCTCCTGGGTATTAGGACCACTCTTTAAGAACCACTTAGTGCCATGATCCGGTGGAAAGACTGTGAGGTTTCCCAGTTGAATGACACATTTTCCTTCTTCCCTTTCTTCAGCCCATAAACATACCTGGAGCACACGATGGGCCAACCATTGTTAGGGACTGGGACCAAACTTTTGCTCCCATTTAGCTTACAGTCTAGG
Organism: Galemys pyrenaicus; assembly: GCA_019455555.1. NCBI lineage: Eukaryota > Metazoa > Chordata > Mammalia > Eulipotyphla > Talpidae > Galemys > Galemys pyrenaicus. The sequence goes on from JAGFMF010011983.1 coordinate 824,369, forward strand.
AGGAACCTGAAACAAGTCACTTAATTTGATCTCTGATATCTGAACAACTAGGAAATGAAAAACATGACCATGAATACACTCTTATGGTAACTACTGAATATTTAGCATGCCCCATACTCTGTGAAAAGCAAACACAAAATAAAAACATTTAAATACATGATGTTTTCAGTATGTACATAGACAAGATCTGGCAACCCTGTTCCACAGGTCAACCAAAGGAGCTTGCCTGAGGTGGAAAGTAGCTGAGAAGGACTTGAACTCAGTTCTATGCCAAAATCTTTCTTTATATACCACGGTAGTGCCAGGAAGGGGCACAGAGCAAGTTCTCGATGATTCTAGCAGACAGGGTAAAGGAGTCCTGGAGCCCTCGGTGACTTTTTATGCTTTTATTTACAGAGGTGGCTGGGTACATGGCAGGCTTGGGTGCCGGGGGTGCCGGAGGCTGGTAGGCCTACCAGCCCCCAGCGCATCTCACACTCTTGGCTGCTTCTTCTCTCTGCTTCTACTGCTGCTCTTGTTCCGCTACTGACGTCCTGTTCTCCCGCTGCAGCTGCTGCTCTTCTGCTCTTGTTGCTCTTCCTGGAGTCCTCATGACACCGCCCTTATACGCCTGTGTCCAAACCCAGGTGCGCCCACTTGCGCATGCCCACCTAGGCATGCGTGCAGCACTGCAGGTGTCCATCATTATACCAATGGCAGGAGGGCGTAAAAGCCTGAGACTTTTCTCTCTGACCCTACAACTACCCTGAACTAAATTTCCTTTAATGTCTTGTTATGTCTTCTATTAAGTGATAAGTATTTGTTAAATTAAATGGTGATTAATATTTACCTATTATTCAAAAGCTGTAGATACTACTTTCAGATGAACATTGCATACTCACTTGACACTGTGGTCAGTGCATGTCAGCAAGTATTTATTATCTGATAAATAATAGGGAATGGGTTAAGTGTTAGAGATTAAAAATACATATAAAAATAAATATATATAAGGTATGTTATATGTAACATGAACTATATATTTTATGCATTTTTATATAATATAGTATTATATGTAAATGTGCATTTTTCATATATATAAACATATTTTATTATATACTTATATGTATATGTAAGTATAGCGCTATAGTATACTACACTTATGTAAACATTTTTTACATATATAATACATTATATGTAAATTATAGATAATATATATAATTTAGCTCCAGTTTTTGAAGGGACTCAAAATCTAGTAGTGTTACAGGGTAGGGAGAGGAGCACCCCAGAACTCCCAAACCTGCCCTCTCTGAATGGGTTCTGCCATCTGCCGCATTAAGACAAACATATAAAACCTTTAATGGAAAGGAACTTTAATACAATTAGGGTACAATACAGAAGGGACAAAGAACATAGTTACTAAGTTAAGCATCCAAAGTTACCCATTTTTCCTAGGGCAAAAGTCCAGCCAACTAAAATTGGCCCAAAGCAAGGCTTAAAAGTTTGCCACATGTCTAAAGGATCTTTCAGCAGAAACCCATAAAAAAGGGTCAAAAAAAGTCAGAAAAATCTAAGAAAAAAAAATTGAAATCAAAATAAAAGCTTCCATTGTTAACCTCCCCACGGGTCTCTCATCCACATCTGTTCCAACCAGTTCAAAACCAAAAAGCAATTGCAGTTTCTTCACATGTCGCTCTGCTCCACGTGCCTCTTCCAGGTCTCCTTGCTATTCTCCATCCTGCTTCCTTCCCTCCTTCTTTGCTTCTCTGCAGAATCTTCTTTCCCTCCTCAGCTCCACCCACTTAGGGTAGAACCAGGATTCTAAAACTTCCCCCTTTCCTGGGACAACCCTGTTACAGTAGGAAAAGTAGCACAGGAAAAACAGTACTACAATACAAAATAGTAAGGATTATGATAGTAGATTGCCTTGGGCACTAAGGAACCATAGAGTGAAGACAGACCCAGTCTGGTTAGCAGGAGAGTGTCAGACTTTGTGGCCTAGGACAGGAAATCTGGGGGAGCACATGGAGTGATCAGTTCTGAAAAATGGAGGTTCTGTTTCATGCTACCTGATTTGGAAGGTAAGGTGGATCATAGTGACCAGGGACTGACAAGCAGAGCTCATACCGCCATCTCCCTGGAATGCACGGTATCCATCTTTTGATACAAACTACAGCAGAAAGAGGAAACCACAAAGCCTACTAATATCCCTTTCCTCACTACCTCATTGCACGGGTTGGAAGGTGAATTTTGTGTGGTGTAGAAAAATAAAAACACATGCTATTGCTAGGATCAGGACTCTTGAGTCACAGTTTCTACTCACTAAAAGAACTTTCATACAGACTTCAATTCATTGCCAAGTATTAGCAAGTGCCAATTCACATGCCAAGAAAAGCTGGTGCAGGATTCACCTTCCCTGCCCTCCCTTCCACTTTGAAACACCTGACCTAGGAGTTGTTGATTTTCTCACCTCCTTCCTTCTCTCCTGGCAGTCCTTCCTTCCTACAGCACCTGTTTGCTGGCTAGGCTTAGCAAATGCAGTACTTGCCTCAGAGTCCCGAGGGGTAATCTTGGAGAATGGTTGACTCCTAGTGCTTACATTTCAGGAGGGTGGTCAGTATTGTTTTAGCAGGTACTGTATCTTTTTCTTTTAATGGCTATCCAGGCTTAGGTCTGTCATCACCTTTGCAGCTGCTGCTACCACACACATAGTCTTGGCAAGAGAATGTCACCCCACTCCTCTTTCACCCCCACCCCACCCCTTTTTCTGCAAACCTCTGAGAACTCTAAGGAAGGGGCAGGTTACCACTTGCTACACAACCCTTTACCGGTTTGACTGGTTTTTCTAGCTTCTACTGCCCAGTCTCTCTTCTCTGGGCTGGTGTCCGTTTGAGAACTATGTGGTTCGTGGTCATAGGACAAAAAACTCAGGTTTGTCAGGCAAACAGTGAAATTGGTCTTTTTAAGTGATCCTGAGAATATAAAGAGCCACTTTATTATTAAAACCTGTGATTTTCTTTTCTTCTTTCCAATGAGTTGGATTTTTGAACTATGCTTAGTATTCTGAAGTCAAGGGGTTATTTTTGCTCCTTCCTGGAGTAGGTATTACAAAGTGAGCCCTTTCTTCCAGTAAGGGGCAGAGGGCTTTTGGAGAACCCTGCTGCTCTCCTTCATTGGTAATCATATTAGACACATTTCTACTGCTTATCATCATAGGTTCTCCCTGCATTTCTTAGCAAGGAAGAGGGAAAAATGGTCTGTCCTTAAAAAGAAATGTGCAAAAATCTCTAATTTAATTCAAGTCTTACCTAACTAGAATGGAACTGGGGAAAGTGAGCAAGAGAAAGTGAGGCATGTACCTCACATCCACTGTAACACCTATTTTGTGCTAGGGACCTTGCACATACTCCTGCTTCTTCCTCAGGAGGTTAGCTTGGCAGTGTACTGGGTATACAACTGACTTCATTTTTGTCATTGATACCCTGTTCTGTTGGCTCAGGTATGTGATGAGGTCACCAGACTCACGTCAAGAGGGAGCAGACGTGCCTCTTGGTGGGAGTGGTTGCAAAACGGCAAGTAATACAAGTGGGGGGGGGGGCAGAATTTTCAAGGCCATCTTTGTATACCAACTACCACCCTGGACCTGTAAAAATGGGATGATGACAACCTCTTTGGGCCCAACTCTGAAGGTGCACTACACAGCGAGACAACATCTGCAGCAAGTTTTGAACCCAATGTCACAAGAATACAATGTAAGGTTGAGGTAGGAGCAAGAATTCACTATACTTAAATAGAAGTAGGTAAATTTAGATTTGGAGGTATGTTTGCAATAATCTGACAAAATATAGCCAATATTTACTTGGCATTCATATGATTAACTATCAAGTGTTCTGGGGAAGTCAATGGCTAGAGCAGCCTGTAGGCTGCTTGCTGGGAGAGACCTGCTGAAGGATTAAGATGCTATGGGCAGAGAAAACACACAGGTTTCAAATATGAGCCCTAAACTGAATATCGAAAGGGTGAATGCTTCCAGTGACAAGTGTTGATTTGCAACTGAGCTGCTTCTCAGACAAGCAACATTGAAAAGCAACTGCCAGGATTCATTTCTCTAACCATGGTTAATGATTCTCCAAGTCACACCGGGCAGACATTATAGTTATCAGGGTCTGTTGTTATTTTCCTCTTTCTAAAGGTTCATTTGATGACAGCTGTGAGAAGCAGGGCTCATGAAGGTTAATTCTTAGAATGGCCTTGATGTCCCTGTTTCCTGGTGGTGGATTCATAAAGCAGTCAAGGAACTACTTCACCTGGTTGGAGAGGGGGAGAAAAATCCCTGAACTTGAAAAAAATACTGTACCCAGGGGTAGATGGCCATAACATCAGACTGGGAGGTAGAAAACCTGGTTTTAATCTTAGCTCTGTTACTTAGCCAGCTATGTAATCTTCAATATTCTCCCCATCTCACCCCACAACAGGGTGGTTATCGCTTGAATCTAATTAATTCACAACCCCTCTCTCCAACTGTGATCCAAACTTTCATAAATTGCCTCTTGTGTTAACGTCACAACTTTCTAGAGTAAGCTGCTACTTATTCTTTTCTCTTCATTGCCTTTCTGGACCCTTGAGTCTAGAACAGAACTACCTCTACAGGTTTACTTTTTGCCACTTCTCTCCCTCTGGTGGATTGATAGATCCACATGCTTTGCAAAAATCTTCTGCAACTTCTCTCATGGAAGTTATCAGGGTTTTTCTGACTTCCCACCATTAGCATCAATGATAAATCCCTGTGGTCCTATACGCATGCCTGATGGTGGGCATCTGGAGTAGGGTGTAGGCACATGCAAGTGGTTGCACCTGGGTTGAGAGGCTGGGCACATAAAGGCGGAGTCACAGGGCTTCCAACAACAGAAGTAGCAGAAGCAGCAGAGGTAGCAGAAGTAGCATAGAAGCAGAGGCACACAAGAACTCTGGAGAGCCCAGAGAAAGTGAAGATTCACCAGAGCCTAGGAGGCCTGCCAGCCTCCTGACCCCCTAGCCTCCCTGCCTGCCCTGTAACTGGTTGCTTCACTACTGGCTGTAGAGAAAGGTTGATAAAATCCTGAAAAAGCCACTGAGGGCTCCAGGATTCCTCCTTTACCCATCTGTTCAGATCGTAGAGAACTTGCTCTGTGTGTTTCTGCTACTACAGGGGGATATCTATCTGCCACCACCCCATTGAATCTGGACTGTCCTTGTGACCTATGTTGACTGCCTGAATACACTGGAAGTGGCGTTATGTTTGTGTGACCTAAGCCTGGCCTGGCTAGAGAGTTTCTGCTCTCCTGGAACCCTGTTGTCACCAGGTGGATGAAACCAGCTAGTCCACTGGAGGATGAGAGATCACAGCTGTCACTGCTGGGACGCTCCTAAAGCCGTCTACAGCTAGCCAATGCTTGCTGGAGTTGGAGGGAGTAGGAGTGGGCATGAAAGGGAGCTGCCTGCCCAATTCCCAGGTGATGGGGATATGTGAATGAGCCTGGCCAAGATACAAAGGATTTCTCAGATGATCCAGACTCATCAGCAAGAATGCTGCTGCTGCTATCTAAGCTGGGGTGATTTGCTACATAGCAATAGCTAACAGATACACCCTTTATTCCATCTCTCTGCAGCATGGGCTGCAGTTAGGTTAACTTCTTGCCTTTTTTTATGCCATACTTATTTTCACCTTTTGGTCTTTGCATAGGCTGCTTCCTCTGCCTAAAATGTTTTTACCTTCCAGCTTCACCCTCTGCTTGCTAAGTTTATTCCTTTTCTGCAACTGACATAGGTGGCTCTTTTCAAGCAAGACTGGCCTGAGCCTCATCAACAGTAGCTTTGCTGTTACTGCCCTGTTTTACCATGGCATCCTGCCCTTGCTTCTTTCTCAGCAGGTCTCATATTGTATCTTGTTTACTTGTATCCAAGTTCCTGTAGACAGGCCTGCATCTCATTCTGAGGGACACTGTCTGAATTTAGCATAATGTCTAGTATATAGTTGTGACACAATATAACTTTTCAATTAGTGAATGATATTATTTTACTCCCCAAAATGTACTTTTCTCATTATAAAGTGTGAGTAGAATGAGGGAGGAATGTAGGTTTTGTTTTGTAGGTTGACTGAGCCCTAACACCTGAATGTCTGTAGTTCTGTGCTAAAAAGGGTGTGAGGTTGGGTGTGGAAGAGTGTCACGATTAATTAGTTTTGTCTGCCATGGTCAGCAAATAGCAAGTGACGGCAATTCTGTTACAAGTGTTCTAATCTAGGGAGAAATGACTTCTCTGATTCTTGCAAATTGGAATCTTGGTCAACCCAGCAGTGTCTGCATTCTATGTTGTACAAATAAAGGGAGAAACCAAAGGGGAAACTGACTAGATGCCAGGATAAATGTCACATGCTGTGGTCAAGGCCAGGAGCTTGCCAGTTTGTTTTCTTGTCTGCCTGAGCACATGTTTCTCCAGTCCCTTGCTTTACGTTTGGACCACATGGCCAGCTTTTACCAGTGCAATATCAATAAGATGTGTCATCTCAGTGCTGAACTGGGTCATAGAGGGAAACTTTTTGGTGCTTCTTGATCAGCTCCAAATAAAGAATACCCTGGAAACACCTGGGCACCTGAGGGACTGTGCCCCACATGGCACTGGGGTGGGAATGAGAAATAAATCTTTGTCTACCAAATCTCTGAGATTTGGGGGTAGAGTGTTGTTATCCTAATATAACTACTATCCTTTTTTCTCCACATATTTTTATTTCCAGGTGTGTGGGACTAGGGGAGTTAAATGCCAAATATTAATGACATCCAAGGAAGTCAATAAGAATTCCATTTGATCCTTCAAGTGCTTCTGGTGACCTAGTGTAATGATTTTCTTTATAGATTGAGATATTTGAGAAGTCTGTGCTGGTCTGGTTTCATTTATTTATTGCTCTTTCTTTCTTTTGGTTCTTTTCCCTTGGAAAGTGACCCACCACAGGGACATGAGGTAAGTCCCCATGAAGCATCCTCCCTCCCTTCTTTTGATTTCAGTCATCCAAAGACCCTGCAGATGGCAATTTATCACACCTTAATCCCAGAAGGTAATGATTTCTCCTTTTCAATGTCCTAACTTCCACATTTGACTGCAAAAACTTCCAAGCTCATGACAGAAACAAAAACTTAGTTGTGAAATAGGTGCACCTTTCTTTCTTTAGCAGTTTAGGACATCCAGACAGTTGTGACCTTTGGGTTCAAGGAAGTCTGACTGTGGAGCCATTCCTCTATTTCTGCCCTCTAATATTGGTACCTTACCTTCTCTGCTCTTGAAGGAGAAAGTCCTCCTTCCTCCACCCAATAATAATAGTCCCAGGAGCTGCCTGTTTTCGTGCAGTAACTTTTCCATCCTGTGGCCAGCTCTCTCACCTGGCTCTCCTTTCACTGCACTAATTAGATCAGTTTGGCAGAACTAATGGCGGAACTAATCACTTACTGGTACTAGTTAAGAAGTGGCTACTACAGGAATGAACATCTCTATAGTAGCCCACAGGTATGATGTCTAAGCTGCAAGTCCCACACTGAATGGTTTGGGGAGGTCCTCGAATAAGCTTGACCTCCTGCATTCCTCAAGTCATCCTCTGAAGGTGGGGTGTGGCTATTAGTGCCAGGACTGGTCCTGTGTGTGTGCTGTGATGATAGAGGAGCCCAGGAGGCAATTAAATGCTAATGAAATGGGCGTTGGGTTGTAATGAGCCCCAGGGTGCTTGTGAGGGAGCTGTCTGAATAAAGGTCAAGGGGGCGGTGTCCATTTCTGGCAAAAACCGACCAAGAGCAAGGCTGGGTCTGGTGGGGACAGAGCTAGGCTTTGGAATACAATGGCAGGCAAACAAGAGAATGAGATATCTTGGAATTTGTTTTATGATGTTTTCCTTTAAGTCTCCTATTCCTCCTTTATCCCTCCTTTCTTTTTTGCTTGCTGTCCTTCTTTTTGTCAGTCTGAGGACTTGAATTTGTCTACGAACTTGACTGACAAGAAGATTGCACCACCACCATTGCCACACATGTCATATTGATTGAGAACTTACATGGGCCAGTGTTTCATTTATTGCTCCCTGCAACTCTTTACAATCTAGCCCTCATTATCCCATATTTACAGATGAGAAAACTGTGGTTAAATAATAACTGCGTAAGATTGCAAAGCTCATGAAATGGCAGAGCTCTGAGTCCTGTTCTTAACTACCACATCTTCTTGTCACAAGCACCCTGGAAAGGTAAAGGGGCAGAATCCTCTGTAGAGCCTGCACTGCCTCTTGTCAGTCCTGTCTTTTTCATGAAAGGTGAGTGGAAGTCTAAAAGGACCAGGTAGCTGGTGCTGAACTGTTCAATTAGGGCTTAGTCCTGCCAGCAAGACTGACCAGCTTCCTTGACTGACTCTCTCTGGACAAGTCTTTGAGACCATGTCCTTGGCAGATTTGAAGAAGTGGGCTGCCAACTTGCATAAGATAAAGAAAGCCTCCTTAGTGCCAGAAAAGAGAAGCATGGAGGTGAAGGCCCTGGAGAATCTGGGCTGTCAGTCACCTTCTCAGGCTGGTGGGCCCTCCCTTTGGAAGACTCCTGGGTAGTGAAGGGCCCTGGAAGAAGCAATTGTGATGCTCTTCAGAGAGCTGAGGTGATGGCATAAGACATGTAGACATAACTACACATGTGTGAGTAGAAAATCCATTGTGACAACAGGCTGCACTCCAGTGCCCCAATGGACACGGCCACCTGACTGGAATTCTGCCACTGTGGCATGTCCAGAGAAGCCAGCCATTGCTATGGTCCTGGCCACTGGTGCAAGAGAACCATTTAGCAATCAGTTCTTTCAAAATCAATTTAGCTCATGCTCCAAAGTCCCAGCTGTAATTGATAGCAGCTTCCTCCCTGGTTTCCTTAACTATCAGATAAAAGTGTTCAACTGTTTTAAACCTTTTTGCGGCTAGGGTTCACTTTCAAGTGGAATTTTAAGAGGCACCTGCAAAGAGATTTGACTTAATTCCAGACCTCTCCTTCCTGCTAGTATGGATAATTAGACAATCCTGACCTTTGGTACCCATAGCTTACCTAGAGTGATCCAAAGTGGGAAATATTAAAGAAGTCTGGGTTAGCAGTGGATTGAAAAGATTTCTCCCCACCTTTTTTGTTCTGTGGAATGGGGATGGTGATAATGAAATCTCTGGGAGGGTGCAGGCCAATTAGTCCAAGTTTGTAAAGCTCAGGATCTCATCACAGCTTTACCACTTATGGAGAGTGGTCAGGACCTTCGTGTGACTTTGCATGTGAAACTAATTGCCCTGGAAATGTTTGGAATTTGATCTTCCATCAAATTCTCCAGACCTTCATGTCCCTTGACAATATTCAGCTATTTGCATCTCAAGTTTAAAGGGGACTGTTGCTTTCTGGATGATAATAAGTTATGAAAAATTTTGATCTCCTCTTGAAAACTCAAATTCACTGCAATTGCCCTGTTCCAAATGTGGTATTTTCTGGGCAGAAGAGGGCAGGCAGGCTGGCTTTATGGTAATCAGCAATGTGTTTAGCAGTTGTGAATTTGGATTCTATTTTCCTTAGGGCTTTGTGGAATCCTGGAAAAATCACTTAATATTTTTGAATATTCTTTCGCCCCAAAATGTGATCTGAATTTTGTGATGTCCCCCCAGGGTTGCAGAAATTGCTGTTATGAAATTCTAGTTTATAATAAGCTTAGAGAATTAAAGAAAGTTTGCAAACATTTTTTTGAGAAAAATATATATGCCTACACATACACATATGTACTATTTCCTACAGAGCAATTTTAGCCATACTAGTTATTTTTAGAGATAAGACTTACTCCTTCTATATCCACACTTTTCAACAGTGTTGACCTTTTTGACCGGATTATTCTTTTCAGGGGCTAGTGGGACTGACCTAGGCACTATAGAATGTTTACAGCATCCCTAACCTCTATCTACTAAATACAGTTGCACCCTATTACATTAAACAAGGAGACCATTAAATTGTGTCACAGTCAACTAGGCTTTCCTAAATAAGGCAATCACTTAATCTAAAACCAACTAAATTCCTTGCTTTTTGCCTGCAATTTGTCTATAGAAGTTTTCTTGCCGCTAGATCTTACCAGTGGAGCACTCCTAAGTATTTCTAGTTTGGTACTACCTGATTCAAATAAACTTTTGCTCAAATAACCTCTTAACATTTAAAACTTTGGCTCAGTTTATATTTTAGTAACTCTCACTGCCACCCACCCCTCCAAATTGTAACAACCAAAAATGTCTCCCATCGATGCAACAAAAATATCAATGACATTCTTCAAAGAACTGGAACAAACACTACTGAAATTCATATGGAATCACAAAAGACCCCAAGTTGCCAAAAACAATCCTGACAAGAAAAGAAAGAAAATGTGGGTATCACACTTTCAGATCTTAAATTATGTTATAAAGCCATAATAATTAAAACAGTCTTGTATGCTACTGGAATAAAAACAGATACACAGACTAATGGAATAGTACCGAGAGCCCAGAAATAAACCTACACCTATATGTTAATCTATGACAAAGGGGCCAAGAATATATATCAGAACAAGGATAGCCTCTTTAATAAATGGTATTGGGAAAGCTCGACAACCATATGCAAAAGAATGAAACTAGACCACCATCTCACAAAAAATCAGTTCAAAATGGATAAAACATTTGGTTGTAAGACCTAAGGCCATAAAATACATAGGAGAAAACAGGCAAAACCCTTATGCCGTAGGCATTAGTGATGTCTTTAGGGATACAATCTCAACAGCAAGGAAAACATAAGAGAGCATAGACAGTTGGGATTACATCAAACTAAAAATCTGAACAGCGAAAGAAACTAACAAAACCCAAAAGACACCCTGGTGTATAGGAGAAAATATTTGCACACAATACATATATAAAGGGACTAATATTGAAGAACTTCAAAGAACTCATACAACATAATAAAAAGAAAACAAGTATCCCAATCAAAAAATGGGCAGAACTAAACACTTCTCCAAAGAAGACATATAGACAGTAAACAGGCCCATGAAAAAAGTGTTCATCACTAATCAGGGAAATGCAAATCAAGACTACAATGATATCACCTCACACATACGAGAATGGCCCATATCAAAAAGTCTAGAAACAAGTGCTCATGAAGATGTGGAGAAAAGGGATTCCTCCTACACTGCTGATGGGAATGCAGTCTGGTGTAGCCCTTGTGGCAGGTAATATGGAGGTGTCTCAAAAGATTAAAAATGGATAGCCATATGACCCAGTAATTCTACTTCTAGGACTCTTCCCCCCAAATTCAAAAACACTAATTTGAGGAAATTTTCTCTCCCATGTTTATTACAGTGATTTTTTAATAGCAAAATAATGGAAGCAAGCTAAGTACCCCCAAACAGATGACTGGATCAAGAAGTTGTGGCATATGTGCACAATGGAATATTACTCAGCAACAAAAAAAGATAAAATCATGCCATTTGTGGCAACATGGATTGAACTGTAAGGGGTGATGCTAAATGAAATAAGTCAGAAGGAGAAAGATAAATACTGGGTAGTGTCACTAATATGTGGAATATAGAGAAAAAACTAAGGGGCAGATAAAGGTAAGCTTAAAAACTAACTCTTGAAAACTGACTATGGAATTGACGCATCCAGAGAGGGGAATGGGGTAGAGGGTAGAGTTTAAGAACAAAGAGGGGGGCCTCCCTAGTGGCGCAGTGGGTTGAGCTCTGCACTATGAAGTACCTGCAGCCACTGCAGCATGAGTTCGATCCCCATCCAGGGAGGGGACCGACATGGTACAGCAGACCTCTCTTACCTCACCTGCTGCTAAATAGAAAAAAAAAAAAAAAAAAGAACAGAGAGGGAAGGAACTACTGTGGTGATACCTGATACATGATAGAGGAACCCAAATGATGCAATTCAGTTAAAAAATAGATATGTAAAAACACAAACAAAAAGAATGTGCTGCTCCTTGTGGGTATTGTTTCTCGGGGAGTTCTCCTCCCTGTATGGTTCCCTTGTCTGTATGAGCTAGCTCATAACTAAACAAACAAACAAAAGATGATTGCCTGCAGAGTACCAGTTTGTGCTTGGCACACTTCTCAGGTCTTCCTAACCATGGACCATAGATCCCAAACCGGTTGCTTGACTGTGGACCCACAGAAGTGACTGTAACATAGAAGCAATAGCTTTCTGTAGGTCTTTCTCCCATGTTCTTCCTCTGTGCTACTACTTGAGAGGCTAGTTGCATCTCTGAGAGACAGGTTAGTGGTTCTTCTGTGTTTTTTTTCTTTCTCCTTGACTTTACTTTCAGCTTCTTCACAGGTGTGTGAGGCCTTATTTTGTATGTGCATGGTGATTCTGTTCCCCTGACTGAACTTTGCTGGTTATCTCCCTAGTTCTTAGAGATAACTGGAGGAAGATCCACACTGGTTTTCTGATTTGTAGACTGAAAACTATCATGATGGAACAATACCAAGCAAAGGCCTGTAGAACAACATCTATCCACCAAAAGAAAATGTAGATACTTGTTGGCTATGATTAGTAGAATATATCTAGAACTTGCCTGGCTAACTGCATCTCCCTTCCCATCATGCCAGAAAACAAGCCTCAATCACTGCATTCTTACTCAAAGAAGGCGGTTTTTGTTAGCAGTGGCCTTTGATAAACTCATTTGGACTTTTCTGCAGTAGGGCTAATTTTGACTGTGAGTGAGGTTCTGCTGAGTTGCAAAATCCTTTTTGTTCTAAATAATGGTAATTTTGGTACCTTTTTTACCTGAATCCCATAGACTAGGCCTTCCCATTTGTTTCTGCAACTCAGATTCTATGGGAAACTTTTGAATTTGTGTTAGAAGGAAAGTGTTTGTCTTCAGTTTTACCTTAATGACTGCAGCTTATTCCTGCCCGGGGGTTAAAATGTAATCAGCCAACAGGGGTTTTAAATAGTGTATATGACTTAATTGCAAGGAATTTACTTCCTGCAGTGAAACCTAAAGCTTTAGGCGTTTTCTGCTCTGTAGGAGCAACCAACCAATGCAGTGTCCAGGTCTCTAACCCCTCCCTCCATGGTGATCAAATTAACAATGACAACAACAGGGTTAGAGGTCTGGTAGTATGCTTATAGTTTGTAAACTGAATTGAGGATAAACACTGTTGTGGGTTTCTCCCTTGCAACTTCCCTGAGAGAACAGATTTTTGGAATTCAGGCTAGTCTAGGAGGGTGGAGTGCATGATGGATTCCATTTTAGGGTTGTTGAGTTGAGATGAGATGGTAACAGGAGGTTCTCTAGAAAAGAGAGGCAGAGGTAGCTTTTAGGAGAAAGGTCAGCTTTAGAGGAGATAGAATTGGAAGCATTTGCATGTGGGTGACTGTTCAAGAAGCAGTGGAAGGTGAATTTTTCAGGTGGAATTGTGCAGAGACAGAGGCCCTCAGGTTGGACATCAGAGACTGTCCCATTTGAAGGATTGAGGGAAAATGGGGATGAACTGGTAGAAGAGCATATGAAGAAATATGGGGGAAAATGAACACCATTGTATTGGGATCCTTCCCTATTCCTGCTTGAACAAACAAAAACTTTGTGCCTCAGTCCCCAGGTCAGGATTGGCACATAGTTGGTGCTCAAAAAACTTGTTGAATGACTGAATGAGTGGAATCCAAAGGATATTTTCTAGGGGTAACCCAAGGTCAACAATCTCCAACGTTGAAGCAAGACGACAATGAATGAGGAATGAGGAAGGAATGAGAAAAGAGTCTTGGATTTGGGGATTAGAAAATCACTAGACACTTTACAGTGTGCGATTATAAACTCTTATTTTCCTGCGTTTAGGTTATAGGAACCTGTCAAATGAGATGATAGGACTTAGTTCCTTGGACTTATGTGAGGATTTAGTGATAGAACCTGTCAAAGATATAAAGTACTTAGCCTAGACCCTCATTCATTCATTCATTTAACTAATATTTAATAAATGTTTACTATGGGCCAGGTGTGGTTGTCATATCTGTCATACAGTGAAGGGAACAGATAGGGTTTGTGCTGTTATGAACTGTGTTGTCAAACTGGGTGGGATAACTAATGATGAAGCATCTGAGATGCTTTAATTTCTCAATGTAGAAATTAAAAGGCTGGTGATCTGAAAGAGTGGTGGGAGGGATAGTTTGGTAGGTTGTACAGGTAAGGCCTCTCTGAGGAAGCCATGCAAGCAAAAAGCTGATTGCCACAAATTGTTGACATGGAATGTTATTGTTATTCTCTTTTTCCTTTTTTGTTTCTCTTTCCACTTCAACTCTTCACCTGCTTTATACACCATCCTGTCTCATCACATCACTTTCCTTCTGGAAGCCCTTTTCTGCCTCCCTGAGTGACTTTGCAAGTTGCTATCTGGACTCAGCTGGCAGGGAAAGTGCTGCTCCCACTTTATAAGCTGTTTTGTGACTCCACATGGTGCTGTATAAAAGGCATCCTTGCCCGAGGCAAAGGCATTTACACCTTCCAGGGAGACCTATGATTAAAGAAGGCAGAGGAGGCACAGACACAGAGGCTGGTGGGATAGGAAGCTAACTGGAACTTAATCTATTAGAAAAGGAAAGGACTTTGAAAACTGAATTAACGATATTTATAGCTGCACCAGGTAAGTAGCAGGGAGCTTGCTGATAATGAGGCCAAGGTTGAATTCCCATATGGATCAGGCAGCTTCATATGGAGAAATAGTGTTAATCACTGCTGGCTAAGAGACTTAGGCCAACTCCTAAGTCTCTCCTTAGCTCCCCATTATAAGATGGGTACATGCATTCCACCTGCCTGCCCATAGGTTATGAGAAACACATGAGAATAGAAAGTAAAATGCTTTTTAAGGTGATACATGTTAAATGTATGATCTGCTATAAATGCTAATTACATTCTTGGCCATTGATCCCTCCCTCCTCTCACTTCCCTCCACTCCTTCTGCATTGAAGCAGCTGGCTACCTCTCACAGCAGAGAATAATCCTTATCAACCAGTCAATAGTTTTTCAATAAGCCCATTATATTGACCCTTATTCAGGAAGATTATTTTCCTAGAATGAAGACTCCAGTTCTCTCCAGAGAACTATAAAATTGACCACTGGCATCTGCTGCTCTAGTGATGACATTTCTTTTTTTTTTTTTAAAGATTTATTTATGCATACAAGCACTGGGGTACAGGCCAGAGGTGTTTGTGGGGGTGAGAGGATTCACCACAGAGAGTGGGGAGCAGAACAGGCAGATCAACTGAAGTACACTGCTGAGGGGAGCAGCGGGCACAGCAGGAGAGGTCTGCCGCGCCTTGTAGGTCTCCTCCCTGGCCAGCAGCAGGGATCAAACTTGTGCTGCAGTGGTTGTGGTTTGCTTCATAGTGCATTGCTTAACCCACTGCACCACCAGGGAGGCCCAGTGATGACATTTCTATGGCATACAAACTTCCTCATCCAATTCTTGGCTCATTGTGGACATTACTAATTGATTATTGCACATTCTTCTAGTGATGTGACTTAACACATCTGACTAATAAGGTAGCCTCTGGTCACCCATGACTACTGAGCTTTTGAAATGTGTCCAAAATCACATATGCCTCATAGGTAATGTACATACCAGATCATGAAGACCTAGCAAAAAAGAAAAAGGTGGGAAATATCTCAGTCATTTTTTATAATGATTACAAATTGAAATGATAATAGTTTGCACATATTGGGTTAAATAAGATATTAATAAAATTAATTTTAGTGGCTTTTTAAAATTTTTAAAAATGGTTCTAGAAAGTATAAAATTATATATGAGGCTTGTATTTGTGGCTCATACAGCAAGGCCTTCAAACAATTTTCTAGGCAGTCTCTCACCAATGAAACAGAAATAAATGCAGTACTATTTTATGGGAGCAGGCGTGAGACTGACACATTTTGAGTTTTCTGTTTTAGAATGAAAATAAAAATTTCAAAATTTTTCTAGTTTAGTTATGATACCCAAACATGTGTGTGCATGAGGAAATTCTAGGATCTTAAATAGTGAAAATATACATTTCCAGTTTCCATCCCTGGAGATTCTGGTTTAAGAGGTCTAACATAGGACCTCAGATTATATGTTTTTCAAACTATATGGGAGATTCTGATGTGCAGCCAGGTTTGAGAACTTTGAGCTAGGATTTTGTACATCTCCTTGAAGAGACTTTCTTGGGGTGACAAGTTGTTATTGGCAGATCTAGGACTAGGGCACATGTTCCTCAAGGCACATGATCCTACAAGGATCTTGTACTGTAGATTGGTAGGTTATTTTGTACTACGGTGACCTTAGAGTCTTCCAAAACTCAGGAGGGAATGAGGAACTCAGATGTCTGACAGAAGGTGGTCCCACATCCTGTACTTACTAGGAAAGCTCAGCCGCCCCCTCTGCTGTCAAAAGTCCTCAGCGCAGCCTGGCACAGCTGGCTTTGGGGACGGGAGATGGGAGACTACACAGATGTGGCATAAGGGATGCTACAATGGGTGAACCTATTTGCAACCAGGCAGTGGTCAGATGGAACCATTGCGGTCTAAGACCTTTAGAGCCAGAAGGTTCTGTAGAAGTCATCTGGTTACTTGCCTCTTGGTTGGTGGAGGGAATTTGGACAAGTCATTTCTCTAGGCCTCAGCTTTCTTTTGTTTTCTTGAACAAGGGGTATAATGACATGCTTTGTACTGCTTCCCCATGGTAATAGTGATAATAGTTTCTGGCTAGAGATAGAGACAGACTGAACTCTGCTGTCCCAGATAATTGAGGCATACCATGCAATTTCAGCTAACAAAGGAGAGATGTGTTTGACTGCTTCTAGAGGGCCAGGAGCAGAAAAAACTCACTAGTGAGGTTGAGGCTGGCCTCATGCCTATATGAATTAAAGTCAGGTAGCTACCCTCTAATTTACATATGCATTCATTACTCATTTGTTTGACTTATATTATAGAGCACCTCTTGTGAAACTGTTAGAAATGTAAGTCAAATTAGACGTGGTTCTTGTTATGTCTATGGTTCTTGCTCTGTTCCCACCAGTATTTCCTTTGTCAGAGATATCTGCAGCCAGCTGTCACAGTGCACAAGTAGCATGCTGGGTGAAGTCATCATTTGTTGGGAGTTAGCTGTGTGTCAGGCACTGTGAGGCTCTTCCCATGGACCATACCAGAGCACGGAGGAAGAACTAGATCTAGAGAGACTTAGCACATTTCCAAGGGGTCAGTGTATTGGTGGTGGAGTAGAGTCATGTGACTCTTTAAACCACAAAGCTTCATGTCCTTGAAAGGTTGTCCTTTTGGTAATAGAGTTAGGTGGCTATGAGGCCCTCGGCAAAATGCATATTTGCTCATGTATGTTCATCAAATATTGTTTAAAGTAGTGAAAAGTAACCTAAGACTTTATAGTAAATACCCATATACTCACCCATATTCTCCAATAAATACTTTATTTTGCTTTCTTTGTCTCTTCTCTATCCATTCCTCAATTTATCCATCCTATTTTTTGATGCATTTCCAAGTAAGTTGTTGATATCAGTATGCTTCTGCCCAAAGACTTCATCAAGTATGTTAACATTGAATATTTATGTTCTTATTTTTTCTTTGAGATAAGGTTTACTTACAATGAAAGGTGTAAGTCCTGTGGAACTTACAGCAGTGGGTTTTGACAAATGAATCTACCTGACAAATCAGTATACAGGGGTTTATCAGTATACAGAAAACTGTTATACCCACAAAGTCCCTCACTCCCTGTCAGTTTCTGTTCCCAAAGCAAGTTCTATTCTAGTTTTCTTCCAGCATAGATTAGTGTCACCTGTCATAGAGTTTCATGTAAATGGGACCACACAGTGAGTAGTCTTTTGTGCATGGCTTATTTTACTCAATGCAATGCTTTTGGGATTTCCCCTATGTTGCTTGTATTAGCAGTTCCTTCCTTTCTGTTGCTGGATAGGGTATGAATATTTCCCTGTTAGTGTTTCCATTCTCCTATTGATGTATACCTGAGCTGTTTCTGTTTTTGTTTGTTTGTTTGTTGCTGTTTTGTTTTGTTTTTTAGCTATTATAAATAAAGCTGTTACACTTTTATACTCGTGTTTTTGTGGTCATTTGTTTTTCTCTTGGATGAACACCTGGTGTAGGATTTCTGAGTCATAGGGTAGGTATATGTTTAATTTTATAAGAAACTGCCAGTTCTTGCATGGCTTGGAACAAAATCAGACACACAGACCAATGGAATAGAATAGAAAGCCCAGAAACAAACCCACAAACTTATGAACAACTAATCTTTGACAAAGGAGCAAAGAATATGCAATGGAATAAAGACAGCTTGTTCAAAAATGGTGCTGGGCAAACTGGACTACTAGATGCAGAAGAATGAAACTAGAATACTGCCTTTCACCATGCACAAAAACCAACTCAAAATGGATTAAGGAATTAGACATAAGACCTGAAATAACAAAATACATAGAAGAAAAGTAGGCAAAATGCTACATGACATACACATCAATAATATCTTTAAAGACACAGCACCCAAAGCAAAGATAGTGAAGGAAAAGATAAACAGCTGGGACTACATCAAACTTAAAAGCTTCTGTACAGCAAAAGACACGCTAACCAAAACAAAGTGACACCTTACCGACTGGGAGAAAATCTTTGTACACAATACTACTGACAAGGGACTTATCACAAAGATCTACAAAGAGCTGACCAGACTAAACAAAAACAAAGTAAACAATCCAGTCAAAAAATGGGCAGAAGAGCTAAAAAGACATTTTTCCAAAGAGGAAATGAAAATGGCCAAAAGGTATATGAAAAAATGCTCAAAATCTCTTGTAATCAGAGAAATGCAAATCAAAACCACTATGAGATACCACCAGTGAGAACTGCAGATATCAAAAAAATTAGCAACAACAAATGTTGGTGAGAATGCGGAGAAAAAGGAATTCTACTGCACTGCTTGTGGCAATGCAAACTGGTCCAACCACTATGGAAAGCAGTGTGGCAGTTCCTCAAACTACTGAAAACGGAACTCCCATATGATCCAGCAATCCCACTCCTAGGTATATACCCAAAAGACACTGATTCAAAGGAATACCTGCACCCCTATGTTTATTGCAGCACTATGTACAATAGGTACGGCCTGGAAACAACCTAAATGCCCCAAAATAGATGATTGACTCAAGAAGATGTGGTACATATACATGATGGAATACTATTCAACAATCAAAAAAGATAAACTAGAGTCATTTGTAGAAACATGGTTGGAGCTTGAAGGGATTATGCTCAGCGAAATAAGTCAGAAGGCAAAAGAAAAATACCGATTGTTTCACTTCTAGGACTATAAGGGAACCAAATAATGGAGTAAGGAAAAGAATAGTAACAATGGAAAAAAGAAAAACAAAAAGAGAAGGATGAATCAGAAATACTTTGTGTGTGGTGGGGGAGGGAATGGGATGAGAGCAGAAAGAGCCCAAGGGACTGAGGTGATGGTGCACTGGTGAAATGGTGGTGGGAAATCCATGGGGACCACAATTGATGTCAAATATATATAAATAAATAAAAAGAAAAAAAAAAGAAGCTGCTAGTTCTTTTTTCAAAGTTGAGAAGATGGTTGCTCCATTTCATATTTTTGCCAGCAATGTAAGCAAGTTCTGGTTGCTACCTAGTCTTACCAATGTTTGATGGTATCAGTCCTTTAAAAAATTTTGCCCATTCGAATGGTTTTATAGTGGTATCTCATTGTGGACCACATATATTTTTTTAATCAGAAAAAATGTTTTATTGAAAAATAAATATATCTGAAATAATGTCAAGGAGAAGGGGAAAGGAAAAAACTGGAATAAGTTTGATAAAATTAACGGTATTTCCTGTTTGACTTAATGAATGGATTCCTTTCTTGTCCTATTTTGTTTTACTTTTGCAAAGCATTCAGAATAAACTTGTATTCTTTTTATTGTGGGAAAAATTATCTTGCATTCTGAAAAACAGTGGGTTCCACAGGCTGTATTTGGGCTATACCTGTAAATACTCTATGAGATTGCACCCCCACTGTGCTTCACTTTCTTCTTTCTTGTGAATGAGTTGGAATAGTCACTAAGTCCTTCATATAGAAGGTTATGAAAAAGCTGAAGAGGCCCTGGGGAAGTGGGAGAAAGAGTAAATTTTGGTGCTCAGCAGAGGCTTGATTCTTTGAGATTTCAAGCTGAGTAAAAGAAACATTTGTTATGAGACCAGTAGAGATCCAGGCCACGGGGAGACTGCAGGTAAGGAGAATGTGTGGTAAGGAGAATGGAAGCTTCAGAGTTGACGATCCTGGATTGCAATCCAGATATCACCTTCTTCTTCCTCCTGGATTATGGGTAACTGCTTTCATCTGTTTAAGATTCTGCCCCTGCTAAATGAAGATGATCCTATTTTTATCTCCTTAGCTTTGTCTTTGTGTGTATTCATAGCTATTAACACTTTTAGAAGTACCTGGGACAGTCTTTGCCTTAGAATGTAGTAGGCAAGTGACAAAAGTGGGGGAGAAGAACTTGACATAGAGGGGAAAAACAAGAGGACCAGAACAAATTTAGAGATGTAGGTTTAAAGGGGCAGAGGAATGTTAGAGATGATCTAATCAAATTCTTTTTTTGTAGAGGAGAAAAATAAAGCCCAAGATTGATTCCCATTGGATGTGGTGACTGGGCCAGTGAGGGAGCCCAGGGCATACCACAAGCCTTCAACTAACTCTACAATTTAATCCTTGCCTGGTAGCAACCAGATGAGCTAGAATTTCCATTGTACATCCCCCTTAGACTATTCAATTTGGGTTTTTTTTGAGCGCTTCAAGCAGCAGAGAGTAGACACAAACTCTTCAGGAAATTTGTCAGTACAAGATTTAACTCTTAAATTCTGAATTTCACAAGATATAAAAACGACATTTTTGATCATCCGAGCTTCATCCTGCACCTTTTTTGTTGCATTTGCATTTTACTCTGATTCTTCCTAACCTCAGACTCCACAGTCCCTGGAAAGTATATACTAACCAGTGAGGAATTTTCTGTGTATTCATTTCATCCATGAGATGTTTCCCCCATTGTCCTGGTTTGTAGACTAGAGATTTAATCTCTAATAACTGTATAATTTTGTGTCTCTTCCCAAGGAGAACAAATCTTCCTGCAATGGCTGATTTGCCCAGATTCTTTCAAGACTGTTTACCACTGGTTGGGTGGCATTAGCTTGCTTCTCTTTAATTTCAGAGAAAAAAACTTCACAATGCTAAACATGAAGAGCTTGGAATCCCTTCTTTCACACTTTTAGTTTTTTGGTATGTAAAAAGAATTCAGCAGGAGGTTTTACTGGATGAGGGAAAAAAAAAAAAAAGAAAAGAAAAGAAAAATCAAGTTCCTTCTAGAATCTTCTATGGTTCCTTGACCTGAATCTCTATAAAAAGTCTTCTTTTCTTCTTCAGATCACCTCCCTAACTTTAAAAAGGGGGCACTCATGAGTCAGCATTCTGCGATGGAGATCTGAGACCAGAAATAGCATGAAGCTATACAGGAGAGGGCTGTTTCCTACCAGAGAGTTCTTACTCCAGTCTCATTCAAAAAATAATGAACCTCCTGTGAGAAAATCTCTTAGGAAACTGCTAGCCTAGTTTCTTAAGATGTTATGGGGCATCTGGAGGAATGAAGGACTTTATGACACTGGAGACTGATGCTGGATTCATCTTTCCTCAGATATCTCTTAGCATCAGTGTTAGTATCATGATGAAAGGAACAATTTCTATCAAGCTCCTTCAATTCAAGGCACAGAAGGCATAGAAGTATTGACACATTCTTGTGTTTTCCAACACAAATTTGTTTTATAGAATCTTTGCTCTTATAAAGAAATTCTTTGAAAGTGAAGTATAGGAGAGCTTAGTTTACAGAAAGTCCTTTCTTCCCTCAGCTAAGGGCTCCTTGTTCATTTTCTGTCTCTACTCCCTCCCTGACCTGCTTTGTTTATATGGCAAAGTCAAGATTGTATTCCATTTAGTGACATTCACTGCAGTAGGGTGATGAAGTTGTAAGTTGTGGTTCCAAAGGCAATGTGGTGCAACAGAAAGGTCTGCAATTTAGAGGGGCATCAGACTTCATAATTCAGGCTCTTATTTTGCTAGTGACTTCTCAGGCTTCAGCATTAGTAATATATCTAAGAAAAATATTTTACATGGCAAAATATGCATGAGACATTTTAACACAGGCCCAGGCACAGGGTATTAAATTCTGGCCATGGTTGGTTTTAAAGTTTGTTTTAGTGAATGTTTTCTTTCTTAATAAGTGTGGGTGGCAAGATGGCTAGACCCACAAAGAGCACAAGAGAGATGACTGTTGAAAGGGCAGGATATAGGAAGACTGGCACAGTATTTGTTGAAGACTAATATAGGGTAGCCTTGTTCCTGAGGGCTGACTCTTACCTGTGTGTCAGTGTGTGAAACACACTGAGTGAGATAGATTTGTGCTTCAGGTTCTCTTCTATTGATTTTAGTTGTACAAAATTATGTAAGTTACCTAGAGATATCTCTCTTACAGATTGAGTAGACTGACCCATGATATCTGTGTTCTTCCTTCCCACTGTACCTGATGCTGAGAAAACTAGAACACTGGAAACTATTCCATTCTCTGTGTGAAACAGACCCCGAGGAAGAAATGAAGGCAGATGGAAGGTGTTGGCAGAAGTCTAATGTAATAAACTTTATGGTTGTGTTATTGGGAGTTGCTAACCTTCCTCACAATTGGACTCTTCTCTTCACAGATTAACACCAATAATAAGTCCCATTCAAAAGATGACCCTCTATTCTGAGGGAGATCTGTTGAAGTCTGTCTAGAGTTTGCTCAAATGAGCTTATAAATAAGTGAAAATTTCACTCTGTATCCTGTTTGTTTGGTTTGTAGAAAGCCCAGTTCCTCCAAGGGATCTGAAGGGAATGTAACCCACAGAATATTTTGGCAACCACAGAGTATTTTGGATATTGAATTTGTGCACGTGTGTGTGTGTGTGTGTGTATTTTAGAGAGAAGGAATATGTGTGATCATGAGTTTAAAACCATGAATGTGAATTACATCTCATTCACATTAAGAGAGTTATCTTAAGAAGTAGCTGACATTGTATTTCCTTTATCATTTATTCATTTACTCAGTCACTCATAATTGTTGGTGATGTGTCACATACTATGTGGGGGATAATGTTGAACAATCCAGAGTCTTGCCCTCAGATCTTATGTTCTTCTTGTGGTCAGCAGAATAACACCCCCACCCCCCTCCACATCTCAGGTGTTCATGTTGTAATCCCCACAACTTGTGACTATATTGTCTTATGTAATAGGAGGGACTTTGAGGTGTGATTAAGTGAAGAATCTTTCAATACAGAGATTATCTTAGAATCTCTGGGTGGGCCCAACCTAACTACAAGCATTCCTATTAGGAAAAGAGGGAGGTCAGAGAGTCCAAAAAAAAATGAGACAACAAAACAGATGGGAAAGGAGGACATGAGCCAAGGACCATGGGCAACCTCTTCAAGCTGGCATTCTTCCCTGGAGCCCCATAAGGGAGACAGTCTTCCTGACATTGACTCTGGTCCACGAGGCTCATTTTGGACTTCTGAAATATCCAAAATTATAAGATAATACACTTGTGATCTGAAGTCAGTAGGTTGTGGTAATTTATTTCAGTAGCAATACAGAACTCATATACTTATCTTTGTGCTTTGTCAGTTTTAAGTTGAGGGTTTACTTTATTGTGAGTTTTGTCTGGTTGATTCAGGAAATAGATAAGTTTGAAGTTTTTCTAGAACTCAGAGTTGCGTTTGTGCCTCAAGCCCTGCTTGCCCATGTGATCAAGTCTGTGTTTGGATTTTCCCTGGACTGTAACTCGTACTTAGCACATCTCTGTTTTTTCAGTACACTGAACTTCCAACACTTGTTATAGGAGCTATCCTACAGTTGGTGCAGGCCCTTTTTGCAAATAGGGAGGCTTCCAGGAGGGGTGGATTCTCTGTTACTTAGTAAATTCACTGGTGTGTAACCACTTTATGTAACTGCTTTGTGTACAATGAAAATGCTTATTACCCAGTGCTGGTGGTTTAGGCACATGCTCTGTACACTAAGCTGTATATAATAGATACAGATAAAAGTATGTAACAATTATGTTTGGGAGTCTTTCTTAACTTTTAAAGAGAAAATCTTTGGCAATTTTATACTGTCAATATTTACCTATCTGTGTGCTCATCGGACACAGTCATTTCCTCTTGAGAATTTTCCAATCTAAGTGATATTTTCCCAGCTTTCAGACTTCATTCTGTGGTCTTCTCTCTAGTCAGCTGGGCAGAGAGGTCAGGGTGAAGTGTGACGGCAGAAATAGCTACCAGTCTTAGAAGAAAGCCATAAACATGAGAACAGGAACCCCATGCTCTCTTTATTCTTGACTTGAGACTTGTCAACTGATTCTTGCCCCCCCCCCCAATTTTTAAAGATCCTCTAAAAGTGAATATATAAAAAAAATTTTTGTGAAGTGCTAGCAGAACCTGGCATTTTGTGTTAGGAATGAAATCTAAGGACTGAAAAGTTCAACCTCTTTAAAATGGCTGTCAGAGCCTTTCCCTGTCAGTCTCATCTTTCATCACTTTGCTTTCTATTCTTCCAACTGTTCTGTCCTGTTCGTCAGGCCTTCAAACATTCTTACTCCTGCATCTTAATCTGTACCTGACTCAGTCTGAACCTTGCTTCTCCCCTTCTCCCTGCCCCCTCCCACTTGGCCTTGCTGACTCCTATACAACTTTCAGCTGAGAGTCTGCTTCTACAGGTTAGCTCTCCCCATCCCACGTTATTCTGAAACACAGCTCCTCTGTGCTGTATTACTGATGCCCACTGGCCTGCCTTCCCTTTACACTGGACCAGACTATAAGCTCCAAGAGAATGTGTGGCACTGTGTGTGTATTTTCTGTTCATTGTTTGCCTGGCACCTCTTTCTAACAGACTGGCACTCTGCCTGCAGCCCAAATTTTCCTCAGTCAGCCTTTTATGTGCCACCATTTGTTTTAATTGCACAGTTGTACTTGACCGAACAAACGGTGGATGGGTACCTGTCATCACACAGTCCAGAGATCTTAAGCACTTCCGTTCATTCCTGCAGCGGCCACTGAGCCTTAGCAATAGGCAGTTTAAATTCTGGACAACGAGTTTTCAAATCGCTTCAATGCCTACATTTTGAGAATGGTGGAAAAAATCCCGACCCCTTGATAATTAGATGGAATCAGTTTTCATAACTCGACTTTATGCACTAGAATGGTTAGCAAACTTCATTATCAGCAGCTTGATGAGAAAGCTTTTAACTTCCAATAAAGAGCTTGTGAGTAATTTCGATTTGCTACTAAACTATGGCCATTCTACACTGCACTATTTCTTAGACAGGATGGTCTAATGGTTTCATCACTATAAATAATTTCAAAGTAGGTGCATGAACAAGCTTACAATTAGCGTCTTGTCCGTGTTCGTTTGATCCAGAGAAAGGACAGCTGCTGGCCATAGTTGAAAGCAACCACGGTGAACCTCTGTAACCCAGGAAACCAGCACCTGCTGAGCTTGTAAAGTGATATCTTTTCTTTTGCTCCACATACCTGGCACATTGCCAGTACCTAAAAGATATACTAGTTAAGGGGAATGTATCTTTAAGAACTTTCCAGAAAGGACATGTGACATTATCTGAGAAGAATTCAAAGCATCCTGGCTTCCCTTTAAGAATTCTTATCAATTGCTCCTTTAAAAATGTCATTTTAACCCACTATAACCTGAAAGCTCCATCAAGGCAGAGAGTGTTTCTATTTTGCTACTGAATATCCAGCACATGAAATAGATGTACCATAAATAACTGTTGGATGTACAAATGAATGACAAGGAAGAGGATCTTCCACAGTGATCTTTAAAAAAGCATTTTTGTTTCTGGCAGCTCAACCTAACTATGTTCGGACATAGAATTCTATAACTTATATGGAAAATTGCTTTGCATCCTGTTTCAGTTACTATTAGCTACACAATAAGCCAACCCAGAACTGATGACTTATCCCTCAGCAACATTTATGTTGCTCACAAATCTGCAGTCTGAACAGGGCTCGGCAGAGAAAGCTCATTTCTGCTCTACTTGGTGCGGGATGGGGCAGCTGGGAGGGTGGAGTGAATCATTTAAAATCTGCTTCTAGCCCAGACTGGGAATCTTCAACTGCTGTGCTGGGCCACCCGGGGCTCCTCTGATGTCTCTCCCCAGCTCTGCGGTGCCTCTTCATGAATCTCACGAACACTGTGACTTCAGGATCTCTGGACTTTCTGCACGAGACTCAGGGCTGCAGAGGGGCTTTTTTTTTTTTTTTTTCTTTTTTAACTAAAATGACCTTTTTCCAGGTATTTTCACAAATCATCAGAAATACAAATTGAGGGGTTAGAATGTGTCAAGCACTGTGAAAATTATTTCCATTCTACAGATCAGGCTTAGGTCTCCAACATGATTATTCTAAAATGATGTTGTGGCATTATAAGTCCCATTTCTGCTGAAATACTTAGTGAGGACTTACCATTAGTAAACAGAGAGCAGAAATATATTTAATTTCTAATTCAATGTGTAACCAAGTGGCCATGAATTTTTTAATCAGTTTTTCCAAACTCTGCCGAGACACCTCTTTTATTATAGATTGATTTTTGATGCCTTCTTACTTATCCATCTTTTCAGAAGACACATTTGGGCAGCATTTACACATCTTATTACTTCCAGGCTCCCATTCATACGAGCATTATTAACAAACATCTGGCAACTGAGATTCTCTTTTTTCAAACATCCCCATTTTGTATATTAAGCAGTTCTCCTTGTACATGATTCCTTTTCCCTATTATTATTCTTTTTCTTTCCATTAGTTTAGGCTTCAGGTGTACAATTTCTCACCTCAGCCATTGTATATATCACACCATACTCACTAAATGTCCAGTTACCTTACAAGAGGTATGTGTTTTCACTATGAAGCAAACCGCAGCCACTACAGCACGAGTTCGATCCCTGCTGACGGCCAGGCGAGGGACCCACATGGTGCTGCAGACCTCTCCTGCTGTGCCCGCTGCTCCCCTCAGCAGTGTACTTCGGTTGATCTGCCTGTTCTGCTCCCTGCTCTGTCTGTGGTGAATCCTCTCACCACCCCCACACCTCTGGCCTATACCCCAGTGCTTGTATGCATAAATAAATAAATCTTTAAAAAAAAAAAAGAGGTATGTGTTTTAAGGAGAGAAAAAATATCAAGTACAAGTTGCTTTGCTTTTTATGTGTTGCCTCATAAACCTCACGATGTCACTTCTGCTGCATTTTGTTCCTTTGATCAAGTCACTTAGGCTCATAAGCAAGGGAGAGATTGGATTAGATGCCACGTTTTGTGAGAGGCAAGTTTGATAAGTTTGCAAGTTTTAAAATCCTTCCCTCAATCAATCACTGTTCAGAAGTTTTGCAAAGATAATATAGTCAAAACCAGTAAAATTCAGAATTGGACACAGTCTGAATGAGACAGGATTTCTGCAGAAAAGTAAACCTAGAAAGTCATTGTCACTTCTTACATACAGGGATGAAGATGAGGAGTTTGAATGAGTACCTCCTAGCTCACGCCTATATAAGGTAAACCATTCTATCTCCTTCAAAAGGTAGAATTTTGGGTGCTTTTTAGTTCTTTGAATAGGTGTGTTAAAAAGAAAGTAACAGTCCTAAAATAGAGGTCCTTGTGTTAAGCCCACCATGATTTAGTACCTTAAAACCTGGACTGGTCAATATGGGATTTTCTGATTGGCACCAAGGAGGTCATGTTTTTCAGTCTCCAAAGGAGGATGAGATAATCTGTCACAAGATCTGTTTCTATTCTGTCTAGGTAATTTACCTAAGCCTGAAATAATTCCTTTATTTCCCTCTCTTCCTGCCTAATCAAACTTTTATTTTGGTCAGCTCTTCAGAACACCTTTTTACTTGCTAGATGGAATGTTCACTGATGCATGAACCATTTCATGGAGCCAATTACATCTTTAAAATTAATTAGGGTTTTTGTTATTTAACATGGAAGGAGGTATCACAGTCAATATCAACTTAGGCATTAGAAAGAAACACTTGTTCTGGACCTTCCTGATTTCCCCATTCTCTGCCCTGGGCTAGGTTTCAGGAGAGGTGTTTTGTGACTTTACCTTGAAGCTTGAGTTACATTTTCCAGACCTTTTCTTCCCCAGCAACTCCCAAAATTATCTAAAGTATCATTTCTACACTAAACCTAATAATAAATGTTCTCTTCTATAATAATGAGAGTGCTTGGTAGGTGGTTAAATTCTGACTGACAGA
The DNA here is from genome assembly GCA_019455555.1 of Galemys pyrenaicus. Taxonomy (NCBI): domain Eukaryota; kingdom Metazoa; phylum Chordata; class Mammalia; order Eulipotyphla; family Talpidae; genus Galemys; species Galemys pyrenaicus. The sequence continues at coordinate 852,747 of JAGFMF010011983.1, forward strand.
GAATAAATCAACATCATATTATTTTATATAAAACTTCTTGTTTTTTTACTAAATATAGCTTGAATAGTTGTTTATTACTTACACCATGAAGGCTCAGCTTTATCTAGATGACAGCTGTAATCCTTGCACATAGGACCTTTTAAAACCTAATGGTGCTCCCAGAACACTGTGCTTTGACCTCTATTAAAACTTTATTCAAAGTGGATCATATCAAGTTAATAATATATAGCACAGCGTATATTTTCCTTCTGCAGGACTAGAGGTTGGCAAACTTTTTCTGAAACTGTTCTTCGACTTTGAGGAGCCTTGTTGCAATGATTCAGATGTGCCCTGACAGTGCAGAAAGCCATATACTATTCATGGTTGAATGAGAGAGACTGGATTCCAATGAAATCTTATGCACAAACAGGCTGTGGGCAGGATTTGACCTGTGGGTCTCAGTTTATCAACCAATGCTCAAAAGCTAATAGACTTTCTGTAAATATTGACCTGAAGGAGGAAAAATGCTGCGCCGTGGAAATACTGATTTTCTGAAAGACCACAGAGGCTGAAACAAGCAAATGTGTGAAAAAAACACAAATAATATGCCTAAAGGATAGAATGTGCAACAGGAGAGATGTCAGAGGACCCAGAGTAGGAGAGAAGGGGAGAGGTTGGTGTCAAAGAATCTGAGATTTAAAATGAAATCAAGCATTTGTGATGGGGTGGGAGGTGCTAGGGGGGGTGAGGGTGGAGAGAATATGTGTTACAGAACATGTTTATTTCATGAAGTAGAGGGCAAACAATGCCATGTTTTGTTCACGAATCTGGAGACACGAAACCTCACTCCAGCTGCCACCTGCTCAAGTTGCGAGGAAGACAGTACTAGTCATTTGTGTGTATATGTGGGTGAGGGTGGTGGAGACTCTCTTTCTGGTTCGAGATTCCTGGTTTATGCAGTCCAGGACAATGACAGGTTTCATCTGTCTGAAGTTTCATCCCTACCGTGAGATGAGTGCTTAGGTCCTCACAGCACTGGGGCTTTAGGTCTCCATCACTCCTGCACCTGAGAGACACTGTGGGGCCAGCTCAGGCTTGAGGAATCTATTTGATGATCCTCAAAGCAACAAAGCCCCAAGGACCACTTCTCTGCACTTTTGGAAAATGTAACTAGTTGTAAAGAAGTTGCCTCTAGAATGTTCTGTTCATATTTGCTCTGACTAGCTGGCTGAGTATTTGTGACCTTTATTTAGAATGAGTCTCTCCTGAAGGTTTGATCTTGGGCAAGGCCTTTGGAATCACCTTTTCTGATTTGGGCTCTATCCAGGACTCCCCCATTCCTCCCTTCAGGCAGCTTTCCTTTTTAGTCCTAAAACAAAGGCCTTCCCATCACCAAAGGGGTAAATACCTTTCATTCCTTCCTGATATACACAGAGAAATATCTTAACAAATTATGCTATAGTAAATTCTTCACAAATCATGCTATACATATATAATACTTCTTGCTGTTAAAAGAAATTCTTGAGAATCAAATGAAAAAACTATGTGGAAATTTTGCTTTCTTTTATTTCCTTACTGTTTGTAGGGCATGGATGTTAAAAAAAAAACACAAAACCCTCGCATTTCCTGGATGGAGGTGATGTTCACACTTTAAACAAGGAGAGAGCAAAGGATTTTAAGGATGAGAGGAGTTATAGAGCAAATGTCTCCTCTTGTAGATCTGTGAGTTTGCTGAATCAGGTTTTTTTTCCTGTGAACTTCTAAATTTGGTGAGTTTCTTCTGAGTCCCTGGAAATGGGTCAGCTGTTTTCAGAGTATTTGAAGAACCACAGGGAATGTTTCTAAGTTGTGATCATCTCTTCCAAAAAGGAAATGGGGAGGATTAAGGAACTGCTAAGCTTACCCCACAGGTATGTGATTCACTCACCTTGTTCATGGGTGAATACCTGATACAACAGAGCTTATGTGAGATACAGTGACTGAAGCAGACCCAGCTACAGTACGGGAGTGCAGAATAACACTGAAGAACATTGGTGTTAGAGGAAGTCTTCCTTCTAGCTCACCCCTTTTTTTAACAGTGTGGACTTCGTGTCTGGGACACACTGTCCTTAACCCTCAGGTTCCTTGTCCCTAAAATGGAAATAATGGTACCTCTCTGGTAGGGTATTGTGGCGTTGTGGTTAAGAGCATGACATGGAGTCAGACTACAAAGGTCCCACTGCTGGCTCCACTGCTTGTTAGTTCTGTGCTAACTTAGCGAAGTTCTTTACCCTCTCCAGGCACAGCTATTGAGGTAGAAAACAGAGCCAACAACAGGACCAAGCTAGGGCTGCTGTAAAAATGTCATGCATTAAGAGAAGGAAAGTATTTAGGATAGTGTTTGGTACCAAGTAGAATTCAGTAATGTTAGTTTTTTTAAATGTTGGTATTAGAAGCAGGGAAGGAATTGGGGGTATTACTATCAGAGAGTTTCATGGTTGATGCAAAGGAAGTGCAAGGAGCAAGACTTTCTTTCCTAGTGTCTGCTCTTTGTTGGAATGGGTTCACCTGTTCACTGATGCTCAGAATCCAGTCATTGAAAACTAGATTCATTTGTCTAAGGCTGTATGTTTTGGTCATCTATGGTTACATAAATATTACCCCCCCCAAATTAGTGACTTAAAATAACAAAAAAATTCATTATTTTCTTGATTCTCTGGGCTGATTGGGCAGTTTTGCTTCAAGTGGTATTGGGGGACCTGCAGTCATCTGGGAGGCTCTGTGGGGTGGCATGTGCAAGACAGTTCCCTCATGTGGTGCCTGGAGGGTACTGGTTACAGGTTGGGAGTGCAGCTATGTTGCCTGGCCTCCACATAACCCCTCTGTGTGGTTTGGGTGCTCACAGCATGTATGTGCATTCCAAGTGGTTGTTAGATGTGACTGAGAAATTCCAGCTGTCACTTCAGCAATCTCTGTGACTCCAACCAGTCACAGGACCAACCCAGATTTAAACAGAGGAGAAATAGACTCCTTCTCTTGATGTGAGGAGCAGCACAGAGGGACAAGAACTACATGGCCATCTTTGAAGACTAGCTATCTCTATTGTTGTCTATTTTATGACATAAACTACTGCTATCACCACAGGTTAAAACAAGGAATATTTTTTATTTTGCATGGTTTCTAAAGGTCTGGTTCTGGAAATGGCTGGTGATGGCTGAGCCCGGTGGCTCTATTTCAGTCTCTTAGGAAGCTGTGTCAAGCTGTCAGCTGGTACTTCCGTTTCTGAAGTAACTGGAGTATTTGCTTTGCAACTCGCTCACGCCTATTGGCAAGAGGGTTCAGTCTGACTGCACGGTGCTCTCCACAGGGCTGCTCATGACAGGGTATGCCATAAGAATGGTCTAAAGAGAGAGGGAGGGAGAGGGGACAAGGAGAGGGAGAAGCAAAGCAAGAAATTGAGAGAGTCTCTCTCTCTAACACACACACACACACTCACAAAGGGATTGCCACCCTTTTATTCCTGATCTTGAAAGTGGCAGACTGTCCACTCCTGCTATATGCTCTTGGTCATAGGGACCAAGCCTGTTACAATGTGGTCAGCATGACAAAAAGGTCACTGGACAATCTAGAGGCTCCTTACCCCACTAACAGTGGTGCCCAGTATGAGAAGCTTCTTGGGATCTTGTTAAATATGCAGATTTTTTGGTTGAGATTCTAGTATGGGCCACACTTTGGGAACCCTTGACTATATCAAGACTTAATCTGAAGTCAGTCTAATGTGCCAAGGCAACTACTCCTCTGCTGTGAGCACACATTTATACTTTAGTGTGAGAGAGGATTTCTCCTCTGCCTCTCAGCAGGTTTTGATGCATACTGAACAGGATAATCATACATCCCTGGCTTGTTTGGAGCAGATGCCACTGACATGTACTTGGTTTGCGTTTGGGGCTTTTCAGTGAATTCTGCCTATTTTTGATTTTCCCTAAGTGACAGTTCCCTGCTACTGATTAGCATGCATGTTCTCAAGGTCAGAGTTCACATCATTGTCCACTTACTTGCAGATTATAGAATTATGTCCATGATGTCACTTCCACTGGATTTCATGGCATTCCCTCTAAGACACCAATTTCCCAGTTTTCTGGTTTGACTTACCAGCATGGAGAACCTCCTAAATGTATTTGGATTTGTTCTTTTCCATCCCTCCCTTTTATTCAGCATAGTGTCTCCGTAGGAGTGACTTTTGGCATGTCTGCTTTGCTCATGTTTCATGTTTCCCTCTTCTCTTTTGTCCCCTCTTCACTGGCCCTACTAACTGAACCTTGTAGGCTCAACCTTCTGAACTTAGCAAACTGAATTACTGTGCCCACCTGACTTCTCAGTGCAATCTGATTCCTTCCCTGGAACTTGGAATTGGGACCCAAAGGGAGACAACAAAGGATTAAAAAAAATCTTTTTTTTTGTGACTGGACTCCTACCCTGTAAAAATTGTGCAAAATTTGTGGGGGACTGAGTACCTTCAGCACCACTCTGACCTTTCACTGTGTATGTTGACAACAGAAAAAAAACAGTCTATGGTGATTAAAGAGCAAAGCAGATGTTGAGGTGAATTGGTGATAGAATACAGGTGAGCATGACCTTTGAATTCCAGATGGCTTTCCATTTCTTAAGTTGGCCTCTCCTCAGTCTTGGCTTGGATTCCACGAGAGTCCCACGTATGTTTCCATAATGCATCTCAACTTCCCATCCTTTCAAACATAAGGTAGCCACACAGACAATGTTACTTGGTTATTGAAACAGTCTATCTCTGTAGGCATGGAGACTGAACTGGTGAGTTCAGACATTGGAAGAGCATCTTGCTTAGGTTACCTGTGGAACAATGAAGTGTGGACATTCTCTTTCTACCTCACAAGGAGTTCAGAGGGCCGGTGGAATTAGGCTCTGAATGATGGCAAACAAGGTTCTAATTGTGATGTGGCCAGGCTAAAGGGCAAAGGTATGAGAGAGGGCAGCCATAGAAGCTGTGTGAAGCTGTTGCAGAAAAGACAAGGACTTCTTATGCCATGTTAAAAATAACAGCATTTTTCCAAAAGAGAAACGAAGAGAATCTAAAAGCATACTTTGGAAACAATTGGCCTGGAATATCTCCTCGTTATGGATTTGTTCACTCTGCACTGTAACAGAACTGTCCCTAGTAAATGTGTTTGAAATTCAAATGCCTATCATACATACCTTCCACACAGTTGGCGTATGCTTTAGAGGAAATTATTGGAAACCAGCCATAATCCTTCATTTTGGTTGCAATATTTTTGTGGCCTATTTTCGAAAGGCATTAAAGAAAGAGGACTTCACATATCATGTTGGGATCAGGTAGATGTTAATTAGAAACAAAAGCAATCTGTGTCTGCTCTAAAGGCAGTGGGAGATCAGTATGTACTGTGTTTTGCTCATACGCAGTGCAACAAAGGTAGATTTCTGTTATTTCTTTCTCTCTCTCTACTTTTTCTTTCATAGCTATGGTTTAGTGCTTTTCTGAGGGATTCTGACTCTCCACATTTCCTCAGTCACTTGCTTCTAAGGTTTTTTTTTTTTTTTGTATCTCGTAAGTATCCATCGTTTTCTTCCTGGTGGGCAGAGTCAACCGTGGATAATCTAGGACTCGGCAACCCAACCCAATTATGGGGTCACATGAACACTTAATTTTTTTACCTTCCTTGTATTGCCAATCTTATAACCTTTCCCTGTTCACTAGTATGTTCAATGATGATGACCCACCCAGAGTGGAAGGAGGAAAAGTAACTCAATTATATTTTGGTGATTTTTAAGCAATTTGATGAAAGATTAGCTGAGGATAATTTGAACTCTTAGCATAAGCAAGGACATTGAAGGTCAGGAGAGCTGAATATCCTGGATGAATATCCTGGATATCCTGAATATCCTAAAAAGCAGAGGAGGAGGGAAGGCACTCAGTGATCTACGGACCAGCACAGGTTTCACCACCACTTGCAACTTGGCTATGCCTAGAAAAGTTTGGAACCTAGGGTTCTTTTTTGAATCTTAGAAAGTTGTAAAAGAAGTATTTCTCTTAAAAAGAACTGCTTAATGGAGACTTCTAGACTATCCTTTTATGGGAGTGGTTGCCTCTTTTGTGGGGGAGTAGCATAGCCAGAGGACCCTCCTCTCCTGTCTTCATTTGAGAGGTAGAGGTAGAGGTAGGTAGAACAATTTTCAGGCCCTTCTAGCCTTGCTTTGTCGTCACAAGTTATGTGAAAACAATAATATAAATCACATCTAGAAGCAATACAATGGTAAAAAACAGACTCACGTTTCACTGTGAGCATTTTACTTACCTGTTACTTTGTTCTCATGAAAATCTGTGTGAAGCACAAAATGTATTACCTCTCTTTTATGGGTCAGGAGTAAGAGAGAAATAACTCAGTTTTTCCAGAGTTCCACAGTTGGAAGTTCTCAGCCACACATTCTACTTTCTCCCCACATGCAATTTCTTCATTTCTTCTTACAAAAGGAAAATTCATGCTTGCTTTGCCAAGTTCCTGCTACTGGAGAGGAGCAAATGAGGGTGTGAAAGGAGCAATATTTTGGATACTATGAAGTAGTAGAAAAGGATAATTAGTTGGATGGACCTGTTGCTGACAGGGAGGGAGAGAGGGAGAGAGGGAGGGAGGGAGAGAGAGAGGGAGGGAGGGAGGGAGAGAGAGAGAGAGAGAGAGAGAGAGAGAGAGAGAGAGAGAGAGAGAGAGAGAGAGAGAGAGAAGAGAGAGAGAGAGAGAAGAGAGATATCGCCAAGAGGCCATGAGAGAGAGAGCCAGCAGGCTCCCTAGAGGAAGAATTAAGAGTTTGACCTTCAGTGAAAAGGCTGCCATCACTGAGCTGACAGCCCAAGCCGGGACTCTGGGTCCCTTCTTTCACAGCTGTCAGATGGCAGGGCAGGGGACAGATGCCAGGCTGTGCAACCAGGCATGAGTGGCAAGGCCTGCTTCACCAGAGGCTCTGGGCAGATTCACTGGGAGCATGACCTTTGGAATGTAAAACACTTGTCAGGTTGCCAAGTGCTAGTGAGCCAGGATGGAGGCAGGCAGAGAAGACCATTCCTGTGACTCTTCCAGGGCTGTGTGGTCTCTGCCTAGACCCTGGCTGAAGAGAAATGGCTCAGCTCAGTGTATTCTTCTGAGCTTCACTTTTACCTGGAAGTGGGAATCTTCCCAGTCTCTGGTTGGTGTTTCTCAAGTTTTAAAAACCATGCCTCCATTTTTATAACTGTGGTGCTTTCTGTAATTTGTATATTAATTTGTTATATGTTTTTCATTTTTGGCAAAATATAATTGTGTGGTTTATTTGAGCAAGCATTTCTAATTATGCCTTCCCAATTCTGATCAGTCTCTAACACTAGGACTTAGCATCTTTGTTGTTTCAATGTTTCCAAGTGGGCAAATGGTGAAATGATTGTCCATTCCTCCACCCACAATGACATTCCCCTTTGCCAGGGACTTTGCTCCTGCTATAACCTTCCATCCAGAGACGTAGTCAATTTTTCCACCTAAAATCAGGGCCTGGCATTGTGATCTGCTTTGGTCAAAGAACATAAAGAGATGTGATGAAGGTAGAGGTTTGGAAACAGTATGCATACTGTTTGGTTCTGCTTCCGAGGCCCCCATTGTCACCATGTGCAGAACCCTGACCGACCCTTTAGAAAAAGGTGAGAAAACATGGGGAGTAAACAGAGGGAAACCAGAGGAGGCCCCTACACTTAATGTTCTGCCAGCCAACAGGCATGTGAGCAAAGCTACTCTGAGTAATTCTTGCTCTTATAACAAAATACTGGACCTGAGTGGCTTAAAAATGACAGAAATTTATTTTGCACAGGCATGGATGCTGGGAAAGTCAAGATCAAGGCATCTGCAGATTCAGTCTCTGGTGAGACCCTCATTCAGGGTCTTCTCCCTGAAGATCTTTGTCTTCTTCCTATGTTGTCCATGGCATATGGAGTGAGGGAGCTCTCTGGGATCATGTGATGTGATTTGTAATAATTACATATTTGATCTTTGTCCTGTTTCTGGCACAGCACTTCTAAAACCCTTGGTATTTCTTAAGTAGTAAGAGCCATAACTGTATCTTTTGTTATGTTAGTAATGTGACTTTTTATGGAAATCCCTAAGGATGCCAGGAGAATCAGCCATGTGATTAGAGTTAAGAATGGGGTTGAGAAATAAACTGATAATCTAGTAAGTAATTATTTTCCTGAGTTCTTGACAGATTAGTTGAACCCAAAGAGCAGGTCATGGGAATGCTGACCTTCTAGTCAGACATAAGGTAACAACCTAGACTTGAGATTGGCCTCTGAGATGGGGGCTGGGGGCACAGTCTTGTAGGACCAAGCCGTGGCCATGATGCTGATTCCAGGGAGTCATGTCAAAATCAAGTTTATGTAACACTGACTACTAGAATCTGCCCCATACATCTGATGCTAAAAGTGAAGTCAGATGATCTGTAGCAGTGGGGTCTCCCTGATGGTCTAGGGCTTAAGTCTCAGCGTTTTTACCTCTATGGTCAGAGTTCGATCCCTAGCTAGGGAGCAGACCTTCTCCTGTCTCATCTACTGCTTCCCTCAGCAGTGCATTATAGTAAATCTGCCCGTTTTGTTGCCCATTTTGTCTCTGGTGAATCCTCTTAACTCCCACACCTTTGGCCTACATTCCAGTTCTTATATGCAAAAAAAAAAAGATCTAAACAAAACAGAACAAATGAACTGCAGTGTGAAAAAACAGGAGTTAGGGGCCTCCCTGGTGACTCAAGAGGTTGAGCGCCCACACTGTGGGGCTTCTGCAGTCACTGCAGCATGAGTTCGATCCCCGGCCAGGGAGAGGACTCAAATGGTGCAGCAGATCTCTCCTGACATTCCCACTGCTCCCCTCAGCAGTGTATTTTAGTCCATCTGCCTACTCTGCTCCCTGCTCTGTCTCTGGTGAATCCTCTCACTCCCCGTGCCTCTGGCTTGTACCCCAACTCGTGTATGTATAAATAAATAAAATCTTAAAAGTAAAAAAGAACGGGAGATACTTAGAAGAACCCTTTCTCTAAACAGGTCTTTTTTGTTTTTTTAAAACTAAAGGCAATGCCTTACTAAACTGTGAAGGCAGTCATATATTCATAGTTTCCCCATCAAAGTAGGGAAGACGGAAAACTGCCCACTGTCTTTATGATTTTCTGTAGGTTCTGCAATGGAAGAAAGTGACTCATGAGACATAAATATTAAAAAGGAAAAGACTAAATCATATGTATGTATACTTACATATACAGCATATATGTGTACTTTATATATGTCAACTACCTATATTATGGGTATACTTTATATCAATCTATATGAAATATGATATACATATAATATATGGCATTTGCCATGTGTTTATATATACTTATATGTGGCATTTGACATATTTGTATGTGTATATGCTTTAGATAGATACATACATTCATATGTGCATACATAGATTTGTACAAAAGCTAGGTTGTTATTCAGACATATCAGAGTTTCCAAAAAGGTTTCAAACTTTTGAATTCATGAAGCCTAGCAGTCCAATAACACTTCTCAAAAAACCTAAAAAAGAACAACATAAAAACAAAGCAAACAAAATACTAGGTCTCTCTTTCTTTGGTACTAATTCTATTTCTGAGGGCTCCACCCCTAGTCATAGTCACTTTTCAAAAAGCTCTACCATCAAATGCCATCACATTGGGGATTGGGTTTCAACATAGGAATTTTGAGGGGATCACACACATTCAGTCTATAGTATGCCCTCGTACTTCCAGTCCCAGCTATGTTGCAGTTGACAAAAGAGATTTGCAATATGGGCCACATCCATACTGCTCAGTAGATCTGCAAGATAAGATATATTTATTGTTTTATGTCACCAAGTTTTGGTGTATTTTATTATACAGTAAACTTGATTAAAAAAATTCAATCCAAATCCTTTGACTATTGGATTGGCCAATGAAGGCCATTGGACTGGCTCACTGTCTTTGTGAGTAAAGTTTTATTAAGGAGTTTTATTAGAGTCATTTAAAGTATTTTGAGTTTGTTAAAATTTTACTAGAATACCTTTAATGCATTATGTATTTTTCTAGCTGTTTGAGATATAATTGACATATAATATTGTGTAAGTTGCAGGTGTACAGTGTGATGACTTAACTCATGTATTTATTGTGAAATGAGTACTGTAAGGTTAACTGATCTCTCCATCACCTCATATGATGTACAGGATGATGATTAGAGTTTACATTCCTATATTATATACCTGAAAGTTGTGGAGAATAAGGAAGTGTTCTTACCACAGACAAAGTAATTATGTTATATATTTTCTGTGACTGCTTTCAAGTACTAATGACCGAGTTGTGTACTTGTGTACAGACCAGATAGCCTTCAAAGACTAAAATATTTGCTATCTGACCCTTTAAGCAAAAGTGGGCTCACAATTAGTTGTGATTTTCTAATTGCTGCCTAGGATTCTTCTTGATGTAACTTTTTGTTGATTGAATATATTGAGAACACTTTCTCCAAGTCTATAACTTATTAAACTTTTAAAAAGTCTTGTACTCTAACAACTGAGCTAGCTAAGCAACTTTTAACTTTTTAAAATTGTCATTTGATGACTCTCAAGTTATTAATTTTAAATAGCCAAACCAATAAACCTTTTTTATTAATAGTTTGTTGAGAAATCATTCCCTATCCCAAAGTAAACACACACACACACACACACACACACACGCCCCCCCCCAAAATAAATCATTTAGTTTTCTATGTAAATGTAGTTGTTTTCATATTTATTTCCTTAAAAACTCTGGAGATGAGTTTTGGATATAGTGTGAAGCAGGGATCCAATTTCCTTTTTTAAATGAAGATTGAAGTTTTTTTTTAAACAGTTATTCCTTCACAATTTATGTGATATATTTATTACTTTGTGATTTATTGTGTGTGGGGTTGGGCTGAGTGGCAGGCCACCAGGTGGGACCAGTCAGCTCCTCTTGTATCTACCAGATGGTTTCTGGCAGCCTAAAAAAATTCATCTATTTTTAAACAGCATTTTAGATTCACAGGAAAATTGAGAAGAAGGTATCGAGATTTCACATATAGCCCTTATTTTCACCTGTGTGCACAGACTCCCCCATTACCAACATCCCTAACCAGAATGGTTCATGTTTAGTCTTGATGAACCTGCACTGACATATCACAGTCATTCAAAGGCCATAGTTTATATTAGGGTTGCCTCCAGGTGTTGTATATTCTAAAGGTTTGAACAAGTGTGGAATAATGTGTATCTGCTATTATGCTACATACAGTAAATACAGACTAGCTTCACTGCTCTAAAATTCTGGCAGCTTGACAAAACTTAAGCTCCTTGATTATTGTAGAGGATTTTGAGGACCATGGAGTTTCTGTGTTAAATGTTCAAATTTGTCCTGTTGAGAGGCTAACCCTCACTTTTCACATACCCCCTCCACTTCTGCTGCAGGAAGGCTTTCTGGTCCTTAGTGCCATTCATGCCCAGTCACACTGTTTCTTGTGTCACTCACATGTAGCTGTTTGTGTGGGTCATCTTACGGAATTCTCACATCCTGCTGCTGGGTTCCTTAGAGCTTGTGATTTTCATACTAAATGTAAAGTATAATGAGTATGACTTGACTTCCAAGTCTGAGCATCTCTACTTAGTATTTGACTTTTGCTTCAAGTCTATAACTTATTTAACTTTTTAAAATTATCATGTTTAGGTTCATTTATGTTCTTTCGGGCAACTCTAAAATAAAGATAAACTTGAAGAACATTGCTGAAGGAGTCTTCTGTGATGCAGTAATGTTTGTGGCACTGCTTGAGGGGGAGTCTGGGGTCACAGTGGGGAAAATCTGCTGGTCTTGCCCCTGCTGGAGCTATTATGCAAGTGTGATATTTTCTTTGGATGCACCCTGGGGGGAATTTGGCCCCATCTGCAGTCCCAGCGCTGCTATTGATATTTATGGTGGAGGGAGAAGCCACAAGGACTGTGCTGGGCCAGGGCACTTCATGTTTACCCAGCCCAGCTGCACCCAGGTCACCTTGATTCCTGGTATAGACAAGGTAAGGCCAGGGAGACTACAGCACAAGGAAAAGCCCTGGAGGGCCTGAACTTGGCATGTTTAAGCTGTCTTTGTCTTTCTGCATGGAGACCTGGCTAAGGCTGGCCCTACAAAAACAGAGACTTCCTGCTCTGATTTGTGTTCATGAGACCAGAGGTGGCCACTTCCTATGAAGGCAGGATAGGGGGTTAGCAAGCATATTGGTTGTATTCCTGTTCTTCTGCTCTATCTCTTGATCCTTCTAGGATCTGCCTTCTTCTTTGTGTCCCTAGTGTAACAATTGCTGTGTTTTCTCCCTTAACTCCAATTCATATGTTGAAATCCTAAACCCCCATGTGACTATATTTGGAGATAAAGTCTTTATTTTTTAAAAAAAAGATTTATTTGTCTATGCATACTAGAGCTGGGGTATAGGCCAGAGGCATGGGACATGAGAGGATTCACCAGAGACAGAGTAGGGAGCAGAACAGGAAGACTGACTGAAATATACTGCTGAAGGGAGCAGCAGGCGAGGCAGGAGAGGTCTGCTGTGCCATGTGGGTCCCCTCCCTGGCAAGGGATTGAACTCACACTGCTGTGTCGTGGATGCTTCACAATGTGGCACTCAACCTACTGCACCACCAGGGAGGCTCTGGAGATAAAGTCTTTAAAGAGGTGATAAAGGTTCAGTGAGACCACAAGGTGGGGCCTAATTTAATATGACTGGTGTTCTAGTAAGAGACAAGTACTAAGAGACAGGTACAGAGACCATGTGAGGATAAGTGAGAAGGTGATTGTTGAAAAGCCAGAGGAGGTCTCACCAGCACATTGATTTTGGACTTTCAGCCTCCATAACTCTGAGGAACTGAATTTTTTTAGGTCAATTAGTCTGTGTATTTTATTATGGCAACCCTAACAAACTAATATAGCAATAAAAGATGGGAATGCCAGGCTCACTGAACTCAGTTCTTGGGTTTAGCTGTCTGCTCATGGGCTACCTGAGATCAAGTTGCAGGTCTATATGTCAACTTGAGGTACCTGCAGATCTGACCAACAGTGGCACTTCTTCCCATCCCTCTATACCTCTGGCCTGTCAGTAAGACCCAGATCTCTTCTGGTGTGTAACTCATAGATACCTTCAATTCAGCCTGTAGGCAGTCCTTGTAGTCAGAAAATGACTCTACTTAAGGCATTATTTAGATCCTCATCCTTCATGAGCCATATTCATCCTTGGATCCTTCTTCAATTAGAGTGCCTCTCTTGCTGGGACTGAGAATGAGAAATTTATTTCTTTTTTTCTCTTGATTTATATATACTGGACATCAATTGTGATTCCCATGGATTTCCCACCATCACCTCAGTCCCTGTTCTCTTTCTGCCCTCAGCCCATTCCCCCCCTCCTCCCCACAAAGTGTCCCTGATTTGTCTTTGTCTTTTTGTTTTTATTATTGATATTATTTATTATTATTATTATTGTTATTATCTTTTTCTTGGCCACTTATTTGGTTCCCTTATATTCTTCCTAGAATGAAACCATCTGGTATTTTTCTTTTGCCTTCTGACTTATTTCGCTGAGCATAATCCATTCTGCTCCATCCATGTTTCTATGAACGACTGTAGTCTATCTTTTTTGATTGCTGAATAGTATTCCATCATGTTTATGTACCACATCTTCTTGAGCCAATCATCTATTTTTGGGCATTTAGGTTGTTTCCAGGTCTTACCTATTGTACACAGTGCTGCAATAAACATAGGGGTGCAGATATTCTTTTGAATCAGTGTTTTTTGGGTATATTCCTAGGAGTGGGATTGCTGGATCATATGGAAATTCCATTTTTAGTAGTTTGAGGAACCTCCACACTGCTTTCCATAATGGTTGGACCAGCTTGCATTCCTACCAGCAGTGAAGTAGAATTCCTTTTTCTCCACATTCTCACCAATGTTTGTTGTTGCTAATTTTTTTGATATGTGCTGAGAATGAGAAATTTCACATTCTATGGGTAGGTGACAGGGAATATGTTTTATTCTTCCCAATACTCACTTCTGCAGCATTGTGGAAGTTCTGCCCATATAAGGCAAAGATCCACTGTGGATAATACCCAGACTCCAGACAGCTGCTACAGACAGGTTCATTGTACTTTTGACCCTGGAAGAGTTGCTGGGCAGCATAAAGTGGGGCTGCTTTACAAGCTTATTGCTGAAGCTGTTGTCTGCCATATTCATGTTCATGTTAGCATCTAAGAGTTGATTTTTGAATTATCTAGGGATAATAAAGTTCTGGTGTCAGTAATAGATAGAAGATACTCTCTGGTAGAGTTTCACTTGGATATTTTTTAGTTATGTCATGCCATGAGTCACTTGATGATCTCTGTATCTTGTGTACTCCATGAGAAGGAGCCCTGTCTTCAGTCTTTCAGATATTATATCAGATCCAAAGCCTTTGAGATTTTCACTTTGTTGGATAGTCCCTGGAAACTGGAGGAATTCTGTTGCATCTTGTCAATGCCCTTAACCACTACCCCTTCCAAGTTGGGTTATGTCATTGCCTATTCTCTTCACCATGGTGAAGGTGCCTCTACTATTGGCTTTGTGAAGACCATTATTGCCAATATGGTCTCCTCTGCAGCAGAGATGGCAGAAATCTGAAGCATGAAGGATTTACTGCTGGCCTTGAAGACAAGGTGTCTCAAGGTCAACTTAAACTTGTGAAAAAATGGTGAGATGCTGACCCAGGTCACCTCCAAAGAAAATCACTTTCAAAGGTCATCTGATAGACTGTTCTTTATAGTGAAATAAAAACACAATGTCAAACTAAATAATGAGAGTAAAAGAGAAAAGAAAACCAAAAAGAAGAAAGAAAAAAATTGAGAAAAGAAAAAGAGAATAAAAAAGAAAAAAGAAAAAGTAAGAAAAACAAAAAAATGAGAGAAAAGAGTGAAAAAAAATCAGTAACAAAACACACAGACAATACAAACACTAAAGAGAAAATAAGTTAAATTTTGGTAAGCTTTCCCTTGAGTCATTAAGGTTAGGAGTTAGGGGAAACACAGAACTAGACTCCACCAGGGTCTTCTATAGGTAGGTACTCAGAATGCCATAACATTGACTCCTTATGATATCAGAGCAAGAAGCCACCTGTAGTGCTGGTGGTAATAGACAGTAGTTTCCTGATTTTGGGGGTATGATGAACCCTATAGTTTTTAAAAAAATTGTGAACTCCCCAAAGCTTAGTTTATGTGGCTGATAGCTTTCTATATTTACCTTATTAGAATTAAAAGCTGTAAGAAATTAGAATTAAAAGCTACACCTTCATTAAAAGCTGTAAGAGGCATTTTTCATTTCTAGTTTGAAAAATTGTAATAATTTATGGATCAGTATATTTTTATATGTTCAAATGTGTATAGATTTTAAATGTATATTCTTGCTAAATTATTTTATTCATATTTCAGTTTGTGTTTGTAAAATAAGTCTATAAAAATGTAGCTGAAACATTATTCCAAGAGCCATGATCCCTCAATATCATCATCTGTTCAGCAAAATATTTTAATTGTCTCATGAATTTTGAAATTTTTTGTTTTTCAGATTTTATTTCTCAATCAAGATCTCTTTCAATCTATTAGTTTCCCTTGCATCTTCTTGTACTCTTAATGTAATTTATTTCTGAGGAATTCAGGTTGTTAGTTCTCTATTGTTTGGATTTTGCTGACTGTTTTCTTGTGTTGTAGTCTCCTGTATTTCCTATAAATTTGTAGTGAAATATTGAAGTTTGAAAAGATTTAGAGATTCCAGGTTTTGGAGGTGATAGCTTATTCTTTTTAGGAGGTACATGATGTCTGATGGTCTCTGTTTGGATGATGTTAGCACACTTCTATGCCTACATCCATTAAATTGTGACAAGTAAAAGTATACTAAATCCCATAGTTATTTGCTGGGATACTATAAAAATGTCTATCTATTGTTATAAACTTCTAACACTATTATCTTATGAGTTAGAGATGATGCTCTCTACAATTTCTGTTCTTGACATTTGTTGGAGTCTTTTTATTAATAATCGCTTGCATAATGTTTTTCGTATTAGGGCTTCCAGGTGAAATTTCATTTGAATAAATGTTTCTGCAGCAAAAAAGATATCTTGAAAGGTTCTAAACTCATCTAAAGTAATGCATTGATAGAAGAGGGATTTGGACATCAGAAATATCACTTTGGAGATGTAGTTGAGATCCTCAGAATGGTTGAGGTCTTGTCAGGGCTGAAAAATGTAAAGTCTACCATCTACAGTGCTATCCATAGCCCTCTGCAGTGTGGTCAACTGGTAGTGTGTAGTATATGTAGCTGATGTAAAGTCATGTACTCTGTCCATCTCATTTTCTATGTGGAAAACTGGACTCAGTCACAGGTTCAGTCAACAAATGTTTCCTGAACCTTCATTTTCAGAGGAGGCTCTATTCTAGGTGTTGAGTAAACCATAAAATAACATCCCAAACTTGTTGGTTTTTTTATGGGGTGGGAGAAACAGAAAGTTAACAAATACAGGTCAGGTGAATGTTTGATCAATGAAGACAAGTAACAGGATGATGTGTTAGTACAACTGTGTGGGGAACTTTGGAGGGGGTGCTGACATTTCAAATGAGGCCTTCTTGAGAGGAAGGAGCCCCATACACAAAAAACTGAGGAACAGCATAGTTTAATCAAAGAGTACCAAGTGCAAAGGCGCTAAGGTGGGAAAAATCCTGGCATGATGTAGTTGTAGAATTAGCATGTTGACTTGTAGTGAGCAGGCCAAAGGGTGGTAGAAGGTGAGTTCAGAGACAGTTGGCGGCAGAGAGGAGAATCCTGTTTTGCTGGTAGATTCTGTGCTAGTACATTTCGTATTTCATTTTGCATGATTCTGGAACTGTGGTAGCTATGGTCTTGCAGCAGAACATGTGCAACAGTAGAATACAATGCTTTAAAAATCTCTAGGCTCACCTTGTCTGCCCTGTTTCCAAGTCCAGACCTGTCTCTTCGGAAGCCAATTCTTAGGATGTTTGGTGTCTTGCAGCAACCTAGGTTTTGTTTCTGGTGGCTGTGGCCTTGGTATGCAAGAGTTACTGATCTGGCTTTTTTTTTTTCCTGTTTTTTTTCCAGGTTTAATTAGTAATATTTATTAAAGGCACTAACTTTGTCACATTGTTTTTGGTTTGCAGTAGTATTGTCACAGAAGGGATTTAAAGTGAACTAAGGTGGTATCTCAGCCCTTGAGGAAAAACATGCACAAAACAACAGTTGGTTTTAGTGGTTGACATCTGGGTCTACATTCTAGACAAGGGAGCCAAGAGAGGATAAGCTAAGAATCAGCAATTCTTTAAATCCAATGTCTTTCCAAAGTGATGGGTACCAGAATAGGTTACCCCAAAATATGCCTCTTTGGCATAAGGATAATTTTGAACTGAAGGCAATTGAGAAGCAACAGATACAAGAAAAATTTCCTGTCCTATGCCAAAACAGAACATAAATTTGTAAAGGTGCCCACTCTCTTCCAGGAAGGACTGACATTAGCTAAGACAATTTCAGACTCTTATCATTTACCCAGAGAGGATACCATAGGAATTCACATGACAAACATACCTAAGTAGTTTTACTTATTTCCATTATTTCCCATATATTAACCTTCCCATAATTTTCTACCCTAGAAATTCAAAGTGCTCTCCTTTATTCTTGTCATTTTTCTAAAAATATATTATTCTTACTGATCTGAACAGGGTCAGAGGCACCCCATAGACAATTCTTGCTTTGTGCTCTGCCCTGACCTCTGGTGGATTTGGCCTGTTAAAACATAGACCAAGCTGGGATCCAGAAGCATTACCTCTTATTTCCCACTTGTCCATATTTGGTTTTGAGTTCTATGTATTATGAAGGCCTTCAATCCCTCAGGTATTTCTCTGTGTGCCAGAACTTGGGAGAGAACTTCAGACACTGATATTCAACACCTGTTATTGATACTAGACACTCTTTAGATTTTATAATAAACTCCCATGTCTACCAGCCACTGTGGGCAGGCAGAGAATCCAGCCCGACAAGCAGAAACACTCCATTCCTTTAGCCTTGGATTGGTTCAGAAGAGCCCTATCCCCAGCCTAAGCAAATTGGGTTTTCTTTGAATTGGTACATGGATGATAGGGGAGAGGGCATCTCTCTTTCTTCTGGGTCTAGAATTGTACACAATGTAGGTGCTGACATAACTAAATTGCTAGTGTTTGCCTCTTTGGTCACATGCAGAAAGGATGCCTGTGAATTCTGTCAACATGGAGGAGGAAAGAGGGTTCTGGAAATTCAGAGTTTTCACTTAAGCTCCTGTTTTGGATGTTAACCTAGAGAGAGCCAATAAATCTCTTTTATCTTAATCAAATTTCTGTCCTTTGGAACTGAAACACTTCTAACTGTGTTAGCTATTTTTATTAGTACTAGAAAATCAGAAATTAGTTAAGAAAAATATACTTTGGCACTGATGACACTCACCAAGTTTGCAACTTTCTATATAGTGATTTGATATATGACTATTTAAAATGTTGATCTTTCACTTCACAAGCAGGATTCATATTTACTTTGCTTATCACTCTAACTCACTGGTAGTAAATCCTCAGTGAATACTTGTGGAATGAATAAATAGTTGGGTAGCAGTGTTTACTGATGTAAGTATATAATTACCATTATCTAATACTGTTGTCGTTACCTAGAAGAACACTGTTTTCGTTCAGTGAGTCATGCTGAAGCATTTAGGGACAAATAGGATGATGCCTGAGACTTCATTGGTTCATCAAAAAAAAAAAAAAAGTCGATCTGTGGTATATATGTGTTGACCTCAAACAAAAGCAATCAGAACATGTGCAACAGTGGAATACAATCAATCAATACAGTAAAATGGGTTTATTGGGAAACAAACAATACAAAGTAGCAGATTGGAAAGTGTGTTTCATGGGAGACCCTCTACTCCAAATCAAAGAACTTCAAGCTCCATGTCTCCTCTGGAAGACCTTTATCTTTCTTCCGATAGGAGGAGAAGCAATCCGGCTTTCTCTCAGGAGGCTGTAGTTTGCTGACTGTGCATGAGGAAGAACTATTGTAACCCCTTGACTTCACTGAAATACAGGTTTTGTCTATTATTTTTCATAAAAGAGAAAACAAGCATGGTAAAATGTTAATCATTGTTGAATTAAGTAGAGACAACAGAAGTGTTTATAACACTGTTCTTTAAACTTCATGTATTTAAAGAAGATAAATACTAAAGTTAACAGATAGAATAAAGATTACTATTACCTGCATAACCACTCATATTTGCACTGCCTTAAGAAACTTCCCATCCCTAAATTAGGGAATAAATGTACCAGAGAAAGACCATTTGCATTACAAAAGAATTTTAAATTTTATTTTTTTGGAAATATCCCCCTTAGTTTTTTTCAAATAATAGCAATTTAAAATAATCCAATGAAGTCAGAGAGTTCAGCTATAGGGAAATCTGGAATTAACCCCAAAGAGCAAATCTTCCTCTTTCCTTCTTTCCCTCATCCCTTCTTCTCTATTTTTCTAAAGCAAAAAAGTTCTTTTATTTTTCAGATTATGAAGTCACTGAAAAAGAAAATTTAGACAATATGGGAATGAATTAAAATTATCCATGATGTTGCTACTAGAAATGGGTTTATTATTAGAAATAATAGTAAAAATAGTGCAAGCCATTGTTCTAAGCACCTTCCATATATTAATACATTTAAACCTCACTTAATAACTGCACTAATAACCTATTGTCATCCACATTTTACTAATGGGGAAGTGGAGAAACAAAGGGTGATAAAGTAAATTTCCCAATCAAATCTCAGCTCCTCCTAAGAGGAAGAAGAGTTTAGATTTGAACTCATGTAGTTGGACTCTAAAACCTGTGTCCTTCACTAGTCTCCTACATGGCCTTGCTGAGAAAGAGCCACTCTGAACTCAGTTAAAAGAGAAAACTAGGCATATTAAACATTTTAAGAGTTTATTTGCACAAAAATGGATTTGAATTAGTCAAAATTCTGTCTAGAAGGTAGAAAGGAGCTCTGAGATGCTGTACAAAATGAAAGACTTATATGGGCAGAAGGGAGCAGGAGGATGGAAGCCACACAAGGCAAAAAACATGATTAGATATTGCAGTTACTTTCCTGTAGGAAGTGGCTGGGTCTCTGCTGATTGGGCCATTCTTGGTTGACTGGTTTAAGAATCCATTTCTGTGAAAAGCTGAAATGGTGTTAAGTCTTTGCATAACCTCTTCTGTTTATTGTCTTGTTTTTGACAACCCTCTGTCAAATATCTTAGTAATATCTCTGGCATACATAAACAATGCACACTTGTTCACATACGGGCATACATACATGTGCACACATGCCACATTTTACAAAGCGTTCAATTTATTCATGGTGCTTTATGACTTGCTTTTAAAATATATGCCAAAGCAGGGAGATGAGTATAAAGAACCCCATGTACTCCTTACACAGATTTAACAGTGACTGACTCCAGGCCAAACATGGCTCATGTTTATTGCTCCTAATTTCCTCTTCCTATAGGTTTGTTTATTTACTTTGAAATTATTTCAAACTTACAGAAAAGGTGCTAACATAGGGAATACCTGAATACTCTTTATCCAGAATCACAAAATTTTAACATTTTGCTGCATTTGCTTTATCATCCTTTCTCTTTTTTGTGCTCTCTGTATGTGTGTGAATATATATATATATTTACTAATTTTTAAAGGCATCTGGCCAGAGATTGCATGATTCAGCTCCCTCTATTTCTTTGCACATCAGTGCTTGTTTCCTAAAAACAAAAAATTTCTCTTTCATAGCCACTCTGTTGTTATTAAGTTCAGGAAAGGTATTTAGTACAATATTAGCATCTATAGTCCACATTCCATTTTTTGTCAATTGTCCTAAAAGTGTTCATTAGAATATTTTTTCTTCGTTCTAATCTATGGTCTAGTCCAGGATCACCTATAGCATTACTGGTCATGAATTGTTGGCCTCTTTAAGCTAAAACTGCTTTTATAACCTTTCTTTGTGTTTTATGACATTGGCATTCTGCAGAATATCCTTCAATATGGGTTCACCTGATGTCTTCTCTTGAATATGTTCAGGTTTTGTATTCCTGGCCAGAATGTTATGTGGGTGCTCTGTCTTAGGGTGTTGTGTCTGGAAATATGTGATGCTCATAGATAATGCTGATTTCTATCACTGGGCTAAGATATTGTTGTTTCTTTACTATATGACCTACTTAAAAAGTGTTAGCTATATACTTGATTTATGAATCCATGGGGTATGTTCCAGGAGGGAAATGTCCATTCCAGTCTTCTTGGGGTAGTTTTGGGACTTTTTCTTGCCTTGGGGTTGCTGCTCCTACAACTTCTTTGGATCTGCTATTGAGCAGTTCCTTCATAGAAGATGTACTTTTTTAAATGGAGATACCCTGTTTCCTGCCTCTTTTTGGTTACTAAATGGTTCCTCTTTGGGGGAAGCTGTCTGTTCAGCATCACTACTAACTTGCTCCTCCTTGGAAAAAGTTTTCATTTTCATGGGCTTGGGGAAGACACTTCTTCTGTCTGTTCTCTTAAGGATTCTCCTGCAATTTTTGCTTGGTTTTCTTCTCATAATCTCATACCCTGTGGGTATGCCTGCTTTTTTTTGAAGATGGAGTCAACTGCTTTGCTTCCTTCATCAGGGGTTTCTTCTCCTGTTTCCCCAACTTCTTAGTAAGCTCAGTAGCCACTTCTCTGAACCATCACCTCCTTCAATATCCAGATTCCTTCATGGAATCTTTCCAGTCTCATAGAAAGACAGTCCCTCCTTAACTTTTACTTGAAGCTTCTCTCCAGACACAATAACTTGTGAGGAAGTATTGCATTTGTGTGCTTGGTTTCGGGGATGTGGCCTTTGTTCTTGGCAGTTGCTTAACCAGTGAAGGTAGAGTGGAAAATCAATCCATATTACCCTTTACCCCTTGGTAATTGGAAAGTTAGTCTTTCTGCTGGGCCCTGGGAATCACTTAGACATTAGGACTGGCCATTTAAGTATCATCTTTTAAGAAAAATAATTTATTGAGATGAAAGTCATATAACATAAAACTAACCATTTTAAAATGAACTAGTTAGTGGCATTGAGTCTTCACAATGTTGTGCAACCACCACCTCTGTCTAGTTTTACAACATTACCATTACTCCACGGTGAAACCCTTTCTGCACTGAAGGTTTTCTCTCTCTCCTCACTTCCTTTCAATCCCTGGCAATCGCCACTCTGTGTCCCCTCTCTATGGCTTTATCGTTTCTGGATATTTCATATATGTGAAATCTTACATTATGTGACTTTTTGTGTCTGGCTTTCTTTCTCTGAGTATGATGTGGGGCTTTATCCATGTTGTAGCTTGTATTGGCGCTTGATTGTGAGTAAATAATATTCCCTGTGTGCTTGTTTGTCATTTGCTAATGGTCATTTGTGCTTTTTAATCTCTTGGCTATTGTGAATACTGTTGCTATGAACATATGTGTATGGACTTTGTATACTGTGCCCTTTGGAATTCGGTAAATATGATCACCATTGTTCTAGAACACCTTTGTTTGAATGACTCTAATTCATTAGTAGAGTGGCATCTACACAGGAGGTTCTTGATTACTGGATTGTGTTCCCACTTCTGGGACATTTTTTAAAGATCAGTGATTACATCTCCGTGTCATCATCTTACTGATGTTGGTGATGGCAGCTGTCACTTGGAAGCTTATTATATAATAGATACTATTATTATCCTTATTTTATACATGAAGGTACAGAGGCTTATGAAACTTAAGCTCTGTTCCCAAGTTACATACTAGTGATAGAGCTGGGACTAAACCCAGGTCTCTGTGACATTAAAACTTAAGGCTTGTCATGATTTTATGTGCTTGAGTGTCCTTTCATGAAGTTGACAATTTTTCTAGTTTCAGTGGATTTCTACTAGTCATCAGTAATATAAATCACCAACCAGTGAGTCCTGAAATCAATTCATAGAGTCACAGGCCACATTAAGAACTGAGATGGAATGAATGGAAGAGGATAGAAAATACCATGGCATTATTTTATGGAATTTTCACTTCCTTAGGAGGGTGTGTACCCATATGTGTGTCTGCACAGGGTCATGGGTCATGAAGTCAGAGGGATTTCTTATTGTGTGTTGTTGTCAAGAAGTTGAAAAATACTGTTCTCAACTACTCTCATGCTTACTTTGTCCGGTGTTTGAACTATGTTTAGGCACAAGATGGTTTTTGGTCATTGCTGCATCTTAAAGATGGAGGAGGAGTGCCTCTTCCTCCAAACTTACATTACATATTCCCTGAAGTACAGTTTCTCCCCCATAGTCAGCCCTGATTGACGTTCTGTACTTTTTATAAAATGTGGTTAATGAGTGCCCAATTTACTGGAGATACCTTTGAAGTTATGTTTACAGTTCACAAGTAGAGTTCTTGTTATTAAAAGACAAAAAAAAAATCACATTTAATTAGCTGTTTACTAAGCGATAACCGCATAGATCCCATTCAACACAAACAGACCAATGATACCCATTTGTCATTTTCTGGTGCCCACGACAGACAGGCCTGGAGAATGGACAGGGAAGAAGACATCTTCCCTGCTGTTCCTCACACAGAGTGGTAGTTGTGAGGGGCACTAGTCCCCAGACAGCCTCAGGCAAGGGCCTGTGTGGATAGGCGACAGGTCATTTCACATAGTAAATGTGGTGTTTTCTTCACGTCAGCGCTTATCCACAGCAGTGCTCTGGGGACTCTTTCAAAAGCCAGCTTGAACATTTGTGCCTTAAAATTCAGATTTTTACTCATAATGAGAACAGATTAAATATGCCAAGTGTGGGTGCCAAATATGCCAAAAGCAGCTTTTTAATGAACTGGAGTGAATTATAACTTAAATCTACAAAATAGAATTAGGGTTTCACATTTATTTATTTCAAAGGCAAGAATTCAGTCTTTACTGAAATGTGTGAAAAAACAAAAAAATAAACAATAGTCCTGCTGAGAGGTCAAGAGTTTTTGATAAGGTATGGGGGGCTGTGGAGACAGATCACAGCTTTGGAAACACGTTGAGTGCAAAAAGCCATGCTGTGTGTTGAGGATACAAAGGAAAGGTGTCTTCTGGCCAGCTCTTCAGGAAGCCATCTCACAGAAAACTCTTATGCATGTCCATAGGGCATCTTTAAAAGAAGTCCATGGAGATCTAGTGTATGGTTCATGGTACAAAACTAGAACTCAAATATCTGTTGAAAAACACATTTGGCGGTTTGAAGATGCATCCCCCAAAGCAATAAAAATGAGAGAGAAGATAAACAGATGGGACTATCTTAAGTTAAAAAGCTTCTGTACAGCAAAAGAAACATTAACCAAAATGAAAAGACTCCTCACTGATTGGGAAAAAATCTTTGCACCCTATACAACTGACAAGGGACTGATCACAAAGATATACAAAGAACTCATAATACTCAAGAAAATCAAAGCAAACAACCCAATCAAAAAATGGGCAGAAGAACTTAAAAGACACTTGACCAAAGAGGACATACAAATGGCCAACAGACATATGAAAAAATGCTCAACATCTCTCATAATCAGGGAAATGCAAATTAAAACCACAATGAGGTACCACCTTACACCGGTAAGAATGGTACACATCAAAAAAACCAACAACAATAAATGTTTATGAGGATGTGGAGAAAAAGAACTCTAATGCACTGCTGGTGGAAATGCAAGTTAATCCAATCACTATGGAAGGCCGTATGGAGGTTCCTCGGTCTACTAGAGATGGAACTACCATATGATCCAGCAATCCCACTCCTAGGGATCTACCCAAAGGACACAAAAACACCGATCCAAAAGAGTACCTGTACCCCCATGTTTATTGCAGCACTATTTATAACCAGTAAGACCTGGAAACAACCCAAATGCCCATAAGTAGAGGACTGGATCAAGAAGATGTGGTACATATACACAATGGAATAGTATTCAGCAATCAAAAATGAAAAACTAGGGACATTTATAGAAACATGGATGGAGCTAGAAGGAATTATACTCAGTGAAACCAGCCAAAAGGCAAGAGAGAACTATTGGAAGGCTTCACTTTTAGGAGGAATGTGAAAGAACAACAACCACAACAAGAAATAAAAAAAGAAGAAAACAAAAAACAAGAGAAAGCTCAAGGAAATGTGCAATCACAACCAAAAACAAACAAACAAATAAAAACTCAACAAGATCAAAAGGTCAAAGATAAACCCAAGGAATCATGGGGGTGGGCATAGGGAGGGGAAGGCAAAGACGGGGATGAGGGCATAAAGAGCACAAGGGACTGAGGTGATGGTGCATGGGTGGAATGGTGGTGGGAACTCCCTGGGAACTACAAATGATGTCAAATACAATTAAATAAATCTAATAAATTAAAAAAAAACATTTGGTGGGAACCAAACATTATGACCACAGAAAGTCATTGAAAAGAAATCAATAGCTCTTCAAGACATCATGAAAAACAAACATTTTGTTAATTTGGATTTAATTTTTCTTAAAGATTTTATATGTTAGCTTTTCTTCTTAAAAAATATATATATTTATTTTTTACATCATTATTCATTTTCGTACACTGCTTGATTTCTCCTCTCAGGTGTAATCCCTATAATATTTCCACCACCAAGTCACCAGCTTTTCTGCTTTTCCATCCCCTGTTTGATCCTTTTCCTCCTCCATCCCCTGCTGTATTTCTACTATTTATATTTCGCCAAACAGACACATCTTATTGTGAACTGAGGAAAGTTCTGAGGAATTTGTCTCATTTACTGTTTAAGTTCTAGCATCTAGAATGGCCTCTGACATATAGTACTTACTACATGGTAAATACTTAACTATTTGGTAGATACTGATGGCTTGAGTTATAATATTATATTTTAATAAACTTCAGTATGGGGCTATCCATATACATCAAACTAGGAAGAGTGACTAGCTCTGAGGAGAGGATGAGAAATGGGAAAGGGGAGCACTCTGAAAGCAAAGGCCACATCTTGTTTGAATCCCATTGCCTGTGAAGAGCTCCTGGTGTGTGGTTTGCACACATAGGCTGACCATGAAGAATAGATAGAGGATAGTTGAAGCTGATGTTACTGACAACCTCCTTGCTGAGTGCTAAGAAGTGCTCTACTCCAAAATGAGTGCTTCACATGTGTGTCAACCTAAATAAAGAGATAAACAGAGGCAAGCTGGAATTCCTTGAACTTGAGTGTACTCAGAATACCAGAAGAATTGTAATTCAGGAAACACATGCTGTAACAAGTCCATGAGGATTGGAAGCAGGCTGTTTTTATGGTTCAGGAGTACACAGGGTGGGTGTAAAATACACCACAAAAAAGTCTAAGCAGTAAGTCCATTGGCTTGATGAAGGGGAGATTGTCAGTGTGTGTTCACTGGTCAGGAGACAAGTTTCAATCTTCTGTATATCAAGCATTTATGGGAAATGGGTCTCTGGTCTCTAGTTCCATTCTCCTCAGTGTGCAGGTATGATTCTCCATTTCATATCTGGTTCTGATTTAGATTGAAATCCTTTCATATATGTTACCATACTTTTGCTCACAGCAATCCTTTAAGGTGAGTGTAGCAGTCTCCTCTTGTCCATGGTTTGTTCTCTCTGACTTTCTGTTACCTTGTCGTCAACCAAGATCCAAAAACACTATTTATAATAAGATATTTTGGAAATGAGAAAAAGAGAAACATCACATTCACATAACTTTTATTTTAGTATATTATTATAGTTGCTCTGTTTTATTATTGATTACTGGTATTAATCTCTCATTGTACCTAATTTATAAGTTGAACATTATCATAGTTCTATAGAGGAAAAATAAAGTATAGCTAGGGCTCAATACTATTCCTGGCTTCAAGTCACTGGGAGATTTGGAACATATACCCCAGATAAGGGGGAAATATTGTGTAATTATTACTCCACTTGTATGGTTGAGGAAGCTGAGGCTGCAGATTTGTGCATGACCTCTCTATTGTTGCATAGCTAGTAAGAGAGGGACCCAGGTTGCAGTCCTGATCCTCTGGCTCCAGTGCCTGTATTCTTATCCACTGGTCTACTGTAATTGCCTCAGTCATTTTTGCATCTAAAGTGACCAGCAGGACACTGGGAACCTAGCAGTTGCACCAGATTCTGTTGGCTGCTTTGCTGTCGCCATTCCCCACTTCTTTCTTAGCTTATAGATCTCCAGTTTGTTCCGGCTACAACACTCTCTGGGGTAATGGGCCACCCCTGTGAGTCCAGAAGCAAGTCTGGCTTAGTAATTCCATTTTCCATTTGCTATGGAGGTTAGAGGTGGCCACATGACTGTATTGTGGCTGATGTGATGTGAGAGGAAGACTTCTTGGATGTATCGTGCTTCTGAATACATAGATGATAGGAGATCAGCTCCTGTTGATGGCCTTAATTGTGGCTGTGAGACATTTGGAGCTGAGTCAGCTGTATTGCTTGAAGAAGCCCAACATAGCAAGATGATGTGGTAAGGTCTGCAGGGCAGAGAGGCAGAGAAAGTCAGAGTGCTGGCTGATGTGGTCAAGCCTCTGCACCTGTTAGACATTGCCAGGAAGAGAATTTAATTGTGAAATCATGCACATCCTGTTAGATAGTCATGGTGTGACTGACAGCAGTTCTAAACTCTACAGTGATCTTCGAAAGCTTCATTGAATGAGAGTATTAATAACGTCAAAGGTGACAATCTGAGTTAGGGACCTAAGCTAGACACATAAACTGATGACTAACAATCCAAGACTATGTATATTAAGTGTCCAGTGAATAACAACCTATCAGTGAGGTATTCATGGAAGAGATAAAATGTGAGCTGAAACTCAAAGGCTAATAATAGGAAAGGTGTGGCTTTAACAATTAGTTGTGCAAAAAGAAAATTGCTTTAGTTTTTTGTTGCTCAATTTGGTCTTAGTTATGAGATTCCATTCTGCTTGTTAACAGAAACCAGTATTATTTTAGCTATAATCAGTCTCACCAATGTTTTTTACTTTCCTCCCTTGTCTCCAGAGCACATTCACATTTAGGAGTTGTGATGGGGGACAAAACAGTCCTCTTGGGACTATTGACAATGGCTTCTACTGAGGACTTCATCCATCTGCTTTGTCACCTTCTATGACTGGCTTCTGGTTGATATTATATTTGGTTCATTAGCCAACTGTTGGCATTATATTTGGTTCATAGCCAGATGGTTGGTGGCAGTCAGTAGTGCTGTTTATTAAATGTGTCTCATCCTTCTTGGTTGTAAGCAAGATTACGCTTTCCCCTCCTTATGGTTGGATGGGTCATCTGGCATTTTCTCTGTGGTTGTAACATGTGCAACTTCTAGACTAATCATTTAGTTACTGATGTGGCACTCTTGAAAGGTCTCGTGCACATGAATTATACCTTTGTTGTTTTAAGCCACTGAGATTTTGGCATTGTTATTGCGGTATAATTGAGCCTATCCCTTCTGACTTAGCATCTATACTTCATATCACTGTGATGTTCTCTCATTCCTGTTGCAAGGTCTCTTCTGATTTGCACCCTTCTTTGATTTCTCTTTCTTATTTTTCATGTCCTACTAGAATGCATGAGAAAAATGCACCTGTTCTTTTGCATCAATCCTTGCAGCCATCTGTCTTCTGCTGTTTTCATGCCATGGTGGTATGCAGTTTACGGCAAACCTGCAGTCTCCCAGCATTCCAGGCACAGGTGGTTTTTATTCCCAAATTCCTAGGTGTATGTAGTGTGTGTGTATGAGATGCATGCATGCATGTGTGCCTTTATGTGCACAATATACACATGCCAATTTATGGATGTGCATATATGTACTATGCATGTGTGTGCATGATGTAGTGTGTATATGTGTATATGTGTGTCTACCGTTTCACCATTTTTCTACTACAGTAGTAGGAATTGAATGCATGACTCCTTGGGGATGTGGAGACTGGGTATTATAAAACTTAATGCCTCCCCTAAATCTTGCACAAATAAATGTAAGATGGGTGAAAACTCTTCAAAAGTTCCCATAGCTTATACATCCCTTCTAACTCTTGTCTTTGTTCAGTATCCAGACAACCTAAGGGATTTTTTTTTCTGGCAAAACACTTGCTTATATCAAGTATTTTGCTTTTGGGAACTTAAAGGTGATCTTTAGCTCTCTGTTTCTTCTGTGTCATCTGGTATCTGAGAGTGGAAGGTCAAGGTGTTGTTTGAATAGAAGAAGAGTGATGTAGTAGAAAATAACACCCTCTGACAAAGAGAAGCAAAACCAAAATGAAACATTTCACTGGCCAATTCTTCATAATTTTATCTTGCCATAGAAAGACAAATAGGTTTGTCCTGGTAGGTCAGATCATGACTCTCTCCTACCTCAGTCTTCTATTGTGGTCTCCCTCTTCTCCCCAAGTTCTTATTGGAGTTCCTGGGTTCAGTCTTCCACCCTCTTCTCTTCTCCAATCTTATGCCTTTAAGTACCACTATGTGCTCTCAATACTTACTTTTAAATTCTTGCTCAGTTTCTCATCTTTAACTCCTGTGTCTGGCATCCTCACCCAGCTGTTTAGTAGCTATCTCAGACCAACATATTTGGCAAGAACTCTTGATCTCCTGTTCACACAGTCCTGCCCCACTCATATCTTTCTCAATCTTCCAGTTGCTTAGGCTGTAATCTTTGGTGTCACTTTTTAATTTTATACCCCACATCCAAAGCATCAGCACTTCTGGGCACTACCTTCAAATATTTCCAGAATACGACCACTTCTAGTACTATAATTCAGTCTAGTCTCTATCATCTCTCACTTGCATTATTGCAGAAACTTACCAACTGGTCCTTGTGTTTCCAGTCTTGCTTACTTCAGAAATATATTCTGAAGCCACAACCGGTCATCCTGTTAAAACACCTGTTAGAAGAGACCTAAAAGGGGCCTCCCTGGTGGCGCAGTGGGTTAAGCAACGCACTATGAAGCAGACCACAACCACTGCAGCATGAGTTTGATCCCTGCTGCCGGCCAGGGGGGGACCCACATGGTGCGGCAGACCTCTCCTGCTGTGCCCGCTGCTCCCCTCAGCAGTGTACTTCCGTTGATCTGCCTGTTCTGCTCCCCRCTCTCTGTGGTGAATCCTCTCACCCCCCCCCACACCTCTGGCCTGTACCCCAGTGCTTGTATGCATAAATAAATAAAATCTTTAAAAAAAAAAAAAAAAGAAGAGACCTAAAAGCTAAGTAAGCCAGAGTGGCAGGACCAAAGAGGATTCAGTCCATTTCTAGATGTAAAATGAGGCTGAGAGAAGTGGGAAGAAAAACTACATGCGTGGCACAAAGCAGAAACTCCCCCAAATACCCGCTGAACTAATAAAGAGCTTTTACCACCATCAAAAAACAAACAAACAAACAAACAAACAAAAACCACACCTGTTAGAACATGTCACTCTTCTGCTCAGAAACCTCAGGATTCACATTTGACTCAGAATGGAACTGAAATTTTTACACAATGTACAAGGCCTTCCTTAATTCATGTCCCTATTATGTGGCTGACTTTGTTTCCCTCCATTCCTCTGCCTGGTTGTTCTGCTCCAGACACAAGTTCCTCTCTTCTCAAAATGCCAGTCACACCTGGAGTGACCTTCTTTCAGAATGGTACATGTGTCATTCCACCTTTTCCTATAAGTCTTAGCCCATCTGAGACCTAACTACAATTGCCCTTTTTACTTCAAGTTGCAAAGTCCCTCTCTGCTTGTTCCCATTGCACTTAGCTCTTCTGTTAGTTTCAGTGGTAATTGTCATCATCTAACCTATCTCATGATTTATTGTTTGGTGTATTTTTTATTGTCTGTTTTCTCTGAATAGAATGCAAGTTCCATGAAAGCAGGTAATTTTGTATATTTTGTGTACTAATATATCTATAGTCCTTAGAGCCCTACTTAGCACATAATGGATGGTCCATAACTATGGTGCAATGAATCCATGGATCAAATTTATCTAGGCTTCTCATTGTTGTTCTCTGATATCTTATTATTACTATTGTTATTTAAAACATTTTGCTTGGTAGGAGGAGAAATATGTTCAAAGTAGGAGTTCCCTACAGACTCAAAGTGGTAAGTGAAAAGAGATAATGCTGGACTTTTTCACCAGGCACACATGACTTCTGTGTATATATGAGTAGAAGGTCCTGCCTGTGCATGATGATGAGTAAAGGCACTTGCTTACCTGTATGAGTCACTCTCCTGGCTCAGTAATACTATCTAGGAGATAGGGAGGAGTGATGTTAAAAAAAAAAAGTTAACATCTGGTACCAGAGGTACTGGACCAATCACATGACCACCAACTGTGAGCAACAGGTAGGCTTCTGTTGGAGGCATCAGCCTTGAACTTTAGGGTTGGAGAGAAAGAGCTTTGCTTACTGTATTATCAACCTTTTCTTTTTGTGTCTGTAGGAAGGTTTGCTGACAAGGGAGTAGCATCTCAGAACATCACATATGGGTTAAGGAATCACTAATCTTACATGAGCTTTTGAGGGATTTTTGAGGAATTTTCATGTGGAACCCCTATATTTTCATGATTTCAACTCTGGAAAATCTATTTTAGTTCAATTTTAATATCTATCAAAATTATAAGAGATATGGATTCAGTAAGATAGATTTAAAAGCAACAGAACTTAAAATATCATGTAAAAGAATAAAGTAACCAATAAAACAAACTTTATATGATATTACAACTTGCAAATATTTTCACTCTAAGACACAGCATGTTCACAATATAGACTGAAAGTGAAAAACTGCTTTGTCCAGTTGACTCTGTCTCAGAATCGATGAATGAGAATTCCTAGAGTACACTGAAAAATTAAAATCTTCTTTTTTTAACTTTGTCTAATAGCTAATCTCTAAGAACTTGCCCTATTTCATTAGGAAGCTTCTATTTTATCAGACCCCAGTGAGCTTGAGCAATGCTTTCCAAACTTTAATGCGCATGCTAGTTAAAATTCAGAATCCCATTCAGTAGGTCTAGGAAAGACCTGGGAATCTGCATTTGTATCAAGCTCTCAGGTCATACTGTTTCTGTTACTCTGTGAGCCACACTCTGAGTAGCAAAGAGAGGACTTTTAAAAATCTGTCTACAGGTTTTCTTTTTTTTTTTCAGTTTCCAATTATAGAAGCCAGGTTTTGGGGGGAGGGATCCTGCCAGAGATCAAAACCATTGCATCAAACTTTGATGTCAGTCTTCATTCCCATTTACCACCCATTCTATCTATGACTTCTGCTTTTGGGTCTTCTCCCTTGTTGCTCCTCTGACATGAGTTGGGATGATGCCACTGAAAAGAGGTAGCACATGTAACTCATTGTGACAATGGCCTTTTTCATTGTAATGCAATTAACAGTGGACATGTCTGGTTTTACTGCAGGATAGAAGCATGGAAGGAGCTATAAAATCAGTGAATAAGTATTAACAGTGAAAAATATAATTAATGCAAGTTGCTTTGTTGAATAAAATCCCATTGTATGGGGCACATGAGTGCCTGTGTATCATGCCAGTTAATGACAACCATGACAATTGCTCCCAGTGTTGACTTGCTGGTTGTCATCTATGCTGATTTCTGTCTGCTAGCTAGTAAGGTAACTGTGAGAGGAGGAGTAATAAGACTCATTATACTCATCAAAGATCCATTTAACACAGTATTGAGAAAGGTCTTAGAAATACGAGCAGGAGTAGTAACTAAACAGTGATGAGGGACCTCAAGTTGATCATCAAAGCTACAGTTAGTGCAAGAAGTGGAACTCTTCTAAATAGAAATCACTGTAAATGGATATAGGAGTTGTAGGGATAATTGACCAACCAAGGTTCAAACATGTTTGCAGAAAGGAGAAAAGCCACAAAACAGTGTGCTTTCTCCCATTAGCCTCTAGACAGAAGTGAATGGCAATTGCTGGTAATCCATCTTGGGCCAAGAGTAGAGCTCTTTAGGATGTCAAATTGCATGGAAATGGTAATGATGTTGCTCAGGCTCATTGACTCTGATAGACTGTGTCTTTTATATGAGTTGTGTTTTTCACTCAAGAAATCATATTTCACTTATCTTGAAACTTCTGGGTTTGATGACACACCTTGGTGGGATGTTGTCTTTTAGAGGTCCTTGGAGAATGTTCTGATATTCTTTCTACTGCTGGGTTTGAATTGTGACTCAGCTTAAAGACCTGCAACTTTAAAATGTGAGCAATAGTGCCACCTGATGGTATCTCAGCTGCCTTCTTAAGGGGAGGAAAATGGAATTTACTTTTAGGAAATTAACTTAAGGAAACTGTGCTCAAATGTGACTCCAGGATCCACAGGTTGTGTCTGTCACTCAGTGGAGAGGCAGATTCTCTGATTAGTCTTTGGGAAACATGACCTTGGTGGAGTTCTCCAGTGTTGCCAAGCCAGATTCACATCTCTCCTGAAAATGGGGAATTTATACTGAGTATGTTTCCCTTTCTTTCAGGATTAGGCATCTTCAATTTTGAAAAGTAGGCATCTGGTTTTGAATACAAACGTTAGTTTGGTATTACATCAAAGCATTGTATTTTGAATACCCAGTCCATTTCACCATTGTGAAAAAAAAATCCCTTTCCAAAGCAAGGACCATGCATTAAACAGCAGGCTTAGTGATCTGAGTTCTGCACAATTGGAGGTCTTTAAATATTCATAATCAAAACCCAGCTGTGGTGACCCTCCTGTGGCTAACTGGTACTCATGCAATTTCTTAAGGTCTTTGGTGAACCCCAAGCTCCAGGACACATTAACAAGATGAACTTTTTGCTGAAGATTTCATGAAGAAATAGGGAAGATGATTTGCATCATAGACCACACAGTG
This sequence comes from Galemys pyrenaicus, assembly GCA_019455555.1. Lineage (NCBI taxonomy): Eukaryota > Metazoa > Chordata > Mammalia > Eulipotyphla > Talpidae > Galemys > Galemys pyrenaicus. Next base: position 886,726 of record JAGFMF010011983.1, read on the forward strand.
GAGAACTAATTAAGCTCTCATCTCTGCTCTGTCCTCTGCCAGCCACCTCATCATTTGTCCTCAGACTCCAGTCTCTGAAGACTCCTTTATTTTCCAGGCTATTCAACTTGTTTCCCCAATATACAGACCATCTTCAACAAAATCAAACCCTGAAATTAGCCCCAGGGTAGTCATCAAGTGCCTGTTGAAGGCCCCCTCCCCCATCAAAACTTATAATTTAGTTATTTATCCAATAAAACTCTTTTTTGGGTGGCTGTATTTGCCTACTAAACCAAGATTTTCCTCCATGTTGTTATATAAGGTATAACCATGTCATCTCTCAAAAATGATTGAAATTAAGAATTTCAGGTATATGTGAGTAGCTAGTAACAGTCCAAGACTAGACACCATTCTGCTTTTTTACTGCTCATCCCATTGCCTCTGATTCTTCCTTCCCAAGTGTCCTTCAGCTGTGTCAAGGGAAAGTTTTGTGTTCACTTCACCTTTTTTCAGTCTCTCGGCAACCTTAATCCCATATCCATGCTGAATGCCATAGGTTGGCCTTATTTTTCCTGGAAGCACTCTATTATAGTCTTTCCCTCTCCAGGGTCTCTTTACCCTCTTCATTGCTGTTGTATTTGAAAGGTGTTAATGAATGATGGTGATGTAATGTGTCATGGCTGCAGGGCTAATTGCTATTGAATGGGGATTCTTGCATTTGCACAGTCTGAACCCAAAGGAATGATGCTTTCTTGAGGAGAACTAATCTTGGGGGAGACTAGTGAGGCAAGCATTAGCTGAATATAGCCAAAATTGGACATGAATGTCTCTACCTCGGCAAGAGAGTTTCATGCACTGCTGCAGATGAGTGGGTGAGTGATAAAGCAAGTGTAAACTCAAAAGACATGTTTGACATTGCAAAATTAGTCTATACTGCTCACAAACACAGGATGTAAATGTAATCTCATCTCTGACTATCTTGTTCATTTTTTAATCCTTGTGTTTATTTTTTTAAGCCATTTTATTGAGGAATTCTTGACAAAAAACATATATATTCAACTGTATATAGCATGATGACTTTGGAGATGAGTATACACTTGTGAAACCATTACCACAACCAACACTGTAGACATATCTATTGCCTCTAAGAGTTCCCCATCTTCTTTATTTTCCTGTTGACTTATGTGCTAAATTTGTGACATAAGAAGACATAGTGTTGACCAACACATGAAGAGATGTTCATCACACATTTTATTGGAAGAAGTGTGAATGAAAGCCACAATGAGATTTCACCTTGCACTTGTGAGAATGGTTATTTTCAAACAGAGAAGAAGAAACAATGTTGGCAAAGAGAAAGTGAAACCCTCATATGCTATTGATGGGAATGTAAATTGGTGGCCAATATGGAAAACAGTATGGTCATTTCTGAAAAAATTAAGAATAGAAGCATCACATGCTCAAACTATTCCATCCAAAAGATATATTCAAAAGATATATGTAATTCAAAAAGATATATGTACCCCTTGCAGCATTATTCACAATAGCCAAGCTAGGGAGACAACCTAAATGCCTATCAGTAGATGACTGGATAAAGATGATGTCTATAAACACAACAGAATACTACTCAACCATTAAAAAGATGAAATCCTGCCATTTTAATGTGGAGGGACATTAAGGGAATTATGCTTATTGTAATAAGTCAGCAGGAGAAAGACAAATACAGGAAGTTTTCACTCATATGTGGAAGATAAAGAAACAAAACAAATGGACAAACAAAACAAAACAAAAACAAGCCCTTAGATTCTGGCATGCAATGGTGGCTAGCAGAAGGGAAGGGAGGTTGTCGGTCAGTAAAATGGATATGGGGTTCCATTGTACAGTAGCAGGTGGGAACTAGACTTTCAGAGTTGAACATAATGTATCTACAAATGTGGACATATAAAGCTGTACACTGGGCTTATGTTCTAAACTGATATTACCTAAAAAGAAAAAAAAAAGATCTATTCTTGGCAATTTTTCTTTAAGAGAAAAGTTTAGGGATGGTGTTTTCTTTCTTTTTTTTATTAGATTAATTGTATTTGACATTATACTCAATGAAACAAGCCAGAAGGCAAGAGAAAAATATCGGATGACCTTGCTTTTAGGAGGAATGTAAAAGAACAACAACCACAACAAAAAATAAAAAAGAAGAAAACAAAACAAACAAATAAACAAACAACAGACAAAAAAAACCAAGAGAAAGCTCAAGGAAATGGGCAATCATAACCAAAAACAAATAAACAAACAAACAAATAAAAACGCAACAAGATGAAAAGATCAAAGCTAAACCCAAGGGATCATGGGGACAAATTTTAAAATATACTTCGCAGTATTATTAACTCTAGGCACTGTGAAGCACATAGGTCTCCAAGACTTATTCTTATTGGGACCCTTGGCCACTACCTTGTGGTCTTCCTCCAACTATAGTGTTTTGAAGTGTCCAATACAAGTAAGTGCTCAACAATTATTTGTCAAATGAGTGAGTGGATGTATAGGTAGATGGATTCTTTCCCTTATATATTGCTTAAACTCCAAAATATCTCTCTCTTGAGATTTCTATAACCTGAAAATGTCTGCAAATTCTAGGATTTTTTTCTGACTCTCTATGGATGAATCAGATCAACCAGTCATCTTTTGGCACTGGGGAGATAATTCCAGCTCACCTAAGCTGTTTTTCTTGCTGCCAGAGGCTGTTGTAGATGAAGTAAGTTCTGCACATTCTCAAGAGGTTGGTTTACAGAAGTTGTTCTCTAGGAGGAACAGTCTACTCCTTCAGGGTCAGGGTGAGCAAGTGTGTAGAGCTCTTGTTTCCAAGATTGCAGATCTGAGGCCCCTCTGCCCTGTGTTCCTGGGCACAACAACTTCCCAGGGCACAGACCACTCTAGGTGACTGGCACAGATCCCCTGTCCTGTATCCTATACTCAGACTAGAATGCTTGACCCTGTCTTGCCTGAGACCACTCTTCTAAGGAAGACCCTGAGGAGTTACAAGGATCATGGCCAACCCCTGAAATACTGTGTAATGACTGGAAACTTCTCTTGTTAAATGGCAGTAGGGATGGTGATGAGGTAATGCTAGTTGAAGCATGCCAGATACCTTATGAACCCTTTTGCATACATTTAGAAAAATGTATCCTTGTAATAATCCCATGCGATAAATACTCTTACTACCCCTACTATAAGGATGAAGAAAGTTAATCACAAAGAATTTAGTTACTTGATCAAGTTTTACACTTTAATAAGGTGGCATAGGATACCAATTCATGCTTCCTGAGTGTGTGTGCCTAAGAACTTCATGATTGCCTGCATAGAAGCCCCTTAGGTTTGGTGCCACTTAGCCAGCTGAGGAAGCAGAGGTTTAGATACCTTCAGGTGATTTTAAAGCACTCTACTAAACAGAGCTCTGCACTTTGACCCTGTGGTCAAAGGAGAGTTGTAAGGTTGATTTATAATTCTGGTGCGAGGAACTGAGTGGTCTGGTCCCCAGGACTCCTGCTCAATAAGTGTGTCCCCAATTTTATCCCTTTATCATGCAATACTGGACTGATGTAGCCCTCAAATGTGAGATCACACCTTGTCTTAGAAGTACCTTGCCTTAGAAGTACCATCAGGTAAACAGTCCCACTAAATCCCTATAAAAGACAAAGCACCCTCCTCCACTCCATCCAACTCTACTCATGTCAGATATGAATATATCAGCTGTGATAATCCCCTTAGAGAAATTCTAGACCCAACCCAGTCTTCACAACGCAGAGTACTAACCACTATACAATCACGGCCCAACCCAGTCTTCAAATCGAAATCCAGTTCTCCTTTCTGCATCTGCAACTTGAGGCTGCTTTAAAACCAAACCAAATCTTTAGGTATGAAAAGATAATTATTTCTGCTAGAGAGAAGGGGCACTAAGGAGAAAAGTCTTGAAGAGCACATCAAAGTTTTGCCTTCTCAGGGACCACAGGGACAACTTTAAGTTGCTAAAATATGGGGTGCTTTTCAGTTGTAAAAATCATGTCCCCTCTGGGAAAGCTTAAAAAGAAATCCCACCACTAGTTCTGATACTGTGTTGCTGATATACTGCTGGGGGATCATGTCCCTTTCAATAGGAACTTCATTTTCTCTGTTTCTTCCCCAACCAGAATCATGAACTGGTAGTCCATGATTTTACTGTCAGGAACCTGTCTCAGAAAAGCAGTTTTCCTTTCTTTTTTGTTAATTTCAAAAAAAAATATTTGTTTAAATATATAATTTATTTTATTGAGGTATCTTTGGTTTACACCACTGTGCATGATTTAGGAGAATAGAGTCACACCTTTTTGAATCTATGTTGCCATACCAAAAATTCCTTTCATTTTCTGAATATGCATAGTTAACCTATTGAAGAGATTGATTTTATATTTATGATTAAACTTAGATGGGTTACTTTGTTTTTTCCCTAAGAAGAATCTCCATAATGTTGTAAAGAATAACATATGAAGAGCTTTACTCAGTGTTTGGCACATAGAAAGCATTCAGTAAGTATTGGCTAGTATTATCACTGTTATGCTTGCTGTTATGACTGCTATTATTGTTAGTGGTGGTGATCCCTGGTCAGGCATCCATTCTTAGCTAGGGACCTTTACTTTGGGGAAGAAATGGAGTTTATGACATACAGTGCATGAAAAGTGCTTAGTAGACTCCCTGGCACATATTGAACATTTAGTAAATTTAAGCAAGTTTATAAAGTGTGACTGTATTAGGGTAGATTAGGCTGCTGCAATAGAGACCAAAATTTAATGGCTCAAAGAAAAATAAATTTATTTCACACTCATATTATAACACCAGGTTAGTGTTCCAAGTGTTAAAGAAAACTTTTCAGACAATTTAGCTATGAGCATGCATCAAAGTTTTATTATCATCATGCACATAAGGGCAATGGACCTTATAAGGCCACTTCCCAAATTCACTTTTGGCAAGGACATTTGATTGGAAAAGAATACAGTTAGATAATCTTTGTTAGACTAGACACAGAAGGAGAAGAAAGTCTGGTTAAAGGTCACTAGACCCTTGATTGACAGTTGGCAACTGAGTGTGTAGGTAATTGGGCCTTTGGGTAATTGGTTTCCTAGAGCAAACCTTAATTCCATTAAAGTTCACAGAAAATTGCTTAAGCATTTTATCAGGAATGCTAACTTCTCAGGAAAAGGTTGTGAAACAAAAAGGTTGGGTGCCCCAGACTGCACTTGGAACAGTTTCTCTTCTGTACAAGATTGAGGGCCACTCTGTCCTCTGTCATTCAAAGACCCTGCTTGATGGCAGCTCTGCCATTTTCAGTATATGTCTTTAATGTTATTCTGGTCATTGTCAGCATCAGTGAGAAGGAAGAAAACATCAGAGGTTTCTTCTTACATAAATGAGTCAGAGGTTGAGAGCAGAACTGCACAACCATTATCAAGAGCTTAGTTACAGTGATACCAAGCTGTGAGGGAGGGCTGAGCAATGTGATCACTGGTGAGACAACTGGGTCCTAGCAGCACATCTTTTATTTCGGGGAAGATATGGAATTTGGGATAACCCAGTCTTAACCACACTGAGAGTTTACTCAGCCTTTCTGCTCCTACTGCCTTCTAGAGCTGGAGTTGGCAAACTATGGCTGCAGACAAGTCGTATCCACAACTTTTTTTTTTTTAATAAATAAAGCTTATTGGAACCCAGTCCTGCTCATATATTTACTTATTGTCTGTGGCTGGTTTCACACTACATGGACATAATTGAATAGCTGAGACAAAGACCACATGGCCCAAATCCTAAAATTCCTATTTATTATTTCTTTATAGCAAAGTTTGCTGATGCCTGTTTTGAAGAGTGTTCTGAATTGTCCACAGAGGTGGAGTTGCTGGATCACAGCATGCATGAATTTAAAATTTCAGCAGATTTTGCGTTTAATGCTTGGACTAGCAATGAATGAAATTGCTTGTTTACAATAACCTCACCAACACAGAGTGATTTGAAACATTTCTATGTGGCCAGTTTGATAAGTGAGAATTGGTATTTTGCTATAATTTTTATTATACATTTAAAGTGACATTTAATAATGGGTATTAGGTATAATATAAAATGTATTTGGTGTATGTCCTGTCACAAAGCTCCTAAAATCCTTGCAATTTCCTGAATAATTGGAGTGTTTTTTGATATTTTTGACAAAGTCCTTTCAAGCTCACCTGAGTTAATGGTAATAAGATGACTTTTGGGAAATTCCTAAGGATGTGGTTGGTTGCCAAAGGAATCAGTCAGAATTAGAGGATTGGAACTTGTAGTGGCACACCCACCCCTTCTCACCCACTCACAGCTCCTCGAAGGGGAGAGAGGCTAGAGATGGAATCAATAAATCAGACTTAATTAGGGATCATAAAACCCTGAAAGAATGGGGTTTCGAGGGTTTCTGGCTTGGTGAACAGTTGGAGATACTGAGAGAGTGGTGTGCTCCGAGGGCATGGAATCCTTCCACCTTCATTCCTCTACATCTCTTCCATGTGGCTATTGCTGAGTTATGTTCTTTTATAAAAATAAACTGGCAATCTAGTAAGTAAATTCTTTTTCTGAAGTCCATGAGTGGCTCTAATAGATTAATGGAACCCAAGGAGGGGATTTTGGGAACCTCTGGTTTGTAGCCATTGGTCCTAAGTGAAGAAACAACTTGCATTTCCAATTGATGTCTGCTTTGGAGGCAGCCTTGTAGGACTGAGTGCTTATTCTGTGGGCTCTGACTCTAGCTATCTCCAGATAGCTAGAGTCAGAATTGAGTTAAGTAGTAGGACTAAGTAGTAGGACTACCATCCGGTGTTACCGAATCATACTTCTGCTGTCAGAAGCGAGTAGAGTAGTGTGTTCTTCCATTAGGCCTATTGTGTTTGAAACAAATTATATTGTAAGAGTATTTGTATTTTCTTTCTACAGACTGTCTGCTTGTGTCCTCTACATATCTATTAGCAAATGTTGAAGTGTTAATTATGCATAATGATCTTTATAGGCGCTAGAGAGCTGAAGCATTTGTGACATGGATTACAGAAATCTACCCATTTAAAGAATGTGTTTTTTTCAGTTTACTTATAGAGGTTTTTGCTATGCTATTTGTGTATATGTTGTGAAATTTAACAGTCTTTTCTTCATGACATTTGATTTACATGTCATGTTTAGAATTCCTCTCCTACTCTGAGACTGTACAAAAATTTCTACCATTTTTTCCTAATAATTTTGTGGTTTTCAGTTTTTACATTTAAATATTTGTTCCATCTATAATTTATTATGTTTTAAGTTAGAGGAAAGGATTTGATATTTTTTTCTAAATGGCTATCCCTTGTATGAGCACCATTTCTTTACTAATACAACTTTATCATACATTAATTTCCTATAAATATTATTGTACTATTCCATTTACATGTCTGTTTATGAACCAGTATTATGTTGCTTTAATCAACATTGCTTTATGTCTGGCAGGGCTAATTTGTCCTCATTACCTTTTTTTTTTTCTTCAGCATTTTTTGGGCTAATTTTGCTTGTTTATTTTTCTAAATGAAAATCATTAAAAAATACTGCTAATAATTTTTATTTGGATTGAATTAAATTTATATATTAGCTGACAGAATTGACATCTTTATGATGTTGATTTTTAGTTCTTAAGTGTAAACATAATATACCTTCCATCTAGAGAAATTGGGTTGTTTTAAATTACTTTTTTGGTTGTTTGCTGTGTTTTTCTGATTGTGATATATTCTGAGATTGGATCAGTAGATTTATTTCTTGAGCTGGCTTAAATTATCATGCCAAGGACACAACCTGTTTCATAAACTCAGAAGACCTGGGAGCTAACCACCTGTGTGTGTAATACTATCCTTAGAGCAAACACACCTTTCTGCAGGGAATGACCAATCTATGGATTTTTATCATTGCCTTGTTATCTCTAAATGCTTTGCAGTAATTACCTCGTCGACTAGGAGCAAGGAGACCACAGTGCAGAGGACGAAAATAAGATCTGGAGCATAGATTTGGAGACAGTATTGATTCAAACTCTTAAATATGGAAAATTCTTTTCTTAGGTTGAGTTTTTAGGAAGTCCACCCTGAATTAGGATTTGTAAGTCTCAGAGGTACAAATGGTAGAATGAAGGCGCTAAGCAAAGAAGAGAACCTTATTGAGTAGCTCATCTCTGTGGGCAACTGTAACTCATTCATAGTTTCAACTTCTGGGAGAAAGTGAGAACCTACCTCAGCCTTGTCCCAGCTAAGGGCCACAGCATTTTGGATATTTGCTGCCTTCCATTTGTTGCTGACTTTAGGCTGCTCTGGTACCACCAACTTGTAGGCACCTCTGACCTGCTTAGAACATGGGTTGGTCGTGGATCTATGCTAGCAAATTCCCTACGTAGAGCCACCCGCCATTGCATTTGGAAGTAGAGGAGAGACTCTAATAAAATTCTCTTAAAAAGATGTAAATTTCTGAATCCTTTGCCCACTGCTACTGGGCCCTGTTAGGCAAGGATGAGAACAATTAATATAGGTCATTTGTTTTGTCTACATTTCCTTCTTAGGAAGTCTGCCTTTAACTTCTGCTGAGTGGACATGTCTGTGGTCTGTGTCTTAGAACTTTTTCCACCACACTAGAGTCCTAACTTGTCTCAGAATTAGCATTGTGATGGGCTTGTAAAAAACCTATCACTTGTCATTAGTGTGTCCCAAGTTAAACCATCAGGAGAGGTCCAGAGTATGGAATTGAGAAATAAGGCACCAGTTGCCAATTGGTGTATTAAAATACTGGTGTATGAGGAGAGGTTCTCATGGTAGCTGAGCTCAGGCAGATATCATGAACAACCTGTATGTTAGAGGGAAGAATATGGAGAATGAAGGGGAAAGAAAGAGAGGAGGAGATGGCAAATGCTAAAGGTGTTCTGCCTTTTGCCTTTGATGATTTTTCAGTTTATATAAACAAGTCACTGTTATTTGTTTTCACCAAAAACATACTGACAGAAAATTAGAGGTTGATCCCCTCAGAGTGATCTTGTACTCCTCCCTTTCTGCTATTTCTTCTTCCATGTATGTGTTTGGGGGTGTTTATCTGGTCTGTCCCCTCCCCATGGCTGTTGCCTGCTGCCGTGAAAGACTCTATGAGAAAAAAACCCAGAGAAAACATGAGCCATTCAGTGTAGGCTTGTGCTTCTCAGAACAGGCCATGATAAGATCATGTAGCTTACTTTGTCAGGTATCCAAATTTTCATCTGCTCAGGAAAAGAGGAAGCTTGATGAAACTGCACTGCTGAAATGGTGGTGGGAATTCCATGGGGACTACAATTGATGTCAAATATAAATAAATAAATAAATAGATAGATAGATAAATCATTAAAAAATAAATTGTTTATCGTTGTAATCTTGTGATCTCTAAATGGGTCCTGACAGCAAGAAAGTTAGAGGGAGGAAGGGTCAACAAATGTCTTTAATGAAATTGCATGATCTCCTCTCACCTGAGTGTTCATTGAAGCTTCTTTCAGAAGCAGCCTTACTTAAAGTACCTACAGAAGCAGTTCAGATGACCAAGTAAAGGGGCAAAAACAAGCTTGGAGCCTAACTCAGTTTCTTTGAGCTAAACACAAACCAACCCAAAGTGGAGCTACCTTGAATACAAACTTCAAGGACATGCCTAATAGACATTTACTGCATACCCTCTGCCTTCACCTTCTGTACTTGGTGCTGGAAGCTTAGACATGAATAAAAGAGGAGAGATATGTTAAAGCTTGCAGAACTTGAAGTCTATGGGGTAGATTAGGGCTGATACCTTCTTACCAGTGAGAGTGTCAATAAAGCAAAGGTCATAAGGGTAGGTCAGGGAAGGCCTCCAACTTTGGCAAAGACTGGAAGATTGAATAAGGGATAGGACCTTCCAGGAATAAGGTTATTCCTGTAGTAGGGGGGCAACTTCCCACCAGGTTCCTTACCATTTCTTTATGTCACTGGAGCTCCACCTCCATCCCTGGCCAGGGCTTTCACAAAAGCAGGTTATTGGAATTTTATTTTTTGAGCCTGTTCATTCCCTGCCGTAAATGGTATTGGTGCCTACAAGGCAGTCTCTGAAGGTATGGCCTCTGCCTGCCTGAGCATCTGGCTGCAGAGACCACACTGGCCACTGGTGCTGGCCAGAAGCTTTGAAAGTTAACACTGCTTAATGTTCTTTTTAATGGGGGCACATGGGCTGGAGAATAAATACCCCAGATCCATTATCTCTTGGAGGTGTGTTTACATGGCCTCTCAGGGTTCCATGGAGGGAGAGCTCAGTGGTAACCTGTAAATCAAGTTACTGGCTTTCTTCCCTTTTCTTCTTCCTTCCTGTGCACTTTTTCACTGTGCTTCCTAGAATCACATCTGTGAAAGGATCCTGAAATCCTTACCTCAGGCTCTACCTTTGTGGGGAAACCACATCAATATAATCTCTACTCTCTATGTGTCTGCTTTCAAGCTGATTGCCCCGATTGTGTGTATACAGCTGGCAGGGATTCCTGGGGAGTAAGGAGAAGTGATGATTAGGACCAGAAGCTCCTTCTCCTTCCAAAATTGCAAGGCTTGTTGGATATGTGTGTGATGAAAAATAAATCCACGGTAGGAAACATTTGAAGATATCTGTCTAAAACTATTCTTCTCCCAAAGGCTTATGCTAAAAAGTGGAGAACAGGGCATTATATCCTGTGCATAGGGGAGAACCAATGACTTGGGGTCGAGAGACCTGAATCAGGTTCTGTCAGAATCACCCACTGGGTGACCTGGGGTGGGAACCTTCCCCTCTCTGGGCCTCATTGTCCTCCTCTATGAAGTGGTGAGGTAGGACTAAGTGGTCTTCAGGATCAATGTTCTAGGGTGCTACCTAAATATATCTCATGAACTCTGTGATGCCCAAGCTCTGCTCTAAGACCCCTGCCTAGATCTGTCAGGGGAGGGAAGGAATGAAAAGTGTGTCAGGCTCTCATTCATTCATTAGTAGCTCTTGAAGCCTGCTGGGTATCAGGAACTGAGTGTTGAGATGACCTAGAGTTTCAGGATAGGATTCAACCAGAGAAGGGTTTGGATGTTAAAAAAACAAAAATCAGAAAACAAGTCTCCTCCCATCTTTGGTTGTTCAGTTGGCATCTATTGATGTAAGAATGTGGATTTAAAAAAAAATTAGATTATCCATTTGCTCTTTAACAGGAAATAGAGCCCTGTGGGAAAATGACATTCAGGCTATTTTAATGGGAAAAACTATGGGTGCTGCCCTAAAGAGGGAGATAGGATGGGTAATTACAGCAAGGTCCTTGGGACAGCCTGAGGATGTGGGTGTTTGACTGTGGGCAGGAAGAAGGGTCAGGTCAGAGGTGGAGGAGGGCCCCCTTCTTGTGCCCTCCCCCAGCCCCATCATGGGCCACCCAGTTTTGCCATTGGCTTGTCCTAAAGCTACCAGTTAGTTAAGCCACAATGCTGTTTTCTATAAACAGGGGATGGGGGGTGGTGTGAAAATAGAAATGATTTATGGTCCTAAAGCAACAGATCTGGGCAGAGACCCAGTGCTACTAAAAGGGTCCTTTTCATGATGCGTGGGCAACTTTCTCTACTTCCTAAGTCATCAGAGAGGCGATTGAAATGACTTTTAAACATGGACCCTGTCAAGTGATACAAAGGTCCCAGGATTTACAACCCCCAAAAGTTTATCTTGCTCTGGGAAAAAAGAAGACCTTGGAACCAAAGCTTCACATTTAGAAGCCAATAAAAACATCTTAAAAATAACACCCCCTCCTCCCTTCTATTCCATAATGAGAAATGGAGAGATTTAGCAAGAAGTGGGGGGTGGTGGGTAGGACGATCACAATCACCAGTGATTGGGCTGCAAGGTCCAAGGACTTTGTTGTGGGCACTGGAACCTTAATGATTTATAATTAACTCCAACAAGAAAAAACAAATGCCATGCACTTTCCTAACAGAGCTACAAAAATAACCACATTCACAGTGTTTGCAAAATTGGAAACAAATGTCCCAAGGAACATAAGAGCTCCATGCTGTCCTACCCGAGCTTTGGAGGAAGACAAATACTGGCACTCAGTCACGACCACAAATGATGAGCCAATATCGTTTGTCATGGGAAATTCATCTAGGCAAAATCGGATTGCACCATTCTCCCTCAACGACTCTTGAGAAATAACCATACTGAAATGCCACAAATTAAAATCAGCCAAGGGCCAGGTCTAACATCCTCTCTCCTCTTAGCTGCTGAGTTTTGTTTCTTTATCCCCTCTTTATACCATGAAGAGCTGAAAGGGGGGAATTAATCAATGCCTTATTGCACCCTTGTTCCTGAAATGGCTCAGACCCACGTGGTGCTTTTTTTTTTTTTTTTAAGAGTAATGACCGTGAAAAGTACTGGGGGCTCTGGGGTGGTGCAGAAGTGCACAGTGACCTTAGTTCACTGTGGAAGGATGATGATTTGCAGGAGAAGGCTGGATTAATAACCTATAACCTTATAGTTAAAAAACCCCAATTTTTTCTGGCCTATAGATTATGTTTCATGAGCAATGTTAGTTTTTGTGCCAATGTAGAATAGGGAAAGTTGGTTTTGGAAGTTTGCTCAGGAGGACTTTTTTCTCTGTAGGACCCTTGCCATGCTGTTAGCCATCAAAGATGTGTAGCAAAGGACAGTTAAGGACTCACACAATAATGAACTAAGTCTTGTTCAGGAAACATCTTACAGTGTCTTCTTTAATTTACCCAGTCAGTCAGGTTCTAATGTAATTCCCATTTTACGGATAAGAAAATATAGCCTCTGAATGGTGCAGTAACTTACCAAGTTTCAGTTAGCCAGAAATAGTGCTGGGACAAAGACTCCCTATGATTTGACTCCATATTCAGGTTCAAACTTCACTCTTTGGAGGGGCTCTGTGCATTTTCCCCCATTAGGTCAGTGGTTTTCCAAAGTGTGGCCCATCAGCTCTGAGGATGACCTTGCCATTGATTTCCCTAATTCTGTATGTCAGAGAGGTAGAGGACAAAACCCTTTCAACTCTCACATCTCAATAATCTTCCCTCCGTTTCTATGAATTAAATGATGTGCCTTTCCTCAGGAGACCTAAGACAGGAATATTAGCTGAGTGAGAAGGAATATAGATGAGTGAACTTTCAAACTGACTAACTTAAAGGTAGCAGCAATAAAATGTGAACTTGAAAAGTGCCAGAGAATCATCTGTAAGGACCTTGTCAGTTTATGTAAACTGCACAATGAATATGCAAATTTCCTACAAATTTTCATGCTTGCGCACTTCTAACAGACCTGGATATGTCCTCCTGGGGGAAATACCGGTTTAAGCCTTTCTGCAAATAGCAGAAAGATAGAGACTGAGAATCTTCACTGTCTCTGTCCAAAATATAGGATTCATTGAAGAAATTTTCACTACTTTTCACTTGAGGGAAATGAATTCTTCCTATGGGAAAATTTTTTAATGTCCTAAAACTTTCTGAACTTCAAGAACTTGAACCTTGAGCTATGGCTGCCTTCTGCCCCTGAGGAATATCATCTATGCAAGCAATTCAGTGATTGTGAACACCACAATAGGACATTTTTATAGTGTTCAGGATATTAAGCTAGCACATTTTAGACTGCTGTGTGTATGTGTATTTGCTCACATTTGAAAACCCAGTAAAGCATTTCAAATCTTTTTGGATTTATATGGGGTTATTTATTACGAGTTTCCTGAACTTTGTGGAGGCCAAAGTCTTCCGGTGATCTTTATCAAGCTGTTCTCTATCCTCCTTACATGGCTCATGTTGAGTTTTCTCTCTCTCCCTTTTTTGAGTTTAGCTTTGAGAGGGAATACAATGTCAAATATATCTGAAAAAAATCCAGTATTAAAATTTGCAAATGCCAATAACATTTGAAACACTGTGCTCAAGTTAAGTAGCCAGGTTAAAAAATTTTCTTTCTGTTTCTCAAGCCACCTGTTTTAAAACTTAACCATGTGCAGAGTAGTGAGAGATCTTGTGTATATAGAGAGGCTTAATTTCCACAGCTCTCGATAGTGAATTGTTCAGTTTCCTAATGCTCACAGTTACGACAACATCAGCAACTTGTGTTGTTTTGAACATCTCTGCACAAATGGCGGAATGGAAGAAAGAATCTGAGGAAGTCAGATTGGCCTGATTGCCAATGTCATCTACCCTAGCGATTTCCAATTTCTTTTTCATATTAGACAACAAATGCTCTACCAGCCAGATCCTGATATGAGAATCTCTCATGTGTTTGGAGAGTGTTTGTAAATGTGGATGCATGAGGACCTCACATTCGTTCCTTTTAGGATCCCGTTGTCTTCTGGGAATTGCTATACAAACTTTAGTATTAAAGTTTTAAAGTTCCAGATCTTGGGCTACCCTCTCATTTTTTCATTCATTCAGAAATAATCCAAGTTCAGGAAAATTGAACTGAGTTTTTTTTCAAGGTTACACCACTAGAAAGAGGTGGAACAAGTGCTGGAACTAGGTCTTATGTCGCTGAACTCTCTCTCTTACCTGCTAAATTTACTATCTGTTCTTTCACTTCACATTGTCATGTATATTTTAACTAATAAGTCCACATTTGCCTTCCTATTAATTTCCTCAGAAACTACACATATTAGTTTAATTATATTTTTCCACATTTTTAGGAAGGCCTATGAAGTTATAGTTTGCATGCTAGCCTGTCTGCTTTTGTTTTTTTCAGTTTTTTTTGAGATATAATTAACATATATATGCCCGTTCTTTTTCTACTACAAGGGACTGTTTCATGTAGAGAAATTATTGCTGTTTCTCTATAGCCATATGGCTAGATTTAGTGAGAAATCCAATAAGTATGTGCTAATGGTAAAGTTGGTTATATGTGAATATAAGGGTAAGTTTTTTTTTTTTTTTTGTAAAAAGTCTCATTGAGGTGGTCATTAAAATTATGTGGATGAAAGACTGGTAGAATTACACCGAAAAGCAAAGCAGACTGCATCCACTCGGATTTCTTAATAAGTGTCTTTAAGAACTGATCATTCTTAAAGGAAATTTAAGCTGAAAGTAGTAGACATTGCAATATGAATTTAGTTTATGCAAAAAAGAGAGAGAAAATGCCAAATTGAATTAATAGACCTTGTCTCAATAACTAAGAACATGATTGAACAAATGTACATTTTTCTGTCTAAAGTTAAAATTGTCATGTAAGTACTATCATTTGAAATTATTTATTTTTAACTGACTTAAAAAACTGTTTGACAAACTATCAGCCTCAATCATATGAACAAGAACTTTACTGTACTACAACTCTCCTGTGTTCCCATATTCACTGTTAACAATGTAAATTTTCCAGCCATTTGAATTATAATTGTTCTCAAGGTTGAGAGCATATTGTTGTAAATCCAGAATATATTCCTCCTTACTGAAGTCTAGTATATATTATCCTCTATTTAGAAAACAAAATATTATTCTATGAATTCCAGTTTTAGGATAACTTTTAACTCATATGTGATAAATATAATTAAATATTTTTCTTCAGAAAATGTCTATATGAAATATCTCTGCAACTTCTCTTCTAGGAACTAGCTATAGATTCTGTATACATGGAACTATTATCACCAGTTGGTGGGAATTTTACATCTCCTTGTAATGAAGAGACATTCACATAGCTGTATGGATAGTTTTGGATTACTGTGTGTTTCTGTTCTGAGCAGATGCTTGGGGTTGGGCAGGTTCAAATCCACTGGGCTGTGAGGAGCCAAGATGGGGTGGAGTAGGCAAGGAGTATAGGTTTCTGGAATTTCAGAAATCAAGGTGTCGGCGAGAGTAGCGCAACAGAGATTTGTGTTCTCTGCCATGTTCAATCCAGAAGGCACAAGGGAATCAAGCGGTGCTAGGCCAGCATTTCCTACTGCCTCCAACCCTGAGTCATCGTTGCAATGAACTGACCAAAGCATATATTTATAGGCAGGATTGGATTCTAACTTTTTTTTCTTTGGACAATATATTTTCAAAGAAACTAGGCTTTATGGTTCATCAGAGCCTGGTGGCCCAGTTAACCAATACTTTACTGAAAGTTCTGTGGCAGCTGGCAATAGCCATGAAGTTCTAGCTGTCATGCACACCTATCTAGGTCTTTGAAACCAAGTAGATACTGGTCCAAATGCCCAAAATCACACCTTTCTCATGTCCTGTTACCCTTGAAAAATGAGTGTGAAGGCTCATCCTAGCAAAATGAATGGATTGGGCCTTGGGCATTTAATAGATTCTGGGAAGTTGTTCCCTCGATCCTAAGAACAAACACCAGTCTTTCTTCTGTTGTCTCAGACCCATTATTTCCATCATTAAAGATTTATCACCCCTCTGGGTCTAAAAAAGCATTTTGTTTTTCTTCATATGCAGAGAAATCATACCCTAATTGGATTCCCACCTTCATAGGGGCTACCTCATTTCTTTGATTCTGACAGGCATTTTCTTCCACATTTTAACATTTTTGAAATGTTCAATTAGTGTACAATGTATGCATTCCATTCTTTATTTCTTGGAAATTTGTTAAATAAATGATTCTTTGAAAAAGGGTGACATTTTAGAATCAGAATACCATAGATTCTTTAGTTAATTTCTAATTTTGACTCTGAATGAAATAGTATAACCACAAGAGTGGGGGTAGGTTCTTGAAGTGAGTGAGAGAGGGGAAAATTTGCCTATTTATTTCTATTTGAGATGATGATATTTTGATCTCTTTCAGCTGTCTTTCACTGGACATTTCCCCTATTGTTGGAGTAGGGAAATTTGGATCTGTTTCACCATTACTCTTAAAAGCCATTTGTGTATTGCCTACTATATAAAATTACAAAGACATATTAGGCACAGCATTTGAACCCCTGGACATATTGATTATTGGATGTTGAGGAATTTTTGTGACTTCATTGGTATAACAAGGTGGAAAAATCTTTCATTAAATATTTTACATAGCTTTATAATGATATAATTCATACACCATAACATTTACCTTTTTTACTACATAACTCATTGGAGTTCTTCATTCTCAAAAGAAATCCCATCTTCTAGAAGTCAACTTTCATTCTTCCCAACTC
Source organism: Galemys pyrenaicus (assembly GCA_019455555.1). Taxonomy (NCBI): domain Eukaryota; kingdom Metazoa; phylum Chordata; class Mammalia; order Eulipotyphla; family Talpidae; genus Galemys; species Galemys pyrenaicus. Next base: position 903,848 of record JAGFMF010011983.1, read on the forward strand.
TAAAACACCATGATTCCATTTGTATTTGAAAACCAAAAATAAAGTATGAGCTGAACTAGGGTAAGGAGTTAGAATTTCTAAGAAGATTCCACATTTTAGATTGCTTCTGAGAAATTATTGAGTCCTGGGCCTCCTTGGTGGCACAAGGGATTCAGTGTCACTTGTGGGGCTTCTGCAACCACTGCAGCCACAAGTTTGATCCCTGGCCAGGGAGGGGACCCACCTGGCACAGCAGACCTCTCCTGCCTCGCCTGTTGCTCCCCTCAGTAGTGTATTTCAGTTGACCTGCCTGTCCTGCTCACCACTTTGTCTCTGGTGAATCTTATCATCCCCTGCGCCTCTGGCCTGTACCCCAGCTCTTGTATGCATAAATAAATAAAATATTTTTTTAAAAAGAAATTATTGAGTCCTTTTGAATCACATTTTCTTAGTTTGTAAAATTGGTACAGTGACACCCACATTACAGGTAGTTAATGTCAATGTGATGTTTTTGTGGAGCATGTCATAGCAAAGGTCAACATGTTGATATTTTCTTAATCCTTTCATCTCCTTTCAAGATGTCACTCTGAGATTAATTGCTGAAGGATAAGATGACTGCTCTATCTCCTTCCTTTACATGAATATTCAGTTTTTGTAGATACCAACACAGTGTTCTCACCCAGAAATCCTCTTTTGGAGATAGAAGCCCAGAGATGTTGCTGGTGACCCTCAACATGACTTTCCATTCTCCTGGAAAAGAGAAAAAAGCTACATCACTCACTGTATTCAGATAATGGGAAATGAGCTTAAATTTTGAAAATTTCCACTGATGAGGTAGTTTTCAGAGCAATACAGAGTTCTGGAGCCAAGTGGTCAGCAAAGGTGAGGGAGGTGAACAAAAACTATGATTCGTAGCCCTCAGGGTCACTGTCACTGGATTCTAGAAAACAACCCCATTTTTTTTTTTTAATGCTGAAAGAGCTCACTGAGTATCATTTTTGAAAATCTCAGCAAGGTCTGATTTGTCTTTTTGTCCCTTCTTAAGCAGTAAGGAGGTGAGGGGTATTTCTGTCTCAATGTGATAGACCATACAATTGAAGTAGAGGCTTTGAAGCCCTGCAATCTTTCAAGGAGAACATTTATGACAGTCTTCTTAGTTTTCTAACCTCTCTGTTCATGCATCAGGGTGCTCATGAGAGCATTTGGCTTGTCCTATGTCTCCATTGACCTCTGACCACACCAGCTCCAAATTATTTTACTGAAAATAACTTAATGAAAAATAAGTTGGTCAACATAACTGTTTGGTAAAAGAAGCATAAAACAAAAGTTCTTTAGACCTGAATTCCAAAGATTCCAAAGTCTGATTGATTTATAGGCTTTTTATTCATTTACCTGTAAGGATTTTTGCCCACTTGTGTGTAACTTTTCAGTTTTCTCCCTATATGTTTGCTATTATATTTCAAATAAATTTCCAGTCCATTATTCCTATTCTTTGTGCAAAGTTGGGACCATAGGATTTAGTTCAAACACCCAAAATTGGGAGCAATTCTTGGTGTGATGAAGTAGGCATACAAGTTCAAAAAGTATATATGGTGTAAGTCTGTGTTTACAGAATAACAGTAGTGTATAGAAATGCACTAGGAAAGTTGTATGTTAAAGTCTGAATAGTGTTTGCCTTGGGTCAGTATAATGATTTTGTTTGTATTTCAATTCAGTCAACAAAATTTATTATGCTAAATGACAGGCTATGCTTGTCCTGGGGATGCAGCAATAAAGAAAAAGGACCAGAAAAATTTGCCCACATGAAGGTACAGGCTAGTGGTGGGAGGAAGTGGATCAAAGAATTAAGTAAAATATATCACAGCTTAGCTGGTGACACTTGCTCTGGAGAAAAATGAAATAGGCAAGGAGGATAGATTATTGCAAGGGGTTGTGATTTTGCAAGTTAACTGTTAAGTAAAGACCTAAAGTAGGTGGGAGTGTGAGGTAGATGGCTATCTGGGGGACATTCACGCAAGCAGAAGGAACAGCAAGCACAAAAGGCCCGCTAGGGAAGCATGCTATATACATATGTGCGTGTATGTGTATGTGTATGTGTATTTTTTGTGTGGGTGAATGCTAATGTGTACAGAGTATGTGCATGTGTGCCTACATGTACACACATATACGTGCCACATGTGCATTCATATATAAATACATGTGGGTGTGTGAGTATATATGTGCATACACATGTGTGAATGTGTGTGTATCATGCACAGGCATGAGTGTAAGTGAATGTATGTATGTTCATATGGTATATGTGTTTATATATGTGTGTAAGGGTGGGTATATATGTGAGTGAATGTATGTACATATGTGTGTCTATGCATGAATAATTGTGTGTATGAATGTGTGTATGTGTGAGTGAAACTGTGTATGAATGTTCATGTGTATGCATGTGAGTGTGTGTGTGTGTGTGCGCTGAGGCAAGGAGGCCAGAGTGACTGGCATAGAGTTAGCAGTGGGGCAGAGTAGGAGAGGGTGATTTGGGCACAGCCAGATAGTGTGGAGACTGGCAGTCATTCTTGAGACTTAGGCTTTTACTCTAAGGAAAATGGGAAGCCATCAGAGGTTGTTGACTCACATTTTATGCTCATTGCTGTGAATGCCCTTTGGAGAATTTTTCGTGGCAGGGACAATGGTAGAAGCAGACGGTGATGAAAGATGAAGGTGATATGAAAAGCTGATGTCACTGAATCCATTTTAAAATAGAGCTGGAGTAAACCATGGCATAAAAACCTCTTACTGCTCCCTTTGTACTGAATCAAATCCTGGAACTGGTCCAGACTACCAACCTTCCAAGAAGCTGGAAAGAATGAGACTATTCAGTTTGAAAGGGTTGATAGCAGTGAACGTCTGCTTGCTTTCACCTTGTGGCCCCTCGACACGATCCCACCCTCAGTCGTTACCTTGTCCTTCCTTTTCACATTAGTAAGAACTCCCTGACCTGGGTCCCTCCTCAGGACATATTTTGAGTTCTTAACCTGAACCTGTGTTCCCTGAAAATAATTGCAATTCTTTTCTATTCACAAATGGAAGTATTTTGGCATATCACTAAACTTGTTAGCCTCTTATTGAAGGATAACAGTGGCTTGGGCCAAGGTGACAGCAAGGGAAGTGGTGACAAATGGTTGGAGAATTGATGTGTTTTGAAGTTAGAGTCTCCAGGATTTGCTTATACTCAAACCCATTATAAAAAATGGGTGTGAGATAGAGGATACTCAGGAGTGAATCCAAATGTTTTAGCTTGGGTCACTGGAAGGGTGGAGCTGCATTCCTTGAGATGGGGAGGTCTGCTGAACACAGAGCTTGGGAAGCAAGCTCAGGAGCTCAGTTTTGGACATGCTGAGTTAGATATGCTTATTAGTCACCCAAGATGTTTCTTTAATGGAGTGCATTGTTTTTGAAATTTGGAAAAAACAATAAATGACATTTTAAAAGACATTCTATTGTGGGACTAGGTTGTCCCAACGAATCCTCTATTGTTGGCCTAAATTACTCGGTTGACTGAATTTCTGTTTTTAGTCAAACCATCTGGACCCGGTGTATGAAGGGGCAACTATGGGTAAATGAGAAGCTCACTTGCTTCTAGGACCACCCTGCTTAAAAGGAAGTTGAAAGCAGACATTGCACGGCTCTGCTGTCTTGGCTTCCTGGGCCATTAACTCAACTGATTTCCCAGATGCTTGTTTTAACCCCTTAGGTCCCACAAACCCTGTCTGAGTTTCTAGACCTCTGATTCTTCCTTCAGTTTCTCTGATTTCAGATGCTCACCTGAAGTTCAAGATATAGAGCACCTAAATCCTTTGTTCTTCCTATCTCCTGATGGCTCTTGAGTAACCACACCCATCTGTAATTACCATTTTCTCATAAATCGATGCACACTACATTTCTTGAACAGTTATTTTGTGCACTTAGCAATGTGCTAAGTAATGTTGGGATGGTGAAACTGAGAGGTGTCACTGATCATCTAGGAGGTTCCAATGTTGTGGGGGATGTAAATCTGTTTAATGAGGTGGTTAAAGCAGGAATCTCATCAGTGGAAGGAGATCCAAGGCTCTGGTTTGTTCAGTAATGACCTACTTGGCCCCACCGACTCCTCTCCAACATTTTACAGATTTTTCTCAGAGACTTTTTTGTACTTTTTAATCTCTTAAGAAGTTCAATATTTCTTACTTCCCCTTCCCCCATTACAAAGTAACAGATATTCATTGTACAAAATATGGGAAAAAAGAAAACACAAAGAAAAAAATCACTCATAACCTTATCTATCAGAGATAGAATGTTACTGTTTATGTCTCAGTGTATTTCTTCTCATGCTTCCAAAAATGTTGTATTGTTGGCATTTCCCCACATCATTAACAGTTTCTAGAAGCATGTTTTTTTAGATAGCTAAATAGACCTGATGTCTCTCTGCTTTTGAGTCTTCAGATTTTTATGGCTAAGTTCCTCCTTGCTTGACTGCCTATGGCTGGTGTTTAGGCTGTCTTAGGCTAGCTGGGGGCAGCAAGCTCATGAAAATGGGGTGGAATGACATGGCTGCACTTGGATGAGGTGTTATAGCCAGTTGGGGCAAGAATAGCACATTTAATGAATGTGTGACCTTCCCTAAGAATGTACCCATGAGAGCAGAGACCAGAGCTGAGAGACAAAGGCAGGCTTTTTTCTCTACTTGAAAATCTGCTCATCAGTGGTAGACTCCAAATGGGTAGATTAAGGAACTCTGAAATCATGATTTTGTTAGGGGCAGGGGTCATAAAGTAGAGATGACAGAGGACCTTTTTATCAAAAAGTAGGGAATGATCTAAGGAAGGTGGAAGGAAATGGTATGGTGGCTCCTCTAATAAATGTAGATGTATATTGTGCTTCAGTGCTTCACCCTCTGGGAGGGTGGGCCTAGGAGCAGCAAAAAGAAACAGGAAAAAATAGGAAAGACAGTATATTGTTTTATAACTTGAAAACCAATAATGCTTTCCAAGACTCTCTGTGAAACTCACTCTTCTCATTTGGCAATTCCAGTCACAGATGAGTGTTTCTTTGCCAATTAGAACATTCTTGAGGTGTTTTCATTTTCTTCACGTGGTGTCGGTTGCAATCTCATGGTTGCTATAATTTATAAATTAAAGTTGGACATTGTAGTAAATTCCAGGGAAACCAATAAAACCACAAGTGTGCAGTTAAACCATTCTGTTTTTTTTCTATTTGTTTTTTGTTTTGAGGTTTAAATTTTTTTCCTGTGGGAAAGACAAGAAAGTAAAAAAAAAGTTTCCAGGAGTAGATGGGTGGTTTATATAGTACATTTCTAACATTCACTATTCTTTTGTCTTTTTCGTGGCTATGACCGTGTTCCCATTTGTGTACAGCTATTTGATCTCCTTCCCTTATAGGACTGTATTGGTGATATCAAATAGTATACTGGTGATATCAATAAAATGGTCATGTGTGAAAGGTGTATTGAGGTGACATCAAGTTGTAAGAGAGCCTCAATGCTTGAAAACCATTTTCTTTACTGAGATAATATTGATATATAAGATTATATAACTTTCATCTCTACAACATTACAATTTTTCATTTTCTCTACAACATTATAATTTTTCATCTGTCTACATTACAATGGGATTATCACCAAATTATGGCCTCTCTCCCACCTAAGGCCTCTATGCCTGTATCTGCTAGGCCTCTCTGTGCACCTTTGTGTGTGTGAAAGATTTGGATCAGGCACTCCCACATGACTGCCTTGGGACAATGGCCCACATCATAGGTGACCGAAGACACCTAGGTAGTCAGTGACTGATTGTGTGGTCAGAGTCCAAGATGGTCTGGGAGTAGTCCAAAATTATACCAAGCATCTGCACAGAAAGTGTTCCCTGCATACATGGCCAACATATCCTCCTCTGTTCCCTATTACCTTGATTATCATCTTTGTTCCCTTTGAAGTCTTGTTCCCTAGAAGTTGAATGCCCTTTGTCTCTTTGGACCCTGCTTCCCTTGCCATTATAATATGATCAATCTTGCTTATGTATTATTGCTAATAAATAGCAAGAGGGCTTCTCACCGAGCAGCAGTGTTTTGCCTTGCAAACCTGCCCTATGATGGTATCTCTGCATGTTCTCATGGACATACTAATGTGTCTGCGACTGCCAGACCAAATGTTTAATTTTTCATATAATTGAATTTAGCATCAAATAACTGGCTACCTTTGACCTATTTTGCCCCCACTCCCAGCCCCTTTCTCCTCTGGTAATCACCAATCTGTTCTTTGTATCTATGACTTTGTTTTTGTTTTATTCTTTTTAAAAATATTTCACATATGATCAAAATTATATGGTATTTATCTTTCTCCATCTGACCTATTTTACTTAGCATAATCCCCTCATGGTCCACATATGTGGTCACAAGTGGCAAGATTTCATTCTTTTTTGTGACAGAATAGTATTCCACTGTATGTAGTATGTATATGTATATATATGCTTTTATCCTTTCATTCTCTGATAGGCACTTAGGTTGTTTCTATATCTTGGCTATAGTAAATAGTTCTGCAGTGAACATGGGAATGCAAGTATTTTTTTCAAGTTAAGATTTTCATATACTTTGGATAAAATACCCAGGAATGGAAATGCAGGTATTTCTATGTTTTAGGATTGTTAAGAATGCTGTATTCTTGAGGAATCGCCATACTGTTTTCCATAGTATCTGCATCAGTTACATTCCCACCAAAAGGGACCAGGGCTCCCTTTACAACATCCTGTGGTCTCCAAGACATACTATTTCTTGACTTTTTAATAATGGCTATTCTAACAGGTATGAGGTGATTTTTTATTGTCATTTTGATTTGATTATTTCCCTGATGATTAGTGATACTGAATATCTTTTCATGTACCTGTTGGCTTTCTACATATTCTTTGTCTCTTAAAATCTTTTCCCTAATTTATAAAATTGTTTTTTTCCCTGTTTTTTATATTTATATTCTTTTTTATTAATATTAATTTATTAATTATTTTATACATTTTGAACATTAATGCATTATTTCATATATGATTTGCATATATCTTCTTCCATTCGTCAGCTTTCCTTTTCATTTCAATGATTTCTTTTGCTACACTTACACTTTTTGGTTTGATGTACATCATTTTATATATTTTTGCTTTTATTTCCCTTGCTGTTGGAATCAAGTTCACTAGAAATGGTTAAGGAAGATTTTCATGGCGCTTACTGCCTTTAAGTCTTTAATATGAGCTAAGACAGGACAATGAGCTTTATGCTGACCTCCTTTTGGAACTATTGAGAAAAAGTCCATTTTCATTGGGCTTTCTGAAGAGATAGAATGTAAGTTCAGTGCTGATGGCCTTGTTTCTGCCTTGTTGAAAGAGGCTGGTTGAATGAAACCAACACAGAGAATGAAAGACCAGAAATGGAGGTAGAGCAAATCACATTGACACTGTTTGAGACTCTGAGGTATAAAACCAGCCTGTCCCTGGACTTACAGAAATTAACTTTTCTATTTTAGTCAGTTTTGTCACTGAAAGACTCTGAATTAATTGAAAAAGTGGTTTTTGAAGGTTGATCTTTCATCAAACCTGAGAAACCCTGGGCATATATTAGTTGGGGTTTTCCCAGAAGCAGGCCCTACAATAGGATGTATGCACACCTAGTTTGGGAGATGGGGAGTGAGCAAAAGGGAGATGGGGAGTGGCAAATGACAGTGAAAGGAAGCAATGTGATAAATGGAGCCTTGTCAAGATAGTATCCACTGTGGGTGACTGGGACTTAATCCCAGGGGTAACTCTGGGAAACTACGGAACTCATGCCTCAGAGTTATCCCAACCAATTAGCAAAGGAGCTGGGGCAGTTATACCCCAATTCAGTGGTTGCTTGAGGTCAGCTCTTGGGATTGTATTAATTTTCTGGCATTTCAGGTCTGTTTTGTAAGAATAGAGAACAGTGTAACAGTATTCTGGGATAGGGGTAAGGGCAGAAAAAGAGGAAGTGAAGAGGAAAGAGAGAGAGAGGAGAGAGGGAACTTAGTCTCAGACAAAGTGGTGCAGATAACTTACAGTTGGAAGTCAACAAGACTCTGAGCTAAACAATGAAAAGGTCTTTTTTTTTTTTTAAATCTAGTTGCTTCTTAGACTCTTAAATATGCTAACACAGCAATATAGGTACTGACTATCCAAAAGTGAGGTAATCTTATGCCATGTTTTCCAAATTTATTTTACAGTAGAGCTAATTCTTCCTGTAGACCAATTTTTTTGACCAATTTTTAGACCAATTTGCAGTGTATAGAACTTGATTTGGAAATATCAACTCCAAATGTACTAGATACAAGGTAAAACATGCTATACAAACTTACAGGATTCAATAGCTTTCACCTGAAAAAGATGAAGGAATCAATGGGCAAATTGTCAAACCTGTTGCGAATGTTATAGATTGAATATTTATGGTCTCCTCCCAAATTCATATGCTGAAATGTAGCCCCTCATGATTTTTTTAGGGCCTATGGTCTTTGGGAAGTCATGAGGTCACCACATGATTGGACTTTGTAACTTCCAAGACGAGAGAGTTCATCTTTCCCAGTCTCTGCATTCACCTTGTGAGGACAAGGGAAAAGACAGATATCTATAACCTAGAGAATGGCTCTCACCAGACTCCAGATCTGCAGGGACCATGAGGTCAAATTTCTTAGCCTTTAGAACCCAAGAGAACTAGATTCCTTTTGTTTATAAGTCTGGTATTTTTGTTTGAGCAGTTCAAACTAAGGCAACCCACAAGTATAATTGTCATATTTTTTAAATTTTGCAAATAACTACTGTAGATGATTCTACAGTCTCATTGTCATTTGATAGTGAGGCAACAAAGACTCAGAGCATTCAGTCACTTTCTTAAGACTGTTAACCAAATTTGTGCAGCATCACAACAAGAATCTATGTAAGCTCAGGGTTTCTTCTCTTTGTACATCAAGTATTTAAAATTAATTTCAAGGCTATGTTGGACCCACATTCACTTGCTGTAATCATCTGACTGTGCTGCCAATCTTTATACTTTCCTTGGTTTGTAATTATTTGCTTTAATAGGTAGCAAAATCTGAGATCATTTCTCAGGTTAGTTTTGCCAGTAAAGGTGTTGGGCACTGTATATCATGTTTGTGGGACAGGCTGGCAGGTCACTTTCATTGTCTCTAGTCTTGGGATTTGTTCTAGCTTTCTCTAAAAGTCTCTGTTTCCTCCCATGTGCATTTCTAGATCATGATCATAAATGCACCCAAACTCATGGATGCCAGTGAATCAGAGAGACTGCAGTCATGGGCCAGCTTGTGAATGATTCCTTGTGCTATTCCTTGTGCTTAGTCCTACTAAGTGTGACTGGAAACAGTAGTTTTAATGTGTAGTAATGTCTATTGTGCAGTTATAGACATTCTCAGGGTCTTGGAAAATGTGTACACAATAGGCATATACAAACACAAAGGCTTAGCGTGCTGACTTTTGTTGTCCAGGATGCTTTGCCCAAATTGATGGGGTTTTGTGTCCAGAGGCATGGCCTTGACTCTCAGACTAAGAGAGAAAATGGGCAAGTATTTTTATAGAATTTATCTTCTTTATTGACCAGGGAGTTATAATCTGTTCTTATCCTCTATTCCTAGGGTAATAATGAAAATGAATGGAGTTTCTTGTTGGCTGTCCCTGACCAGTGCCAACCCATTTATGCTTTTATGTTTTAAAATTGATACTCACAAATTTGAAGTGTAAGTTACTAGAGGTCTGTATGGTAAGAACAATAGCAAATGCCCTTTCAAAAATCAGTAACATCACTGCCAAGCATAGCCTATTCTATCCATTTCTGCTCATCCTCCAAGACTAAGGAAAAGACATATACAGTTTATTAGGTAATAGAGTTTTGAAAGTATATCCACCTTTTTTTAAACATTAATATGGATTTAGAGGCTTGTTTTCATTAAAATTGCTAGTTTGAAATGTTTGCAATATATATTTATTACAATTGATTGACAAGTACTATGTATAAATACCAAATATTTAACCAGCATATCTCTCTCATTACTGGGATTTCAAAATTCAGTGGTAAGATTATTTATTTATTTATGCGCAGAAAACTGGGATTTATGCCAGAGATGTGGGGGGTGGGTATGGGTAGGGGAAATGGTGGGTGAGAGGATTCACCAGACACAGAGTGGGGAGCAGAACAGGCAGATCAACTGAAAAACCCTGCTGAGGGGAGCAGTGGACAAGGCAGGAGAGGTCTGCTGAGCCACATATGGGCTAGCTCTTTGACCAGGATTGAACTCAGGCAGTGAGGTGCTAACACTGAGGGCCACCAAGGATGCCCCAGTGGTAAGTCTTAAATGAAGCTATATACACACATGTAGGAAGTTGTTTTAAACTTGACTCTTAATTATATGGCTAACACCTAGATATACCCAAACATAACTCCATAGAGTTAAATCTGAATATCTTATGATGGACTCATAAATAGTTAATTTTAGCATATAATATTAGTATTTTAACTGATCTGCTTTTACTATTAGGACTATCCTTAAAGTTCTAGTAATCATTCATGTGGGTCCAGGATGATAATCATCTGGTGAACACAAAAGTGAAAGAGAAATATCATTTCTGCCTTCTAGGACTCAAATGGCTAGACATGTACTTGTGATAAGTGCCAGACAGTAAAACCTAGATCTCACCAGGAACTAGATTATATGATACAAGCTGAGAGAAACACACATCCAAAAGAAGGAAGAACCATTGTGGGCTGAGGCTGTTGGAAAGGAGGAGGCGGAGGGGATGCTTTATCCTGTATTTCATATTTCTGGATTTTGAAGTTTATTGCTGCATTAATTGTTTTCTCAATGCTTATGTGTACTCCAACCCAATTTTTATTTCTCATATGTAGACTCAATGGAGCTGATTCTTCTACAAATATTCTCTTCTCTCTAGCAAAGGAAGGTCTGTTCACAGAGTGTTTTATATCATCTATCTTTCTTGTACCACTTTTGAGTTAATGCTACTAAAAAATGTGAAGCTATTAGTTCAAATTTAATATTTTGGTTCAACCCCCTTTCTTTTTTTTTTTTAAAGATTTATTTATTTATGCATACAAGCACTGGGGTACAGGCCAGAGGTGTGGGGGGGTGAGAGGATTCACCACAGAGAGCTGGGAGCAGAACAGGCAGATCAACAGAAGTACACTGCTGAGGGGAATAGCGGGCACAGCAGGAGAGGTCTGCCACACCATGTGGGTCCCCCCTCTGGCCGGCAGCAGGGATCAAACTCGTGCTACAGTGGCTGTGGTTTGCTTCATAGTGTGTTGCTTAACCCACTGCGCCACCAGGGAGGCCCTCAACCCCCTTTCTTAAAATGAAAAGGCATTTGATGTGTTCTTACAAAAATAGAGTAGTGTGATGTAGTAGAACAATGAGATCTATTTGAGCCCTTGCTTCAACAATTTCTGAGGGATATTGATCAAGTAACCCAACTTTTCTTGTATAGTTTTCTCATCTATAAAACGGAAAAATAGGACATATTCCATTTGTCCTATGTTGCTGTAAGACTCAAGGACATACTAAAGTAAAAAAAAAATATTTTTATAATCTGTAGTGCCCAATGTAGATATGAGGTATTTTTTAAAGAGATTTTATTTATTTATGCATATAAGAGCTGGGGGACAGGCCAGAGGAGGGGGAGAGGGGGTGGAGGATTCACCAGAGACAGAGTGGAGAGCAGAACAGGCAGATCAACTGAAATACACTGCTGAGGGGAGCAGTTGGCGAGGCAGGAGAGGTTTGCTGTGCCATGTGGGTCTCCTTCCTGGCCTGAGATCAAACTTGCATTGTAGTGGCAGCAGAAGTTCCACAGTCTGGTGCTCAACACTTTGCGCCACCAGGGAGATTAATATGAGGTATTAAGATAACCTTGAACAAATGTATCACTTCCCTCATCTGTAAAATAGAAACAGGAGTTGTATCTAGTCATTGAATTATTCAGAGAAAAAAGGAATAAAGCATGTAAAGTCTTCTAGAAGAATCATGGCAAAGACATCTCAGTAAGTCTAGAAATAGTAAGGATAAGATAAAGAGACAAGCCAAAAATAAAAATTTTTTTCTTGTAACATCCTCATTTATCAATATTAGCCTTTACCTTCAATGTTAAGAATGTCATCTTTGAGTGAGGCTGATTATTTTAAAAATAGTACTTTCCTATTTCAGTCAGCACTGTTCATTTTGAGGGGCTTACAGGTCCTGTGACTGCCCAGATAGCGCCACCTGGGGATGGGAATCAATTATGTCAGAGCTCCTCAAAGTATGGTCCAAGGTCTACTCTCCTCTATTATTCATGCTGTAATCTGACTACAGCCATACTTAGTTTCTGGTATAAATTAATAATTTGACATTGAATTAATAATTGTCCTATTGAATACCAACCAGACATCATCTCATTGGTGTCTCACTGGAGGCAGTGACTTCCCTGTTTGCACTTTGGGGAGGTAGTGGATGGACTTGGACCATCAGGGATGAGTACCTTGATGAAGTAATCCTTAGATCAAAGAGTCTTTGCCATCCTTGGATTAGTCTCCCTTGGGCTGTGGTTCTCTGTGAAGCAGCTCACCAGGAAGAAATGTGGGTGCACTTAAGAGGAAGCTAGGCAAACTCAAACAAGTATTATTTGTAGGGACCTAGGTATCTTACACTGTGTGTTGTTTCTCAGACTTTATGTATCCATGGATATGTTTTGGGGAGAGTGGAGCAGAAAACTCCTAAAGGGGAAAGTCAGTTTTCTTTTTGAAAGATGAAAGATCTTGGAAGGTATCTACCTTCCAAGCATCACCATAGTTCCTTACTCTTCGGTCTTTATCTCTCAAGGGCCATGTTTTCGGTCTGTTAATGGGGAAAAAGTGAATGACACTTCTTATAGATGGTCAGAAGGCTTTATTCAAGGTCATAATGATGGGTATGGAACTGCTGAAATGGGATTTTACAGTGGGGGACAGAGAGTGGGTTTGTCTCCAAATACAGGCTGGACAAGTAGGTGGGGTCAGTGGACAGAAAATTACCAAGCAAAACATCCAGGGCAAAGGGAGTTCTGATTAAACCAGCCCAATAGGATTCTTGCTGAAGATAGGTCAGTGTACTCAGATATCACCCAGTCAATGCACAGATGGGGAACCTCATAGAGTAGAGGGTTCTGGTTAAACTGACTCAGTAGGATTCTTGCTAAAATTAGAGTTTGCAAGGATGGACACTGATGGGTCTAGGAAGAGATTCAGGGGCCTTACTAAAGTTTGGTCAAGCAAGACTGTTAAGTTATATTGACTGAAACTCACAGAAGAAGTTGTTAGAAAAACTGGAGTCGGGTCAGATATAGTCTCTTATAGGTGCAGGTCAGTAGTGGGCTTGTGTTGAGAGAGAGTGGGTTATGTGGGTCACTAAATAGCTGAACACAGTTGAACCACAGTTCCCAGTCTCCTCTGGGGACTCAGTCTCTGCTACTGGCTGCCACTTCCAGTCTGGCTCCAAGACCTCCCTTGAGTACACATTCCTTCTTGGTGGCCCTGGCTTAGAGGGGAAGCCCAGAGGCCTTGTCACCTAGATCACAGAGCTCCAATTGAAGGAGTATGGGCTTCTGAGTCATTATTTGGAGACTATCTGCTTGAATTTTATGTGAAAGATATCATTGCTGTTTTAAGCTTCTGTGATGTTGGTGGTTTGTTTTATAGTTAACTTACCTTTTGACTATTCAAGGGAAAGTGACTGTCATTAAGCAGAACAACTTCATCCAACAGAGCACTCTGTAGTGGACATAGTCATTGATATGTACCAAATGTCAGGTGAGCTCTGGAGTCTTTGGAGCAGAATTGCTGGCATGTGAGTCATTTTATAGGAGAAGCATCTCATGTAAATCCACAGAATCTGTTTGGATGAACTCAGGAGATGACAAACACTACAAATTAGTGAATTCCAGTGATGTGCCAGGTGTTCTATTAATGTTTTCCTAAATTTATTCATGTTTCTCAGGGAACTTAAAAGTTCTTTTTATTGGAATCCTTAAAAGTCCCCAGTATTGGAATTAGAAAATTAACTCAGAAGTTTCCTAACCTCTCTGTCAGAGGTAACCAGGTACGTGGCAGGTTACTTGAGAAAAGCTCCTCATTAACCAGTTCATACTCACTAAGAGTATCTAGCATCTCAGATACTGAGCAAAGCACCTGATATTAAAGGAATGAAACATCCATTTTTGAGGGTCGGAGTGGGGAAGGAGAGATGAAAATCTAGAATGAGGAGAGCCGTGGGGGAGAGAATTTGGCTGGGAGACTACAATTCATGAGCGCTTGAGTGCCTCAGTGGGTTGCAAAAAGTGAAGGATGGCTCAGGAAATAGGATGGTGGGGAGAAGGTGAAGGAGGCAGGCAGGCAAGGTTTGCCCGATGTATGAAGTTTTGTTTAGTTAAAAAGTTCAAAATGCTTGTCATGAAAGATATTTTGGGCTATATTCTGTATTAGAAGTGAGGTTCTAACCTTTTCCTTACTAGCAAGGAAGAATGTAGGAAAATTACCAGGTTTTTCCATCCTCCCGCCATTAGTGTCAATGATAGACATCTGAGGTCCTACACGCATGCCTGATGATGGGCACCTGGAGTAGGGTGTGAGCATGCGTAGGTGGGTGCACCTGGGCTGAGAGACTGGGCATATAAGGGCGGTGTCATGGGGCCGCCAAGAGCATAAGCAGTAGAGTAGGCGGCAGATGCAGTTGCAGCAGAGCAGAGACAGTAGAAGTAGCCCAGTGAGTGAAAATTGGCTGGGGAGCTACTCCTAGCTACTCCTGGCTCCCCAGCCTCTGCCTGCCATGTACCTGGTCGCCTCTGATAGAGAGATTAATAGCCTGAAAAAGCCACTGAAGTCTCCAGGACTCCTCCTATACCTGCCTGCCTAAATTAGAGAACCTGCCCCATGCCATCCTGCCCCTACGAAGAGTTCTACTGGCTTTTCTATAGAGATGGGATAAGAGTAAGTTTTTTTTTTGTTATTAAATTGATAATTTTTCCTGGCATATTGTTAAGCAGCTGTATTCCTTCCCTTTAAGTGTCTCTGAAGGAATTCAGACAGTGAAAATGTTGTTTGAGTAAGACCTGAAACGAACTGATTTTGCTATTGATTGGCTAATCTCAATTCAATTTAAAAAACAATGGTGGGTTAGGAAAAAATGATCATGTAAAAATTTTTTCCAAAATATCTCTGTCATCTCTAATATTCCTCCTCACCAGTTTCTTCTTTGGGGATTGTCCTACATTGGCAGCTTTAGAAATTCAAAATCAAGCTTCAGCTGCTGGAAAACTTCAGTGTCAGCTAAAGATAAAACAAAGAAGGTGCAAAAGAACATTCTGTTCCTTAATGTAGAGCTGCAGATTTCAGGCACATATGTTGCGAGTTAGCCAGTTAGTAATGTTTTGAGTTTGGTGGGAAGATGCATCCGTATGTGTCTTGTTTAGCTAATTACTGAAGCTTCTTCTGAGAAACCCACAGAAATTCTTGGTCAGGTATCTACAGACTGAGAGAACCCAGAAGCAGAGCTTCCTTCGACTGTTCTGTTTTCCTGACACTGACAGGCAGCAAATAAATGTTTGTTTAGTAATCTGATCAATTATGAAGACTCACCTACTAGTTAAGTTTTCTTCTTTACTATGAGTCAAGCAACCACCTGCATTAAATGCTATTTCCACATAGATTTCTCTGGAAGACAAATTCAAGGAATCTGAAAGTGGAGGCTGATGACAAAATATTCTCCTTGATATGATTTTCACTGGGTATGTGTTCTGCGACCATCCCAGGCTGGATAGATTCATTTAGGTTCAGGCAGCTTAAAAGAGAATTTTGGAGCCCTTAGCATCATCCCCACAGGTTAGGGGAAAACAAGCCAGCAGGAAGACAGCAACTTGCCCCCTCCCCCATGAATCTCTATATGTTCTTTCCCTCTTTCCTCTCATAGCTGTTCTCCACCTGCTGTGACACTGCCCTTATATGCTCAGTCTCTAGTTTCAGGTGTGCTCACTTATGCATGCCCACACCATACTTCAGGTGTTGACCATCCAACATGTGTACTTGATGCCCGCACTCCCAAGTGCCTCCTGCATTCAAGGCTGAAGGTGGTAGCCACAGAGGCCAGTGGTGCAAAAGTCTGAACAATCTTCATTTACCTTACACTATGCCAACTCAATTCTACTGATTTTCTTTTTTTTGAGAGCTTTGGCACAGATGACTGTTCATTTTTTTGGCAACTGAGACTCCCTAGTCACCCACAAATCGTTAACACTCTTTCTCTGGGATGTCTTTAGCATTGTCTCACGATCTTGCCTCTTCTGTAGTCTCTCATCCTCTTGTAGTCATCCTCCCATAACTGTCGTCTGTTTTTAAGTGACACCACCCTTATATCCCTGGCCTCTAGGCTTAGGTGTGCACACCTGTGCATGCCCACATACCCATATGTCAGATGTCCACAATCAGGCATGTTCCCATGCCCACGTTCCCAAGTGCCTTCTGCGTCAACATGATTAAGGCCACAGGTGATGGCCACAGAGGCTAGCAGCACAAAACGCCTGATTAAATCACTTACCCTATACCTAACTTTAGGATATGAGAGCTCATTAAGTTATATGGAATTCACTTGCAGTGTTGCTTTAAGATTAGGAGTTACATGAATTTTCTAAGCTCCACATCTTTAGTTTCTGTCCTGATTTATCTTCAATTCATTCTCTGAGGGGACCTTTCCTTCTCCATGTTTCTTCAGGAAAGCTGAAGGAGTGTATCACATGGGATGTTATCAGCTGTAATGAAAGGAAACCCAGTGAAAACTGGTGGAAGCTATCTGGACATTTGTATTATGTAAATTAATAAGAAGTTTGAAGATAGGACAGTTGTAGGATCTGTTCATTTGGAACCTCAACCAAAGAAACCCTTGAATTATTTTCATCTTTCTTCCCTGCTAGCCTCAGCATATTAACTTTTGTCCTCTGATGGACATCTTTTCTTCACTGCAACAAGGCGGCAGGGATTCCAGATGTCCCCTCCTCACCAGCTGTGCTGAGAGCAAAACAGATCTCTATAGATCGCCCTTAATTTTGGTTTGAACTGGACCAAAGGCCTAATTTTAAAGCAACACTGCAAGAAAATTTAGGTCAGCATGATTAAGATTTACCTTTGGGAATGGGAAAGGGCTCACCTTCTTTGAGGAAAAAGGTTAGAATCTTGCCTTCTAGGAAGAAGGCAGGGAGAGAGAGCTGTCCCAAGAAGTAAAAGGGACCTGATTCCAGACTCAGAAAGCTTTGACTTCAGGAATGGAAGTGACGCTTATTCTGGGCAGCCTCAGTAAGACCGCTATGCCTTACCCTACCATGCATGTAGTGATGGACCCCTTGGACCCAGTGATGTGATGCAAGCCTGTTGCTTTTGGGAGGTCTTGTCTTTGCAGTGGACATTAGCTTCCACCCTGAGCATCAGAATTCCCTAGAAGGCAGTTACAAGATTTTCTTTTTGATCAAAAATTTATTAAAAGTTCAAAATAGGAGACAGAAATTCTAAAGTAGGAAATGAAAGTCTTGCCTTTCACCTATAACGATCACAAACCTTAAAGGTGCCACTGATAAAATCTTACTGTCTGTCCTTCTAGACTTTTTAAGGGCAGGTTTAAAACAATCAGGACATGTTTAGGGGAAGCAGCAACATCTTTGTAAGTGAAACAACAGCCTAGGCCCTTCTGAGTGACAATTCCCTAGATTTTCTAATCTTGCACTGTGCAAGCCACTCAGGGCCAGCCTACACCTTGGCAATGCTCAGAACTGGACCAGAGGCTGGAGGGTGTCACTCTTGGACATACTGTAGTGGCTATTCAACATCAGAGCCCCAGACAATGATGAATTTTTCCAGGACATTGCACCCACTTTTTTTATAAAACATATTAGTGTTGTTATAAATCAATGAACATGGTTCATAATAGCAATAATGCCCTTGAAATCTGTTCATCCTGCTATCGGCCAATGGGGCGCTAGAGCATTTGCTGCCCTTGGCTTCACCTTGGGCTATTAACTAACAAATCAGTTATTAGCTGCTGGTAATGACCAATTTTCAAGAGATGATTGCTTAAATATTGCCCACCTTGAAAAGAGAATTATTACTCAACCGAGAACTGCACCCTTATTTTCGACTCAGTAGAGCTAATGATCTTATCTCCCTCCCCCAATGCCCCCGTCTGACCCCCTTGCCTCATCTGCTCTCCCCCTGGTGTGAGCTGTGCAAAGATGACATAGTTACATTGCTGCTTGCCTCTCAGCCTGGGTGACTGGAATCCAGGGAAAGTTCCATATTTAATATTTATTCACAAAGCAGTGGTGGATGAAGACAGATGGTAATGAAATCAGTCTTGCTGAAAGTGACCACAATGATAATAGATTCTTTATGATGTCCAGGAATTCTGGACTCTCTGTCTCTGCTTAAATGTGTGTTGGCGCCAACTCTGTGGTCTTAAGCCTTTGCTTGCATGCCATCTCCTGACCTCTCCTTAAACCAGAGCAGGAAGGCTGTGCCAAAGGCATCAATCTGTCTTTCTCTTCCTATAAATGCTTTAAACACCTATAGGCACAAATGACTCATCAGTAGAGACTTTTCTGAACAGGAAAAAGTGAGTAGATAAAATAAAGACACCCCTGTGGGCTGGTGTTCAGGCTGGTACCTGCTTCTTCTGAACACTCAGCTCTCCCAGCTGGGATGATGGGGAATTTCAGAATTTCTCCTCTTTCATATCACTTGATTGGCCTGGAATGGGTCTGAGAGAGAGGAAAGAGTAAGAGGGGGAGAGGGGAAAAGGAATATGTAAAACAATATTAAGTTGGCAAAGAGTTTGTGCTTCTATCCAGCAAGTCAAGTCAAACTGATTTCACTGGGGAAGCAATAACCTGGGTCAGGGGAGCTATGTGAAGTCATCTGGTGGCCCCCTTTTAGTAGTAAGAGGTAAATCATTCTGACATTCCCTGCTATTCAAAGAATTAATCATGTTGAATTCCTTTGTTATTCTGGGGTCTAAATCAAGGGTAATTCTATAGGAATTTCATTGTAATCTAGTATTAATTAATCTCTGTTTTATGGTGCCAAAAACCTTTCTCTGCATTTGTTTGCTTGTACATCAGTTATTAGCTGTGTGAGGACATAACTCTGGCTATGGAGCAGTTTACTGCACTTCCCTCCCCACCACCAGCCCCTGCTCTCTTTTTCACCTCAGTCTTAGAAATTATCATTTTCTTGGGTTGGGAACTCAGACAGCTCACATGCTATGAAGGACTTTTTTTTTTTTTACACTAAAGCACTTTGAGAGGTGGGAACCCAGGCTAGTTGGAGTCTCCTGGAGAATGTGGAGAGATAGGGGTTCCAATACCAGCTCTGCCAGTGTCACAAGTTCTGTCATTCCTGAGCAAGTTAAATAACTTGTTTTCTCATCTAGCAAATGGATATTAAAATGATCCCTACTTTCAAGGATTGTTTGAAAATTGAATGTCAATACCTCTCTCCAGCAATGACAAAGGCTGCCCAGGGAGGGAATGAATTCCCTGTCCTGTGAAGGAAAGGCATGGTCAATGACAGGGCAGATGTCTCTCCCTCAGGATGTAGGGTGCCAGGATGAATCTAGCATCATCTCAAAAACTTGAGAATCTGGTTGTTTGTGCACAGAGACTACATATTCCTAGATTCAGGAAGCACCTGCCTGCTTCTTTGCTCTTCCCAGAATAATCCTAAGCGACAATGGAGGGTCAAAGGCTGAGATTCTTGGCTTTTCAGTGGTAAATAATGAATGTAGCACCAGCTGCCAGCAGACTCTGAAACCTTCTGTTTTGAGATGGTGAAAAAAATATCCAATATGCATTTATCTGGTCCATCATATTTAAATAGCTCCCTTTAGATTTCAAAAAAGGTAACTCTATCCTCTTCTCTGGCTAGCTCTCTGCTTCCTGCCACAAAATAGTACTCCAGGCCCTAGATTTTGACCTGGTATAAAAAGCAGTATATTTTTATGACCTGGTAACAGTCGCATTTCTACACCATAAAATATTAAAGCAGGCATGACAGTGCCTTTAAGATCTCTGAGGCAGGTGCTATCGAAATGCACTCCTTTATTATTTATTTATTTGACTCTTCCTGTATAGTGAAGCTTAAATGCTTTTCAGGCCAAATAATTAAATTCCATTATGGAAAGTGGGGATTGTTGGCAAAATGTGCTCACTCTGGCTATTAGACCCTTGAGTCTACAGGGGAAGGCCATGGAGGGGAACGAGAATCTTGCTTCTATTTGTGTGTTGGAGATGCAGTATGCTGTGTCGTGGGCCCAGAGGGATGAGGCTCTGTAAGAAATGAAATGGGGAGGAGGCTGTCAGAGATCCTGTTCTTGTAGCCAACATCCCCTTAGAGCAACAGTCTGCAAACCCTAGCTCTAGGGCCAAATGCTGCCTGCTTTTGTATAGCCCATGAGCTGAGAACAGTTTTAACATTTTCAAATGATTGAAAGAAAAGAAATGCAAAGAAGGAAAGTACCTTGTGGCATGGAAAAATGATATAAAATTTACATCTCATTGTCCATAAAAATTTTTTATTGGAACGCAGATTCACCAGTTCATTTGCATATTATCTAAACTGTGTTTGCATTGCTATGAGTTATGCGGTGGGGAGAAGACTGTGGGACTGCAAAGCTGAAAATACTTTGTCATTGGTAGTTCAAGGTTGTTGCTACTGTCCTAAGGGACTTAAGGGGTGCTGAGTTGGGCTCTGGAAAGAATAACGTTGGGACCAGAAGAAGATCCTTTATGTTGCTCATGGCTTTTGGATATTGACTCTTGATGTTGAAGAACATGGTAACTTCTTGAGATGGGCAGATAAACAGATTAAGGGAAGAGAGTCTATAACCCTCTCCCTCAAATGCTGCTCCAGGGTTCATACTAAGCACTATCTTTTCTTCCCCGCTCCAGTGATTCCTTCTGTCTACTCATCATCTCTATTGCTTCTACCCAAGTCTAAGCCATGACCATCTTCTGTGGTGTTTGAGAAAGTCCCTTAGCTGACTTATTTCCATACTTTCCCAGTAACAGTTCAGCCCCATATAATGACTTCATTTATCTTTTAAAAACTGAAACCAGATCATATAACATCCCTAAGATATTTGTGTTAATATGTTCTCTACTCCCTCTCTCTGTTTCAGTGACAACCCTAGAAAAAGCTTTCCTTCTCAGTCTAGAATAACTTCCATCTTGCCCATCACTGTTCATTACCCCCTTTCATTACTGTCCTAGCATTGGTCAGTGACTGACATTGCTGGGCTATGCTTGATTTCCCCACTGGCAAGGAAGCTTCATGAGTGTAGGTACCCGGTCTGTCTTATTTCTTAGGGCATTTCTGATACCTCATATGGACATTGAGAGGAGTTTGTTGAATGAGGAACAAATGGGCCCACCTGGCAGAAGCTCCATGCAATATGGACAACCTTTTCTCCCCCTGCTTCTCCAGGTCTAGGGTGTCTTGATTTCCTTCTCTGCATCTTGCCCTTCATTGTATCGTAAAGAAGTATGCTTACCAGGCAACTGTTGAGAGCCAGTTTACTCGAGTTTAGTCTTGTAGTTTGTTCTTTAGATCCTCTGAAAATCTGAATTTCTTTCTGGACCCTTCCCATCTTCAGGGATGTTACAAAGTGGATGAAACTGTCTGAGTATTGACTACGCATTATGATGAAGAGCTTGGGCTAATGTCCTTTTCTGTTTGGCCTTGACTCACTCACTCAACCTGACTGTGCCTGTTTCCTATCAACTAGGAACCTTATTAACAACAACTACATCACAGTTTGTGTGAGGCTCATAAGGGACTGTAATTATGGGCATCTAGCATGGTGCCCACCATAGGACAAATACTCCTGATGGTGTTTTCAGAGTCATGAGTTTCCCTCACTGGACATATTTTTATTTCCTATAGTGTTTGTATGCAAGAATTGTTTGGTGTCCTGAAAGAATATTCTAGATCTTTGACTCTAGGGGAGTCTTGTAATTAAGTCAATAAAAAGGATCAAAGTTAAACCAACTTCTTCAAGGCTGGACTTTTAGTATGTTAATATGGATTCCCAGGAGGGATAGGGGATGTTCCCTAACCTTGGTCTACAGGCCTCTTTTCCATGAATGACTTCCTAGCTCATGAATCCTCAGTGCTCTTTGTAATGACTTTTGTGAATCTTAGTCTGGTCAACCCACATATTACCAAAGAGGGAGGTGATAAAGAGAGACAAATGGTCAAGGATTGTCTAAAATCACAGGGAATTTACTAAATCCCATCTTTTTCTAATGTCCTTTGCTCTTTATCATCTCCCTCTCTTGCACTGTTGAGTGCTGTTTCCATAGGCGTGCATATTGTATGTGGGGGCTCTCTCTGCCCACACAGCTCCCTTCACCATTGCACCCTTGCTACCATGCTCAAGTGATCTTGACTACAGGTCCCCACAGAGTCTCACCTTTTCTTACTTAGGATAGTTCCTCCCTCTATATGTCCTCTGTAACCTACTTATTACAGCACTAGACTACTGAAGGCTGGGAAAAGCCTTTTGTGTGTGTAACAGACATTGTCCTGCTCCACCTGGGTTCTTTTGGCCCATTCATATACCTTTCTCTGGTGGGGGGCAGGGAGTTTGCTTCTGTTACCTGCCTCTTTGACACTCTTTCAAGGGAGGCTTTTGGATTACTTGAGTGGCTTCATCCCATTTCTCAGAGATTGAAACTGCTTCAGGGTTTGCTGCTTGACAAACATCTAACAGGAGTCTGAAAGCCCAGCTTTTTTTCCACAAATTGAGACATGTTAGGGTATATACTTATATACAAGGGTTCCCGGTGGGGCCAGCATGAACCTATGCTCCATGGGCATTTGCCAGAAATCAAGCCTTGGATCAAGCCATTACTGAATTCTACTTTCCCATGTATCCTCCTCCCAGGAATCCATCTGAGGAACCTCACCTAATGCGCCTTTTCCACATCTCAGAGATATACATACAATACCTGTCCAACTGAATGAAGGATACAGTGGGAATGTTGGTTGCTGTGGCAAATGTAACTGGTGGTTGAGATGTATGTATAAGACAGAAGGATTTAAAGGGTCCTACAAATTGAAAAATGTAGGCAACTTAGATTTTGATGTTTGAGGCTGGGTCTTAGTAAAGGACGGTATAGAGGAAGCTAGACATGCTATTATTTGGTTGGGCAATGGGTGTGGAAAAAATAAAAAAAAATGTAAGCATATATTTGGTTTTCTTGATCAGAGCCAAGATCACCAAGGGAAAAAAGATGATTTTGCACTTAGGAAGTTCATGTCAAAGTCCATTCTAGAAGACATGCTGAACTCCTTGGTAGGCACTATTTTGCAACTAATCCTTTTGCTGGTGCCTCGATGCCCCAAATGATAGTTTTTATTCTCTACCAGATGGCTCAATTAGTTGAGATTCTGAAAAATCCAACTGGAACATTTCTTTTAGCCCCATCTATTCAAGGCAGCCAACCCTTCAAAGCTGGGTGGGGATTCTGAGTGCAGCAGATTTCCCCAGCGTCTCTGGCATCAGTGTTATTACATTTTGATGGGCTCCCGGAGGGATGGGGGAGGCTGCCAATGTGTTATATATATTGGACAATGCCAACACTAGAAGAAAATGGGGAGAAAAACTTTCTGTTGGACTGGTAGGACTCAACAGCACATTTAGGAGCTATGATGGAAGAACCCATTTCCCATTGTCCTGCCGCTGTGCACGCCAAGTTCATGCAATCAAGCAGATTTCCATTCTCCAGTGTCTTGGTGCTACCTGGATGCCTTTACTTGAACGATACATGGGATTAGTTCCACATATCTTCCCTTGCAATTAACATATTAATGTGGCAGATTGATAATGCTTGAAGGATGGATTCTTGAACACACAAACTGCTTTCTTTTGAATGCTCCAACTGGCAGCTTCTTTTCTCAGAGTGTACCTCAGCACATTGGCATCACGTCACAGGATTTAAAATGTGAAAGGCATCTTTTCTAATTTAACCTCTTCATTTTACCTGGAGGGAAACTAGAGCTTACAGAGATGACATGATTTGATTCAAGGGAAGCTTGTTGGATCCATAAACTAGAGACTGATTGAATGGAACAGTTTTTTATTATAAACTTTTATTTCAAAGAGGCAACTTGGTATTGTCGAGAAAAATTAGAAGAATCTATGTTGCCTAGTTAATATACTCGGGTTCAAATCTTCATGACTTGGTGTAAGTGAGTAAAATACTCAAATACCCTGAGTTTTAGTTTTTTTGCTCTTAAAATAAGAATAGAAATAGTTTCTCAGCAGGGAAATTCACTTGAAATAAAAATCCATAGTAAGTGTTTAGCACAGAGTTGCCCTATAGCAAGGGTTACACAAGTCTTCTCATTTTCTTTCTTCTCTCCCTCCCCCAAGACAGAGTTGGTTACAGGTAAATCTGGCCTCCAGTCTTCTGACTGCTGTTTTGGTATTTCTTCCACCCCACCTCCATTCATTCCTTGTCTTTTATTTAGTCTGATTAATTTCCTTCTTGTGACTGGGTTGGTGAGTAGCTTCATCTGACTGTAAATTATGGAAAATTAGCAATGGTGAATTGGAGATTTAAAATAATTGCAAAACAAGACCCACTGAATGGAATGTTTTATTCCAGGTATGGAATACCAAGGATGATTGAATATGGGAGGCTGATATGGATTGGGGTAAAATACTCAATACATTTAATGAGGATTTTTTTGAACACCTGCAATTCTTGGGGCAGCAGAGGTATCTCAAAGGTGAATAAGGCAGATGTAGTCACTGCATTCATCCAGTTATTTGGTGGATCAAGGAGTCTTTCAGTGGATTTAAGTATCCAATATTAGACCCTGAGTGGCCTTGACCCCCTTTGAGCTTTTAAAGATAGCACTACATGTGGGTTGAGTGGAAGGAACCCTAGTGGACATAACTTGGGATCTTCATCCAGGATTCAACAAGATAATGGCAAAAGCGGAAAATGTAGCTTTTAACAATATTTAGGTAAAACTTTGATAATAGATGGATAACTAATTATGAGAGGGAAGAGGAAATTTTGGGGCTATTCCCAACTTTGGTGCTGCTATCAAAGAAGACTGGATTGTTCCCAAACCTGAAGCATGAGCGCTTCCATCAGGAGGCACCTGTGAAGCTCCAGCCAGGTTTTGTGCTGGTGCTGTCAATGTGGCTTCTCACTGCATTTTCACAGGTTGCAATATTATGCTCATTTCTATAGATAAGGGAACAAGGATACTGGGAGAGACAGTAGGGAAAATGACATGAGGTCAGAGGGTTCTGACTCAGGTCAACTATGGCAACCTGAATATATTGTTGGAGTGAGGCACATCTGGAAGGTTCAGTTCACAGTCCATGATTCTGCACAGCTTGGCAATTACCGAATAGCTGCCGTTCAGTTTCTCACTTGTAAAATGGGTTCTGTTCCAGGGTGGTGCTTAGGATCAAATGAAATAATATGAAACTGTCTACTGATCTGCTGGACAGGTCATGTGATCCACTATCCTTGTTTTATTGGGATAGTCCCATTTTCAGCACTGAGAGTCCTGCATCTTCAGAAATCTCTCAATTCCAGGCAAATAAGGACAACTGGCTATCTCCATGCAAGTCCTATTCTATCCTGCAGGGTATTTGGGCAAAGTGCTAATAGATTTTGGAGAACAGGATGCAGCTCAAAGAAGCAAATGGATTTCAGCTGTTGTTCTAAGCCACTGTCAACTCTTGTAGGCTGGAAGGTTTCAGGGAAATCTCTCTGATAAAGCCTATGAGAAAAGTGGGGGAGTTTGAACAGAGTTTGGGAGACAGGATGCTTGTGAGGCCATGGGGCTCATGCTTTGAATCTGTATGAAAGCCTCCAGTTCACAACCTGTAGAAGGGCATTCAGAGCCCAGGATGAAGGTGGGAGGAGGAGGGGGTGAAGAGGAATCCAGGCAAACTTAGCCACTTGTGGCACCCTCAAGGACAGTATCTCCTTTTATAGCTTGTGGATCTTAGTGGATTTGGATCTGTACCCACACAAGGGAAAAATGACCATCATTCCTAATTTGTGACATGGTGAGGATTAAATAAAAAATCATGTCTGATGTGAGCAAGCACTCAATAGTTATTAGTTACTGCTGTTACAACTGGTACTATTCCTACTCTATTAGGGTAGCATTGCCAGATTCTGCAAATAAGAATATAGACTGCCCGATTAATCTGAATTTCACATAAATAATAAATATTTCTCAGGACATGCTTATACTGAGAAGTTATTTATAGGTTATCTAAAACTGAAATTTAACTGGACATTATGTATTTTATCTGGCAACCCTATATTTGAGTGCCAAGACATCCTGGTCTTTACCAGGGCTGGGGGGATTTCTTAGGATGAAGGATTTTCAACCTAAAATTGGGACCATCAAATGGACATGATTGATCTGGCTGCATTTTAGGTCACATTTAAAACTCAAAATATGGTTACAGGCACTCTTCCCCTTCCACAGGAATGCAATGTCTTGTATATGTTTTCAGGAATTTTTTGAATTTCATGAATTCCTGGTAAATGCAATTCTAGACTCTAAAAAATCACCCAGTTTCCAGGATACTCTCCCTTTTCTTTTGGCAAGACTTGTGAGGATCTTTTGAGGACACTCAGAAAATAGTTGGTGAGGATGCTACTGCCCCTACTAATTCCCTCCTGAGTTCTTGGTGGATTAGTGGATTGGTGCATTTGTCAAGAGAATAAGGTCAGTGTATATGTCAATGTAGCATAAAGTAGGTAGCATCCATGCTGAATTCCTTCCACTTAGTTAAGTCTTTCTTCTAAATCTTCGTTGCGGTTACATTTAGCTTTTGATGGTCCATATTGGTAGAGTTAATTACAATTTCTTATTTACTTTTTCACTATGTGAAGAATTCAGGCAGGCCATGGATCCATCAGAATCTGGGCTATATCATAGGGAAAATGTAATATGCTCACCTAGTTCTGGCCCCTTTTTCTTTGTAGCACTTATTTACCTTTTGCTCTTTTAGAAAATATCATTAAGTACATACAAAAATGACTGAATGTAACAAGAAAGGACAGTATGAAGAGTGATAATAACCAAACACATGTCCATCAACCAGCCTAAGAACTAGAACATCGTCAGTCCTTTGAAGATACTATGTGCCCTTGATTGCCTCTTGCTCAGTGTTCCAGTCAATGTATTCCAGCCTATTTCCCCATGATACTATTGATGGGCAGTCCACTTGTTTCAAGTTTTCTTTTCCTAGTGCAAATAATGCTAGTGACACCTTACCCATGTCTTTCTGGCACACAGGGATATGCATTTCTTTAGTTCTTTAGTGTGCACAGTTAGAAACAGAAATTGTTGGAGTGGAGAAAAGATGCTGGTGTTTATGGAAGTTACAGCCCCTTCAACTGCATGTGGGAGTCCATGTTGCTCAGTATGTTCCCCACTGCTTGTTAGCATCTTCCTGTGTTTATTGCTTCCTATTGTGGGAAATGTACAAGTCTTTTGTGAATATTCTTTTTTTATTGCTCAGATTTGCTGCTTGCATATACTATAAATACCTCTTCCCGTGTGTGACTTTTCTTACCACTCTCTGTGAAGGGTTGTTGTTTGCTTGTGCTTGTCATGTAGACAATAAATTCCAAGAGGCCAGTCGCTCATTCTGTCCATGTTTCTGTCCATGACACTATCCCAGAGCCTGACCTAAATAGGAGGTGTTCAATGAATACTCATATGTAAATACACCCACCATAGGTGTGTTGGACTTGCTGCTGTTTTGAACTGCCTTTTACAGAGAAGGGCAGAATAGTTAAGTGGCAAATCTTTTCTATTGAACCATGGTTAAGAACATGGGCTCTGGAGTGACTGCCACTTAGCTCTGTAGCTAATGGACAAGTTAATCTTTCTGTGCATTAGAGACTGTATTGTTGGATTGTTAATATGTAGAAGGAACTTTGGTGACTGATACATAGTAGCTGCTATGTGAGTGTTGAGTGTTGCTATCATTTTTCTGCTGAGTGGAAACTCAGTGAAGATTTCTTATGGTAAGTTTGGAAGACAGAGTAGTGGCTCATCCTGATGACTTCAGGGAGAATATACAAAATTACAGGGACAGTTGTGTGTTGGGTAGAGAAAAGACTAGTTAGGGAACACCCCAGGGATGGGGGTGTCAGAGCTGGGGCTTTGAAAATAGCAAGTTTTTAAAACTAGAGGAAATTCTCTAACTTAACATGACAGAAATTGCATAGTTAATGAAAAAAAAAGGTTAAATCAGGATATCATTAAAGACACATTTCTGTATCTTCCTAATACACGAGATACATAAAGTATAGGTTTACTTATCTATGATTATATGTCTGATCAGCTCTTTTCTGGTCAAGCATCTATTATTGGAGTTCCTATTTTCTCAAGTACCAGGCACTTTACAATGCCAACTGTAAATTCTGGTTTTTATATTTTAAAATTTGATCATCAATTTAAAATAGACTTGGGAAGTAATCTCAATACAGAGTTCTTCTAGAGGTATACTGTTATCCTTGTTTTTTTACAGTGACCTTTTTTTTCCCCCAAAGATCAAAATTGAGAGTCCCGTCTCTACAAGTGAAATCAAGTCTATACAAAGGAGTTAGTTTTGATAGAAACGAAAACTGTATTTTTATACATCAGTGTTTTCCATTTGTTGATATTAAATTGAATGGCATAATTATAACAGTAGCACTATGGCTCAAAACAAATTTGAGGATGACCAATGTTTGGGTGTTATTGAGAGTTGTATGAAGGTCATGGGAAACTTGGGTTTATTTGGTAAGCCAAGTGTAGAGGCAATTTAATGTGACTTCTGATGTAGATTGTTGGAGGCTATGTGTTGTCTTTTCTCTGAAAAGTCTTCATTGTTTTCTGAAGACTTTCAGAAGAAGAAAAGTTTTCTTCAGAAAAGTCATCATTGTTCACTCTTTGTTCTCTAAGAGTGGATTATTTAGGTGGTCACCAGAGAGGGTTGAACTTCACTTCTGTGTACCTTTACAGGAACTCCCTGGATGCAGGAGTCAGGGAAGAAGGGGAAATCAAGCAAGCCTGAGAAAATCACAAGAATCTAGTGGGCTTCCCTCATATTCAGACTTGAAATTTTGAGACAAGGACAAAGAACTGGAATGTCCTAGGTGATATGATAATGAAAGCAATTCATTAAAAAACCTTAGATATTAGTTTAAAAGGCAATTCTCAAATACCAGATGGTTTCTCCCTTAGGAGGAACATAAGGGAACCAAATAAGGATCAAGGAAAGGAATAAGAACAACAATAATAACAATAACAGCAATAAAGACACAAAAACCAAAAATGAGGAGACAAGGACAGACTAGGGACAGTTGGTGGGGAGGGGAGGGGGAGGTTTGAGGGAAGATAGGAGCATGGGGGACTAAGGTGATGGTGCACTGGTGAGATGGTGATGGGGAATACATGGGGATTACAATTGATGGCAAGTATATGTAAATTAAAAAAAATTTATATTAATAAAAAAAATAAAAGGCAATTCTCCCCTACTTGTTCATAGTCTTTGCATCTTATATGAGGAAAAGAGAAGTGACTATACAATGGTTTTTCCTGTGTGCCATGGATTCTTTCCACAGGCTAAGCTGGCTGTTATACCTTATTTGCAGCCTCTGTATACTGGGGCTCATCCTGGTGAGGCCTGAGAATTGAAGCAAGAAGAGGTGAACTTTATCTACAAAGATCCTGAGTTGGCATATGAAACAACATCTCCCTCAGTAAAGCTCATATCTTGTTATGTTTGCGTAGACCTTGCACTTCATTATTGAACCACAACTCTAGTTTTGTCCACTCTGGACAAGTCTTAGTTACTTAAAATAGGTTTAAAGCTTGATGTTGGGGTTTGAAAAGCCTGGTAAGATTCAGATTTGGTAAAAGTTGTAATGTAGGAAATGTGTAGTTCTCTCTATCTGCCCCCAATACCTCAGAGTATATTAATTTTTCAGATTAGTGAAGAGAGCAGAATCACCAGGGAAGGGGACACTGACAGGGTTGACTAGGGAGAAATGTTACCTGAAAGTTCTAGTACATGAGGGCACTGGAGAGAGGATTTAAGTAATTGTGAGATCCTGGCATTGAAAGGGCAACATGAAGCAGTGGGTGGGTAAAAGCTGGAGGTTACATTGTAGTACATCAAAAAAGAGAATGACAAAGATCAGTACCTCAGTCTTGTTCAAAATTTTGCCTGATGGCGCTGGCCCTGGTCATTTTGCTCCACTATATGACATTACTTGGGTAATCTTTGTCTTCTGCTTGACTCTTTTCTGTTCTCTGGAACACCTTATGATGGCCCTTGTGAAGTTTCTCTCCTATATGCCTTCCATTTTCCTTTAGCTCTAGGGAGCACTTGTTCTTTTCTAGACAGTGAGAGGAAATAACATTTATGTTGGATTTCACAGCTGCTGATTCTGTGTTCTATGCTTTCTTTAGAGTATGTTCCATGGGTGAAGTCATTAGTCAGATTTCTATATAGCTGGTTTCATTATCCAGGTTCTGAATTCTCAGGTGACTTGGGCTGCTTTCCATTAACAATTATAACTATTATTTTAATAGACAGTTCTTAGTTGAGTTTTTACTATGAACAGGTATTAAACTAGATGCTTTCTCTGCATTATCTCACTGGCTATTCCCAACAAAACTGTGATGGGTGCTGTGATGAGGAAAGAGGGTTGCTTAACGTTGATGGGGAAAAAAAAAAGGCTGACAAGTGGCAGAGTGAGGCTTTGAACTTAGTTTATCTCACTGTAAAACTGGTGCCCCTTACAACTATGTGGAAATATTGCCATCTGAGCTAGACTTTTCCTCTTAGTTTTAGAGAGACCATAGGGCATATTCTGTCACCCCACCTGCAGACTTGCTTGAGCTAAGAAGCTGTCCACTGGGCTTCATCTGGTATGAAGGGAATGTCGGAATGATTACTCCATCTCAGGACCCAGTGTCCAAGTCAGAGCAACAGAGAGAAACTGCCAAGCATCCTGGGACTAACTAATGACACTATAAAATCCAGGGCTCTGTGGGCCAAGGCCACATCAGCCTCAGGAACAGTTCAGACAGGATTGGCCATCTGAAAAAACCACCCAGATGTAGAAAGGAACCAGAGAAAAACAAAGGGAGAAAAAATTGTTTTTTGAGGGAGCGGGGTGGGGAAGAGTATGCTTGCGAGTTCCTGGAGCATTTAGAAATAGAAGCTCTCTTTCTCATGTGCTGTTTTCTTCATAGCGACTGAAGTTGCCACTTTCGTGATGGCTAGAAATTCAATCTAGCCGAGTCCAGGACCTAGCTTTCAAGAGCCTCTGGGTCATCAGCCATGGATGTGTCAGGGGACTGAGATTATCATGAACCCAATTCAAGCGATGTGACTTCTTTCCTGTTCCTTTTGTGCCACAACTAGAATACAAGCATCTTTGTCAAGGCAGATAACTATATAGCTGTTCTTTGCTAAGGCTTGCTTTTTTCCCAAAATACTACCCATTTGCCCTCTGGGGTACCTGGTGCTCTTTGGGAGAGTACTCTTTTGGGAATCATCTTAATCTTAAGAGAATTTATTTTTCTTCTTTTGTCTGTCTTCCTTCACAGAAAGTCCCTCTAGCTCTAACCCTATATTCCTGTCCCTTCAGGACTCCTGGAATATTCTCAGTAGGTTTAGACTGAGAATTGCAAACTCAGACGCCTACAGAGGCCTAATAGGAATGGAAAGGAGTGAAGCTCGACACTTGACACATATGGGGTGGGGATGCTGCTACTAATTTCAGATTTGCTGTCACCACTTGAGAGAGGGTACCTGTATTTCTGGAACTTCTGATTTTTAAAGAAAAGCTAGACATCCCGATTTTTATGAGCATTATCCTTCATGTCAAATAGTGGCTCAAGCATTTAAAATTACTCTGTGTTGGATAATGCAGGTTTTTGAGAATAAAAACCAGGGAGGAAAGAGTTTTGCAGCTACAATCTTCCCTCGGGCAGAGAAGCACAGAGCTTGGACTCTGAGACATGGGAAAAAGAGAGGAAGTGCATAAATGGTTTTCTCTAATAATTGTCCTACTACAAAAATTGCTTTGACTTATAATGTCTGCTTTCTTGAGATGGAAACTCATTTTGGTTTTAGGTTTTGCTTTTCTCAAATCAGTTGGATGGGGATTAATAAGCTAATGTACATCCCATTCAATCTAAGTCATACACAGAAGTCTTAGATTTGTGTGATCTGTAGTTATGGGCATAAATACAGTATAAATGTTAGATGCTAAAATCAATATTATAGTTTGCATTGGTGGACTCAGATTGAATGGCATTGACTCAGTTCTTTCCTAGCTTTTGATGCAAATTTTTCTCATTCCATTTTTAGAAAACATTACCAACTCTGAAGAGACTTTCACAGGGATGTGCCTGTGATTTAAAAGATGAGAAGTGTATATCTAGTCAACTCTCAACTCCCACTTCTCATAATCCTATTCATGAATGAATTTTATATTTTTGGAGCTTTCAATCAGCCCAGATTAATTTGGTTGAAAGTGACAAATACCTAATTCAAAGTGGCTAATGCACAGAAAGGATTTCTATGGGACAGTGAAAAATGATCTCTCTGCTGGTATACTTGGGATTGACATGGCCCGAGGGCTCAGCCTATGTTATGAGGACTTGCTTTCTCTCTGTTTCTTACTTCTGTGTCTTGCTTGTTGACTCTATTCCCAGACTCTTTGTGATAGTTCAGAAGCTCTAGACTCAAACTCTCCTCACTCCTAAGACTCATGGGACTATTATGATGCTTCCACCCTTTAGTCCCAGAAAACACCTCTCCGACTGGTTAGATTTCAAGCTCATCCACAAACCAGTGACTTGACTTGGAGAATGCAGCTTTTTCACTATGCAGCTCAAGTTATCCTCCAATTTCCTTCTCTTCATTCCCATGCCTGTTGGAGCCTGGAGTGGAATAAACTTTCCCCAGAACACTTGGGTTGAGATTAGAGCAAAGATGGAATGCTATTACTTGAAGAAGGATGGCATGTGAAAAAGTAATAGATGTGTATGTGGAATACTTACTAGGTGGGTAAATATATAGTTTTCACCATCATATTCCAAATATATTGGATTACCTTCAAATTTTTCTATTTAATGAAGTACAATTGTTATACATCCTTGTTAATATTTTGGCAGTACAGGATTTTTCTCCTTACCTCTCCCACCACCAAAGCACCCATAGTCCTCCTTATGGTGAGTAATGTTAAATTAATGGAATGGAACTATGGTTTGGAGAAGTCAATTATAAGATGGAAATCGAATTTCATATATGGAAGACTCTGGTTATATCTAAGGGGAGGTTGAGATTGGGAACAATAGCTCCTTGGGTGCCTGTATACTGTTTACACAATAAAACTAAAAACTCTGAAAGTAAGAGTCATGCTTTCCTGCTTGGGTTTGTCCTCACAGGTTCTGTCCTCACACAAACATATAAAAATACTTAGTGGTTTGAATTGTTGAGGAATTGAAGACAAATAATGAAATAATAGCTACCATTGATAGGACATTATATACTAGACAACTATCAACCTTGATTTCAATTCCACTATACTAGCAAGTGACTCAGTAATCTCAAGCATCACCTGTAAAATGGGACTCACAGGAATACTCATGGAATGATGTGAGGTGTAAATATGACATAAAAGGCCCTTGGCATGCTCATCTCTCAATAAATACTGGCTGTTATTTCTTTATCATTTTTATGGTGAACACTTTTTATAGAATCATATTTAATTCTTTCAACAAATCTATAAGGAAAATATTTTTTAATCTCCACTTGACACATGAGAAAACAGGCCCAGGAAGTTTGAGTGACTCCATTATGGTTCTTTTTAAATAATGGCTGGAGCTAGGATTTGAACCTAACTTTGCCTGACTTCAAATCCTACTTCCCTAATTGGTATTTTATTCTGCTTTCCTATTCTTTCATGGACCAACTCAGAAGCTGTAAATTCACTCAATCTGAATTCCTATAGTATGTGTGGGAGGGTGAGGTGGACCACTGGTCACTTGGAGAGAAACCAGAGAACCCCTTGATTTAATTTTTTCCCCTCCCAGGGCAGTTTTGCAAAGTCCCCAAACCAAGGCTTCCCTAACAAATGCAAACGAGTATGCAACATAAGGACTTTCCTTAGTGTAGAGCCTGTGATAAATGCTCAACCTCAAACATTTGGATGGTGACCCCCACACAGTCCATCTTACAGCTGTGATCTCTGCTGTTGGGATGACATCAGTAGCCACACCCTTTTCCTCTGTCATGACACTGGCAGGGGATATCACTGAACATTACCCAGTACTTATTAGGTTCTGAGCTTAGTTCTAAGCATTTTTCTTACTATCTCACAATCTTCTCAAGAATCCCTTGAGGTATATGGTCACTGTGCATTTTTTTTGTGAATCCAAAATATGTTAACATGGAATGAGTGCTTACTCTGTGTGGGGCTCTGTTTGATATATGCTGGGTTACATTGTTTGAATCTCATATACAGCCCCACAAGGGAGATCCTGTTATTATCATCCCCATTTTAGAGGGAAGGAGTATGAAGTTTGTGGAGATGATGAAATGTGTCTGGATATTGGGTGGCTCAGGGATTTGAACCCAACCAGTCTACCCTCAGAAAACATACTACTAGCAACCTTAGACTGTTCCCCCTCCTGTTCTCTATGGTTTAAAAATAGTTAGCTCTCTTTGCCTCTGAAGCTTTAAGAAAATTAATACTGTAGTTCTGCCTAATGGGAAAGCTGTTTATCATCAAATTCATTGATTCAGTCTTCTGAAATGTTTGACTTAGATAATCAGAAAGGTGGGAAGCAGAGAAGAGTGCTGACCTTTGGCTTGGATAGGTATCATTGACAGTATGACCTTGGGAAAGTTACTTCTTTGAACATCAGTTTATTCAGTAAGATGAGTTTATAATGAAGATTCAATGAGAAAGTCCTACAAGTTCCTTATGGAGTGTTGCAATGAGGAAAGACTCCTGTGCATGGCAAATATTTTTATTATGAGCGATTATTTTGCCACTTATTTGCCAATTATTTTGCCACTTACATGCCCTAAGATCACCATAAAGAAATTCTCCTCATTATGTAACGAATCACTTGATTATGTTACCAGAACTGTAAACTCCACTGGAACATAAACCCCACTAGTCTGTCAACTCCATGTATGTATTGACCCCATTCTCAATGCAATGTCCTTGTTGGGGACCAGGGTATATGAAGGTAATATAGTCAGCTTGGAGATTGTTCAATATATGGACATTCTAGAATATAAAGTATTTAAAGGACAACATTGGGCATAGGAACTTTAGTTCCCAAAACTCAGTGGAGGATTAATTCTGTGCCATTTGGGACCAACAGCATCTGCTGGTCAGTTTTCTGTTCCAAGTTTAGGTCAGTGTTTCCTGAACACATCGTCCATCTTTTTGCATGTTACCTTTCTCTTTGTCTGATGGCCCGCCTCTTAAGACCCTCCCTAAAATATTCTCCGCAAAAGAGACCCAGACTTTGTTTCCCCAAAAATTTATGTGTAGTTGGAAGGAAAAATTTAAATGTTGACAGTGGTTCTTGAAGGGTTTAAAGTGCTTACTATAGATTGGTGCAATTTTTATTAAAGAGAAAGAACAAAGAATGAGAAGAAGCCCCCAAAAGAGTTAGATTGCAACATGAAACTGAAAAACTATTCTCTCCCACTCTTGAAAGCACTGAACATTTTTTTATGGTGACATTTTAGCCCCTTCTGAAATGTATTGATTTGTTTCCTGTGAGTCATTGTCTGTTTCTTCTTTCTATGTTAAAAAAACATATTAAATATCATTGTGATGATATAAATATATATGTGTGGGTGGAAGGGAATTTTCTTTTAAATTCTAAGAAGGGAAATAGCTTTCTCATAGGTTCCCACACCATCAATCAACTCATCACATCCTCAGTCTATTTCATTTTCTCGCTCAAAACGAAACTGGATAATCACTATGGTTTTCAAAGCTTGAGAAAGAGTCTCGGAAAGTTCTGGAGGTGACCTATTATTTGGGAGATAGATTGTAGGCTTTTTGTGTTTGGAATTCTGGGTTGAAGGGACGTCCAGGCGCTATTTCCACTTTGGGCAGTAGAGGGCGGACGTCTCCAATCCTGCCTATTCAAGATCACCCTGGCAACATTATGTTTATGCAAACAGTCTTTGACATAATAGCTTTGAAACAGCTGAAAATTGAATTGTGCCTGGAGGCCAAACATCTAGACCACCACCTTTGTTATATTCATCTGCCACAGTAAATTGGGTTCACCATTGGCTCCAGGAGCTGCTTTTCCCTAGATTTTGGCCTCACAATAACTTTGCTTAGGAGAAAAACAAATGGGACTTCCTCACACAAAACACTGACAGGTTCTCATCTCACAAACTCTTGTCTGAGAGATTGGAGGTTGCAGGGTAGATTTCTCCAGCCATCTGAAGCAAAGAAAATAAAAGGAAAACTGGAAACCTAAACTAAATCCATCCAATTTTGGAATCTGTTTCCATAGCTTTTTAGCATCTCCACTTAATCTAATTAGGACTTCGCCTCCCGAAATAAATACCTAATAAAGAATGAACCTATTAAAAGACCAAATTTACTACCCTTTTGTGCAAAACCTCTGCATGTTTCCTTGAAGCTGTAATGCAGATGAAATTGAACGTTGTTTGACTGGATAATGGTCTCCTGCTGTAAGACGGATTATGGAAAATCAACATGGGAGGGGGGAGAAAGCTGGTTGCTTTATTGAATTCCATCCATGATAATGCCATCACCTGAAATAACTACTTGAAAAGAGTGTAAATGGGAGAGAAGCAGCAGCATCAGGAGCCAATTTGCAACTGGGGAACAGTTTATTTTCTTGGAAGTAATTTTATTCTGTTTTGGGTTCACTGCCCTGGTTTGGAGGATTGACATGAAGTAGGTTTTTTTTTTTGAAGTAGGTGTTTAAAAGAAATCTGTGAGCATCACAGGTGCTTTGCACAGGAAGGCATTTAGGCATTGATCTGGCGGATTCATTCTTGTATCAGTAAATATTTCATGAGGGCATACTGTGTGCTGGGCATTATTTGGGAACTGACGATGTGATAATGAATAAAACAGGTGTGTCATTAACTCATGAAAGTTTCAGTCTTGTGGAAGGGCCGAATTAATTCATTAGCAAATATTCATTAAATACCTATTTTGAATTAGGCCCATAATCACAAAATAACCTCAAAATGGCAACCTGGGTGAGTAATATGAATGTTAGTGAGAATGCTAGACTCAAGGTATACCATGTCTTTGAAGAAAAGTTTCAAGATAGATCATATAATAAAAATGATACCAGCTTCGTATGAAGACTGGCCTATGAGAGAGAGCTGTAAGTTCACTTAATGCATTCAAATGCAGTCACCAAACTTTTCTGGGACTCAGTTTTTCTTGATGGAAGTCTGTAGTAATTCCCGTCCATTTGCCAAGTAGGATGGATCTGTGAGTAAAATGAGAGAAATGTGCATATAGGTGCTTTGTAGTTGCTGCAAATAATGAGGTTATGGTTAGGAGCTGTTGTTTTACTTTGATCTTGCAAAATTTTGGGTAGACAGGAGTATAAATTGCCCAAAGTGAGCAATTCAAATCACTTATGGATATAAGGGATAAAGCATAGGACATAGTGATATATTGGATGAATTTAGGGGGAAGGTAGGCTTTGAGGAATGAATGGAGTTTAGGAAGAGAAGATCAGGAATCCCAGACTAGTCTACCTTTTGGCCTTGCGGAAGGTTGGTGTACATACTAGCAGTTGGAACACAGTAACAGAAAAGTATTCTAGTGGATGCTACTCAAGTTAAGAGTGGATCCACGGATCTTTTATGGACCAGTCTACCAGGTTGACTTCTGACATTATGTTGGGTGGCACTTTAATAACCTTTGGTCAGCCCTTCTCAGGTTTGTTGGTGTCTTCCTTTCTAATGTCCCTCCTGGCTATTGCATACTTCCTAGCACTCTTCCAGATTTCCCTGCTCCTCTGTGACTCTGCTTTCTAATGTCCTGACTGGTTGAAATGTAACCAGTGCTAAGACAGTGCTAGGAGACCATGGGAACATTCACATGTTCTTGCAAGGACAGTGCTTATAACTAGCTTCTTAAACTTGTGTAATGTAGGGAGTCTTTTGAAAGGGAAAAAAATATCAACTCCAGGAAAGATCACCCCCATTTGGAAAACTTTCATTTGTGAACTGCTAAAGAGAAGTTTTGGTTTTATAGTTACTAAATTTTTTG
The DNA here is from genome assembly GCA_019455555.1 of Galemys pyrenaicus. Classification (NCBI taxonomy): domain Eukaryota; kingdom Metazoa; phylum Chordata; class Mammalia; order Eulipotyphla; family Talpidae; genus Galemys; species Galemys pyrenaicus. The sequence continues at coordinate 942,301 of JAGFMF010011983.1, forward strand.
TCTTTTACAATTACTATTGAAATGAAAATACAATTAAAAATTATTATTAAAATTCTTAGGCCCTTGAGAAAAAAGACCTTTCATTGTCCATTAAATTAAGTGCTACAGGGACTCCATCCACCCCCAGGGTCTCAGTTCCCAATTCACTTTCTTTATTTTTCCATTATGTTTCTTCAGACAAACAAGTGGCATTTCTTTGATGATTAATGATGCTGATATTTGTCACAAGTCCCCACACCATGTTGATGTGAGGACCCTGAATTTTTCAGATGCCCTGTGCTGTTCAGAGTTAGACTTCAAAATGCCCACAGGCCAATTCCATATTTAGACAAAGGAGAACTAACCAGATCTAGATTGTTCCTGTGACATTTCAAAGGGTCAGCTTCATTGTCTCAGTGTCAACATCTCCAGCCTCATGGAGAAATCTAGATTCAGGGCATGTATTCTGTAAACTCAAGAGAACATCTATATGTTTGTGTGATTTTTTGCCTCTGAAATCACTCTTGCATGTGCCTTAGGTCTCTATCTTGGGCAGTAGGAAAGGAAAAAGATAATTTCACAAAATGTGTGAATCAAATCATCATGTGATCTACTTTAAATGTATACAGTGATGCATGCCAATTATTTCTCTACCAACTAGGAAAAAAGAGTTAGAAAAAAGGAAGACTTGTGGGACAAAACATCACAGAAAAGAGGGAAAAGAAAGACATCTCCATATGTCCAAAAGATGTTGGGTAGTGGGACTAATCCATTGGATGTCAACTGTACACTAGATGACTTACAAATGAACCCTGCTATACAGCATGAAGGAATTTCTTGTCACAGAATCACCAATGCAGTCAGCTAATTTAAATTCAGTTGTAAGCACTGCAGCCTGATGACTGGAGAGAACCTTAACTTTAGGCATTTTGGGTTTTCCTCCAACTCTCCCTGCTGCTCTTTCAACCACACAGGGATTGCCAAGGTCCAAGGCTTATTTTTACTGCTGGTGAGTGGTGGCCCCCATTTGGTTCAATTAGGTTAGCTCTCATGGCTTCCACAGGTACTTTAGTTTTTGGCTATTGGGTCTGATGACTGTTGGAAATCTGTGTCCTGGGTTGAGACTCCTTTAGCTCACCAAATAGTAATAGTTACCCTTTCAAACTTTGCTGTTGGTACTGCCTGCACCTATTTCTTGTTATAAACCTTTTCCCTCTCCATTCCCTCATTCATAAAAGCACACCTGTTCTCTCCTCTTTGGGTCTACTGCCATGATTTCTTTCAAAGTCCTGGAGGTTTTACAAAGGAGGAAAGAGTCATAGACTTAAGCAGCATTTGCTTTCTACCCTGCAGAACTCCCTAAGACAAAAATTAAGGGTTTCAGTATAAGTTTGGGCAAGGGGAAGAGAAAAAAAATAGCAGTATACTAACTAATAACTTTAAAAAATGCCCTGCCTGATGATAATAAACCTGTCTTCAAGACCCATGTAGAATAGGAAAGTGTTTGAATTTTCATTTGATTTTCTTGAAGTTCTTTGAAAAAGTATCTTTTGAATAGTTGGGCAACTGCCCATAGTTCAGAATTCAAAAGATACAAAAAGATATATAGTAAAAAGTCATTCTCTACCTTCTTCCCTAAGTACATACTTCTCTCTAGAGGCAAGCACTATTACCATTTTTTTTCCTGTTTCCTACAGAAATAGTCTATGCATGTAAAGTCACATATGAATACAGATTATTATTTTGCACATTTTTTGCTTAATACATATTTTCACAATTTTACAAAGCTACTTTTAATAGCTTCTTATTGCTTCTTACTATTTCTATTTTATGTGTTCCCCAGAATTCCTTTTATGAGCCCTCTCTTGATGGACATTCAGGATGTTTTAATCTTTGCTAATATAAAAATAATGCAATAACAATACCAGTTATTGTATACAGGTGTAGTAAATTTCAGGATGTATCTCTGAAACTTTAATTATCAAGTTAAAGGATGTGGGAATTTTTAGACTTGGATAAATATTGCCAGGTTGTCTTTCTGAATGGATAACTCATTTCACATCCCCGTCAATAAACATCAAAAACATCTGTTTTCCCATCTTTGATAGAAACCGATATATATTTTTTGATCTTAGCCATTCTAATAGATGAAAAATGGTATCTTAGTATTATATGAAACCACAAAGTTTCCAGAAGAAAACTTGGGGAAATGTTATAACCTTAGAATAGAGAAAGTATTTCTTTAAGTAAAACAGAACTCAGATAAGAAAATGAAGTATCAGTGAAGTTCACTTCGCAAAATTTAATGTTTATTTCTCTTATTTTTGGAAGTGAAATTTAATGTTTATCAGACATTTTAGCCAATTTTGTGAGGTGTCTATATCCTTGTCTATTTTTCCTTTGGTACTTGGGTTTTTCTTATTGATTTCTAAAGACTCTTCACTTATTAATGAAAATGACCTATGTTCCATGTTAAGCATTGCAACCTAGTTTTCTTTTCTTGGCTTATTTTTTTTTAAATTTACTTTCTTGAAGAATTTTGTGAAGTGAAATTCATCTATACTTTATTTTCACATCTGAGTTTTGTGTTTCTTAAAGAAATACTTTCTCTATTCTAAAATTGTAACATTTCCCCTAGTTCTCTTCTGGAACCTTTGTGGTTTCATATTTGCACTTTAATCTTTGATTCATCTGGAATGTATTTTGGTGTGGGGAGTTATTTTGAAATAAAAAATTATGTATTTCCTTGGATGATTATTCAGCTTTCCTAATACCATTTTACTTATTTTGTAGTTCTTAAAAAAAAAAAAAAAGAATTCTTTGGAATGTATGTTTTTTCTGAATTCTGCTTCCAGATTCTGAGTGGGACTAGCTGGCAGGTAGCTTGAGTTTCCCAGGTACACAAGTAATGAATGGCTGCCATTGAGAAGTCAGGAAATGAGTCCCAGAGGCAGGGGTGGGGGAGGAGTCTTTTTTCATTTCTTAACCTCTTTCATGGATGTTTATAGCCTTGAGAAGAAAGGATTGGCTTTAGAGTTAAAGCTCTTGGGGACAAACCTTGGCAGCAAATGAAAACCTAGTTAGAATGATAGTGAATAAGGTATAATGAGTTCATGTTAAATACATACTTTGTTATCATGTAGGAAGTCCATTTGCTTTATAATAACTTTTTCTCCCCTACTATAAATTATTTCCAAGTTTTTTTTAAACTAATGTCTCAGAGAAGCGATTTTTATCTCTAGAGGCACTCATTCTGAACTGTTTCCTTTTTGTTTTTCCCCATAGGGTGATTTACTGTACTGCTTGCATATTTTCCATAGTCAAATCTGTTATGCTGAAATTCTTTGTCCTTTGTCACAGTCACAAATCATTTATCTTGCTTATTTTGGGGTAAAGATACTTTCCAATAAGATGTACTCATTTTGCTGTGTATTCTTATCCTCGGCTCTGCTCTCCCCCACCTCCGCCCCCCACTACTCCTCCACTGTCCTGTCTCTCTTTGGGACTATGATCTTCACGAGACTCTTGACTCATCAATCGATATTTGACTATTTGACTGGCCAACTATTGAAGAAAAGCTTTATCCAGTATTTTTGGTGGGTTGACCAAGCATTTGGCATTGTGTAGATACAATAAAAGTATCTCTCTATATAGGTAGTATGCAAATATTCTGCACTAATCAGAAAGTCTTTAAATGTAAAATAAGTGTGACAAGGGAGTTACTGAGATAAATATTAGGAAATCTGACTTGGGAAAAGAACATTTTCTCTGGGTCATTGTAAAAATTAGTGAATATAAAAAGCACTTGGGCAACTTGTTAATCATGCAAATTCCTGGACTCCAGCCCTAAGGTTCATGACTTCTTGAGTCAGGGATGATACTTGGGAACTATTATGTTAACACAGTTCTCAGGTGATTCAGATATTAGTTGCCTACAGACAACTATTTGGATTCTTAACTAAAATACATTGATCAGGCAGTGCTGGTTTTCAGCAAAACAGGTGCAATAAAGTTTTGACTTTGGACTTCCTCCTTTCTGTTCTCTTTATGCTCTTCTGCTTTGGTCTGCACTGTCATCATCTAAATTCCACCTCCCCAAGTGTTCCAGGCCACAGTTGGCAGTTTATCTTTGAGACTTGGCTGCTTGCCATGGCCTTCTCTTTATGAAAGTAATATGTCTTGTTTGCTATCATTTGAGATTCCAGATGAGAAAAAGAATGGTTAATTCTAGTGAACTCATAATTTCAGGTCAACCAACATCTTTTTTGGAATACTCAACATGCATTAATTTAGTTAACATTGATTAAATGCCTTGTCTTTGCAAGGTGCTGAGATAAGTGAAGTACAGTCTTTACCTTCCAGAAGGTCATGATCTCAAATAGAAGTTGGCACATATTTTCTGTAAAAATACAGATTGGAAATATTTTAGGTTTTGTGTGTCATATGGTCGCTGTTACAACTAGTAAACTTCACCATTATAGTATAAAAGTAGCTGTAGACAATAGGAAAACAAATGAGTGTGACTGTGTTCTAATAAAATTTTATCTACAAAAGTAGGTAGTAGATCCTGGTACAGGAATTCATGTATGGGCAAATGATCAATTACACATGTTATGATAAACTGGAATAAAGGCAATAGCAAGTGTAACAATTCATCTCAACAGTCAGCTCTGATCAGTTGGTAGTGACTGCCTGGAGCACTCTGTTCATTCATTCATTTACACAACAAACATTTACTTAATGCCCCTACCTGCCAGGCTTAGTGGAACAAACTACTATTATTTATTAGCTGTATTTTCTAGCTAATAAATAATGGGAGGGAGTTTTTGTTGGTAAGTTATGTCTTAAGGATACACAAATGAATAAGGAATGTTCTATATGTATAAGTCCATATATGCAAGGCACTCACAGTTTTGTACTAACCTAGTAAAAAAGGTTCTATTGGGCCCATTTACAGATGTTGAGGGAATGTTAAGAAATGTACTAAAGACCACTCAGCTATTGAGCTGGAACAGCATTTCAGCCCACGTGACCTGCTCATAAATCTAAGACCTTTCCATTATACCCAAGCTGCTTTTAATAATAGTGATTTATATTAGAGAGTTCCTGGTTTGAATGGCAGTGTGAACCAGAGATCAACAACCTTTAAAAAGTGACTTGCCAAAATTACACTCCCTTTCCATCTGACATGTCTGGACAAGGTCAGTGTTGGACCAGATTATGACAATCTTGTACCCAAGGTGTATGAGAAACAGGGTTTTTGAGGTTTTTTTTTTATATTTATGTATGCATCTGTGTTTGTGTGCATGTGTGTGAGTGTGTATGTGTGTTTGTGGGTAATTGTGTAACCCTAATGAAACCAAGATCCACATAGTCTGGTGTCAGAATACAGTGCAGTACAATCAAAGAACTTGGTTAAAACCCCAAAAATATCAATTTAAGATTACTCAAGTTATTTATATAAATTGCTCAAACATTAAGAAGGGGATACATAGCTTACAAAAGTCCCTTCAAAAGCACTCCTTTTGGTATAAAGGAGTATTTAGGTATAAAGGAGTATTTTTGAAAGGGCTTTTGGACCTATGCCCAAAAGTAGATGACTGGATCAAGAAGATGTGGTATAAATACAAAATGGAATATTATTCAGCAATCAAAAAGATAAATGACATTTGCAGCAGCATGGATGGAGCTTGAAGGGATTATGCTCAGTGAAATAAGTCAGAAGGAAAAAGAAAAATACCAGATGGTTTCACTTATAGGAGGAATACAGGGGATTAAGGAAAAGGGGAAAAACACAACAAAACAAAAATAGACAACTACAAATCAGAGATAGTCAGCAGAGGAGGGGGAGGGAAAGGGATCAAAACAAAGGCAGGAAGAGCACAAGGGACTATGGTGATGGTGCACAGGTAAATTGGTGGTGGAAATTTTGTGGGTATTACACCTGAGAAAAGAAAGCAAATATTATAAAAAATTTCTTTTAAAAAAGCAAATAAAAATAGTCTTTTAACTGTCCAATTTCCTCACACCTTAACACCTTGTTTCTTTTTCTTCTCTGCAATTTTATAAAATTTTCAGAACAGTTTTATCTCCAGTTCTAGTTTTTATATCCTTCATCCATCTAGCCTCCCTACTTCTATCACAAAATTTAAAGGACTAGTCTGGTGATACCAGACCTGTCACAAGGACTGTGGGGAGGCAAAACTGAGTGGTTATAGCCAGAAACTGTTTTTGGAGCAAAAAGGCTAGATAAGTCTGGAAGTACTACATATGTATGGATACCTGTATCTACACCTCTGTCTTTTGTTCTGTGTACCTGTCTATCAACTATATCTCTTCTGCTTCTGTCTCTGTCACTATTGAGGAGGATGAGATGAGAAGAAACATAGGATCATACCCCATACCAACATCACTTATCAATTTCCACCCTTTTGTTCAAGCCAGCTTGACTCAGGTTTGTGTCACTGGCAGCTGAAAAGATTTTTTAGGATTTCAAATTTTTGGGATGATCAAATATGAGATCTGGCCTTTCACCTCTCTTCCCTACTCACCTTTCTCAATCTCTTTCCCTGTTTGTGACTCTCTTATGCTTACCCCTTCTTTCTCCCTCTACAGCATCTTCTTTTCTGGACTTACTTTATTTCTATTTTTAGGGGTTGCCTTCAGCTGAGGAAAAAAATGTAATATGCAGATTCAGGGATTATGTTAATAACTGACATATTTCATGTGTTTCCTCATGTATTTCAATACAACTGACTTAGTCTTACCAGGCAGGTCCACAGAAAGACTCATTGAGCACCCTATGCAATGTTGTCTTTTCCAAACCATTCTATTTCATTACTTCGTTTTCTTCCTAACACTTGCAATGAACCAATCACAGAACTAATTCGTTTGTTTACAGTCCATTGTCCATCTCTTTACCTATTCTCTCCTACATGCTAGATTCTGAGATTAAAGAGAACTGCCTTGTTTACTCTGTCACTAGGAACATAGTGTGTACTCAAGTATTTTCTGGAAAAATGAATGAATGAATGACACAAGTTTCACGTGTTAAGTCTCTTAGCACTGCTTGCAGTTTAATGGGTAATAATGCATTGATTCAAAGGAATTCCTAATAGTGACATACTAGGTACCAGAATCAGCACCTCTGTGGAAGATGCTTCTGCTTGTCACACCTTCTTGGTATTTAATCAAATACCTTATTACTTTTAATCAGGTAGGTAAGTAAGCAAAGGATCTTGTTAGTGGTTTACCAGGTACTTTAATATTATATCTTGCAATTCACAGAAAAATTGTTACTACCCTGCAAATATATGCAACTATACATGGATAAATCATCTCTTGGAGGAAAAATCCAAAGGTTTCATCAGATACTTTGTGGCTTCCTTGACCTTCCAAATTTTAAGGATTCCAGCTTTCCATGTTACACTGGTATCTAGGGTCTTTTAGTCACATTTCTTCCTAGGTTTTCAAAAGAGGAGTTGAACCAGTGATAGCTAGAGTATAAGAAGAACAGATTTTATTCCTTATTCTGAAAGTTGTTTATCACATACTCTTGAATTTTTGCATTTCCATTTTTTTCAAAACAGAAGTCTCTAAACAAATTAATGTTTGTTTTTAAATACAACTGTAGTTTCCACAAGTATATAATCCTGGATCTCAGAAATTATTCCCCATACTGATGTATATTTATTTATTTTGGTGTATATAAATACTTACCCCATTTTCTCTCAAACACTTATCATAAATATTAATAAACTTGCTTTGCTCACAATTTTTATAGTGGAACATAATTAACATGGCTAAGGGAGAACATACCTGTTGAATGACAGAATAAAAGAATGCTTATTTCTGTAGCTACTTCTGTTTTCCAGTTCTAAGTGCTATAAAGCAGGGATCTAACAACTGAGATGATTGCAACAGGTATTGATAATTTAGTGCTTATTGGCATTGTGTTCAGTCTTTCACATGCCAAAGTTTCACAAGAACCCTGTGATTGTGTTGTAATTTTGTAACAGATCAGGAAACCAAGGCACAAAGAAATGAATGAATTTTTTTATTAAGTTAGTGGTGGGTGCAAAACTTACTGCCAGCAAAGGTGCCCTCTTAGTTTCTGATCCCAGCTTCTGTCTGACCAAAACAATGTTGTAGTAGTATATGGGGAAAAAAGTCAGTATTTTCTCCTTCCAGGCCCCTTTCCTGGTGTAAGGTCTTGGAGTGTAGTCCTCGTGACCTCTGCCCTTTCCCCTATTCCTTGTCACTTAAAGAAGGAATGAATTAGACTCAATGTAAGTTATATTAGTTCAGCTTCCTCAAAATAGCCTAGAAAAAAACGCAAAAGGAGTCACAAAGATTGACTGTGTCTCTCTGAAATTCTCATATCAAATTACTTTAAAAAAAAAAAAAAACAACTATGTTAATAGCTCCCTCAACATAGAAACTATCTAAGAAGGAGGCCTGCCCTAGTTTAAGGAAAGGAAGTTAATGATGTAATGTGGTAGCCAGTAGAAGCTGGGACTTCTATTCTGCTTATTAATGATAGCAATAACGATGATAGATGGAGTACATTTGTTGTATTTCAGCAAAATCTGAATTATAAGATGAGCACAAAAGAATATACTCCTTTTCAAAGTCTTTGGTGTGTAAATGGTGATGACTGATCACTTTCCTTATAGCCCTTTTGATTTGAGTAAATGGAGGCAGCTTCCTACCTTCTGCTTTGGCTGGTGAGCAGGCCAATTCCATGTTGAGAACCCTACCAGTAAAAGAAACTACTTCAAAATGTTACTTTCATGCAGTTAAAATGTTTAAGTATCATGAATCTGAGAATTTCATAATATCTAGGAACTTTGGGAAGTATCTTGTCTTGGTCCTTCATTTACAGACAGATGATCTGAGGCCCAAAGTGGAAATGACCTGCCCCAAATTTTATAGTTGCAAGGTCAAGAGTCCAGATTTCCAGACCCCCACTGACTATGTACCTTTTCATATGTTCATTATTGCTTCCTTAGGATTTGGATCATAAATTGCCTTAGATCAGTGTTTCAATGGAAAACTATGCACTGTTTAAAACACAACTTTTCAGATAATTTTCATCTTTCACTGCCCTTGATCTATTTTATTACTCTACAAATTATAGATAACAGAAAAGCAAAATCTTGTTTCTTGATATATAAATGAATTATATATGTGGTAGACATCCTTCCCCATCCCATGCAAAACTCATTTTTGTGTCCATTTCTACATTCATTTTAATGTTCTTTTAAGTAATATAAACTGGTTTTTATTTAACTTCTTCTTTGAACTATATGTCATCTGCCTGTTTCCCTCATTAAGTAGTATAAAATCTTTATAATTTTATGTATTATGTGAGTTGTAATTTTACATTTTTTTTCTATGGAAATTGTCCTTCAACTAACTTTTTAAATATCTTTTTTTTGAAATTTAAGATACTTAATCTACTTTAGAAGGACATTTGGTATTTCTGCTATAAATGGAAAACATTTGCCATAAATAGAAGTTAAGTATAAAAGTAAATACAATGAAAATAAAACAATGTTATTGAGTTCTAATTAGAAATTGGTTTCCTGGAGTCTCTGAATCCAAGGTCTGCTTTATCTCTGTAATAAAAGGATGTTAGTGGGGTGGGGGTATTAAGGACACACTGTAGCAGAGTAAGTCTTCCTCCTTGTGCTAGCTGGGTCTGAAAGACTGAAAGAGAATGGAAAATGGAATCACCTTCTTAGAATAAGAGTCAGTGTTATTTAGTGGATGTTCATGTATGGTCAAAAATTACCTCTTATATAACCTAAAAGCATCATGAGTTTAGTGGGGGCTGGGTATGTGTCCATATTTTAGGAAACACTGCTTGAGATAATTAACTTCCAGTCCTACAGATGGAGACAACTAATGATTCTGTGGCACTTGATAAGAAAACTTGTTTATAGTTAAGAACTAGTATGCATTTGATAGTAACATTCTTTTATCTAAAACCTTAACTTTTATGAATGTATCCATAAAGTTGAAAATGGAAATGAGCTCTGAGTTGTTGTGACCCAGGAATGTAATTATGCAGGACTTGCTGCCTTTATACAGTGAATGCACAGTAAAGCGGGTTTAAAAGCAGGCTCCACTGACAGCCGGGTGACAATTTCAGTCAAGGTGTGGTCTGGATCATAGAGTGTAGGATCAGACAGCATTCCACATCTCTATGAATCCCTTAGTCCCTGCCATGTTACAACAGTAACTATGTAGAATGTATTTCAGATCTTTAACTCCAATTCAGAGCTTTTTCATGCTCTACGTATTCTATAACCTAGGAGCCTTCCTTGTGATGGGCACTCTGTAGATGTCTACAACTCAAGAGAGCCAGATACCATATAACACCCATTTATATTGAAAACCCTAAAAATATGGGGATAAATAGAACATACCTTAACATAATAAAATCCATTTACAACAAATCCATGACTAATATCATTCTCAATGGTAAAAAAACTGAAAGCTTTTCCACTAAGATCTTCTATAAGACAAGGATGTCTATTGCTATTCAACATAGCATTGGAAGTTCTAGCTAGAACAATTAAACAAGGAACTATATAAAAATGAATCCAAACTGAGAAAGAAAAAGTAAAGCTGTCATTATTTGCATATGGTATGATAATATACCTAGAGAACCTTCAAGATTCCACAGAAAAACTAATTGAAATAATCAGTTTAGTATAGTGGCAGGGTATAAAATCAACACACATAAGTGAGTTGCTTTCCTAGACACAACCAGTAAGATAGCAGAGGAAGAAAACAAGAAAGTGATACCATTTACAATTAAGCCCCACAAAAATTAAGTACTTAGAAGTAAACTTAACAAAAGGAGTAAAAGATCTATACAAAGAACTGGAAGAATCAGCATTGTCAAAATTGCCACCCTACCCAAAACAATATTCAGATTCAACACAATCCCACCAAAAATATCAGTGGCATTATTTCAATGAACTGGAGCAAATGCCACTGAAATTAATGTGGAGTCACAAAAGACCTCAAATAGCCAAAGCAGTCTTGACAAAGAAGAAAGAGGATGATGGGATCACATTTCCATACCTCAAACTGTATTATAAAGTCATAATAATTAAAAAGCCTTGTACTGGAACAAAAACAGACACATAGGCCAATGGAATAGAATTGATAGCCAAAAATAAACCCATATATATATGGACAGTTAATCTATAACAGAGGAACAAAAACACATGGAAACAAGGATAGCCTCTTCAATAAATGATGTTGGGAAACCAGGACAGTTGCATGCAAAAGAATGAAACCATACCACAATCTTACACCACACACCAAAATCAGCTCAAACTGGATCAGACTAGATGTAAAACCTAAAACCATAAAACACATAGAAGAAAACATAGGCAAAACATCTCATGACATAAGCTTTAGTGATGTCTTTAGGGATTCATCCCCAACAACAGGGAAAACTAAAGAGAACATAAACAGCTGCTACTACATCAAACTAAAAAGCTCTGCACAGTGGAAAAAACATAAATTAAGACACCCTACTGAATGGGAGAAATATTTGCACATCATACATTTTTACACATCTTTATACAAAGAACTCATAAATCTACAAAACAAAACAATAACTCAATAAAAAATTGGCAAAAGAACTAAACAGACACTTCTCCAAAGGAGACATTTGAGTAGCAGGTGGCATATTAAAAAATGACAACAATTGCTTACTATTAGAGAAATGAAAATCAAGACCACAATGAGATACCATCTCACACTTGTGAGAATGGCCTATATCAAAAAGACCAGAAATAACAAGTGCTTGTGAGAATATGGATAAAAGAGAACACTCCTACACTGCTGGTGGGAGTGCAGACTGGTGCTGCTCTTATGGAAAACAGTATGGAGTTGTCTCAAAACATTAAAAATGGATTTGTCATTCAACTCAGTAATTACACTCCTAGGTATCTACCCCCAACATTCAAAAACATTAATTCAAAAGGAAACTTGTACTTCCATGTTTATTGTAGTACTCTTTTCTATAGCTGAATTATGGAAACAATCTACCCCAAAATAAATGAGTGGATCAAGAAGCTGTGGTATATATATGCAGTGGAATACAACTTAGTGATCAAAAAAGATAAACTCATGCCATTTGCAGCACCATGGATAGAACTTGAATGGATAATGCTAAGTGAAATGAGTCAGAAGGAGAAAGATAAATAATGGATGTGTCACTAATACATGGAATATAAGGTGAATAAATTAGTAGTCAGAAAAAGACAGGCTTAAAAACTAACCCTGCTAGCTGACTATAGACCTAAAGCCTCAAGGTGGAGAAAGGGTGGAAGAGGAGTAAGAACAAAGATGGAAGGAAGCACAATGATGGTGGAATATGGACAAATGGATAGTGACTATACTGTGGTGGTAATACCTGATGGGGGTATCCCAATTTCCTCAATTAAAAAAAATGCTGTTTTTTTTTTTTTTTTACATCTTAAGACAGTCTTTTCATACTTCCACTTTTCATGCTAATTGTTACTCTATTTCTTTACTTCCCTGTTATGTCTCATTTTCTCCTCTTTATTTGTCTATGAAACCTCGCCTGATCAAGGTTGTCTTATGGAGGTGAACGGCATATCATTTAATTAAGTAGTAATTTTTCAGAACTCATTTTATGTTACTTAGCAGCTTTTGTTACAACTGAGCATTTCTTTCTTGATATACCTCTGTTGGTTTCTAGGACACCCTTCTCCTTCTTGGGTCCTTCCCGCCTCACTGGTTGCTCCTTTCCAATCCTTTCTGTTCTTTTCTTGATCTCTGAATGTTGAAGTATCCAGGGCTCTTCATTCTTCTCTCTTTTTTACCTACATTTTCTCCCTTAGTGAACGTGGCTAGTTGCAAGGTTATAAGTATCATCTTTGTACTGATGACTTTAAAATTTACATCTTCAGCCAGGCTTCTGAACCTCCGACATACATTCTACAACATACTCAGCTTCTTCATTTTGGTATTTGAATGCTAGCTCCAACTTAGTTTGTCCAAAACTAAATTCTTGACCTTCTTTTCTACTCCTTCCTCAAATCTGCTTCATCTACACCCTTTCCTTTCTCAGTTGATAGCATCTCTATCTTCTATGTGCTCAGCCAGAAGCATGGAAATGTGTTTAAATAATTTGTCTCCTACATTCTAGAGCCAATGTATGGAAAACTATGTACTTGACTTTCAAAAACAGATCTAGAATTCAGCTACTCTCAGCACCTCCATAGTTACCACTCTGACCATTGTCCTCTCTAGGTTGGATAAGTGTAGTCACCTCCTAACAGTTCTTCCTCTGCACACCCCCTTGAGACTTTGCCCTAAGTCATCCCCTATTCCTAGAATGCTTGTTTCTTGGAAATCTACAAATGGCAATCTCCTTTACCAACTTGTGTCTTTACTTGGATGTCATCATATCCTTGAGGCACATCCTGATCACAGTAGTTCCATCTTACACATTATACATGAACTCATCTATTACATTTATTTTTAATTCTTAGTCTGTCCCTGTCAGAGGAATTGCCCATAATGGGATTTTGTGCAGGAGATGCATGTCCTCTCTTTGTTCACGCTTGCTCTTGGAGGAGATACCAAACTCCAGTGAACAATGGGTAGGGGACTTGGGTTTGGGTTCCTGCTATTTTCCAGACCACTGTCCAGGATTAAAGGGACTTCCACGCTCCTTGGATGCCCTAAAAGTGGGTCAGGATGGTAAGTAAGGTAGGGCATCCATGTTCTGAGCACTGTTTGCCTCCTGCTTCATTGGGTAACCTTGGGCAAATCCCTTGATTTATCAGGACTTACTTTTCCAACTTAAGGATTTCCTTCTTTAGTTGTCTCTAACCTTTGCAGGCCTAAGCTTTTTCTCTGCTGTGTTGTTAAGCTAATGAAAGAAAACTAACATATCACAAAGGGCAGCATAATAGGTGCATATAGGCTCTGGTATAAGGCTGTTTGATTCTAATCCTGGCACCACCACTTAGAAGTTGTATGGCACTGCACTTGCTTTCTTTGTCTCAGTTTTCTTATCTCTAAAATATGTATAATAACAATACCTAATGCAGAGGTATATTGCCTTATGTTGGTGGGTAGGGACTGGGAGTGAAAGGATATGGGTAGGAACCTTAAGGGAAGACCATAGCAAAGTCCCTTTCCTAACCAGAAGGTTCTGTGTCTGTGGGAAAGTGAGAGAGCAACTGTCATCTGTTGACTAAATGAGTTACTTTAGGGTTGCTAAATGGTGGACCCTGTTCAGGAAGTGCCAGTTGAATAAATAAGTAAATGAATGTATCTGGAAAATAATACAGTACTTGCATCCTAGGACCCTATGAAGTAGAATTACTTATCTAGGTAGGAGAGCAATATGAATTTATATAGCCCTTTTTCTCTAAGTCTATCAAAGCACATACAGGCAGTTCCTGGTTTATATGTGTGTGGTTAGCTATGGCAGGTTTTTAATGTTCTGCTGTCTTTGCAATACATATTAATTTGGTTTTGGGCTACCCTTCTGTTCTCAGGTTGGGCATTGGAGTGAAGGCACAGTAAGGCAATGAAAACTCATTTTAGTAGTGGTGAAGAAATAATGCTAAGATAACACAGGGTTTGAAAATGTTTACTGAGTTTTCCAAAGCAGAATGAAAGTTAGTTTTGTTTTTCTGTTCATTTACATTGTTTACATGCCATTTACCTTCCCACAGGGTGAGTAATTACTGTGGGGAAGTGGAAAGGGCTTGAGATTTAAATATGGATACATTTATTTTATTATTTTATTTTTATTTAATTAATTATATTTGACATCGTTTGTATTCCTCAGGGAGTACCCTCCACCATCCCACCCGTGCACCATCACCTCAGTCCCTTGTGCTCTTTCTGCCCTCATCCCCATCTTTGCCCGCCCTTCCTTCCCCTCCCCCTTATGGCCCCTTTGGTTTATCTTTGACTTTTTGGTCTTGTTGAGTTTTTTGTTCGCTTTTGGTTATAATTGCCCATTTCCTTGAGCTTATTCTTTTTGTCGTTGTTGCTCTTTCATATTCCTCCTAATAGTGAAACCATCTGATATTTTTCTTTTGCCTTCTGACTTGTTTCACTGAGTATAATTCCTTCTAGCTCCATCCATGTTTCTATAAATGTCCCTAGTTTCTCATTTTTGATTGCCGAATAATATTCCACTGTGTATATGTACCACATCTTCTTGAGCTAGTCATTTACTTTTGAGCATTTGGGTTGTTTCCAGGTCTTACCAATTACAAATAAACGTAGGCATACAGGTACTCTTTTGGATTGGTGTTTTTGTGTCCTTTGGGTAGATTCCTAGGAGTGGAATTGCCGGATCATATGGTAGTTCCATTTCTAGTAGACTGAGAAACCTCCATACGACCTTCCATAATGGTTGAACTAGCTTGCATTCCCACCAGCAGTTTACTAGGGTTCCTTTTTCTCCACATCCTCGCCAGCATTTGTTGTTGTTGGTTTTTTTGATGTATGCCATTCTTATGGGTGTAAGGTCTTAATTTGCATTTCCCTGATTATGAGGGATGTGGAGCATTTTCTCATATGCCTGTTGGCCATGTGTATGTACTCTTTGGAGAAGTGTCTTTTAAGTTCTTCTGCCCATTTTTTTTATTGGGT
This sequence comes from Galemys pyrenaicus, assembly GCA_019455555.1. Classification (NCBI taxonomy): domain Eukaryota; kingdom Metazoa; phylum Chordata; class Mammalia; order Eulipotyphla; family Talpidae; genus Galemys; species Galemys pyrenaicus. The sequence continues at coordinate 957,955 of JAGFMF010011983.1, forward strand.
TTTTCACTTTATTTTTCTTGAGTCTTATGAGTTCTTTGTATATCTTTGTGGTCAGACCCTTGTCTGTTGTATGGAGCACAAAGATTTTTTTCCCATTTAGTTGGGCTTCTTTTTGTTCTGTTTAATGTTTCCTTTGCTATACAGAAGCTTTTTATCTTGATGTAGTTCCATCTCTTTATCTTCTCATTTTTATTGCTTTGGGGACTACCACCTCGAAAGCGCTATTGAGGTGTAAGTTTGCAGTTTTACCTATGTTTTCCTCTATATATTTTATAGTTCAGGTCTTATCTTACATTTAGGTCTTATACCCATTTTGAGTTGATTTTCATACATGGTGTGAGATAGTGGTCCAGTTTTATTTTTTTACATATAGTGGACCAGTTTTGTCAGCACCATTTATTGAATAATCTACCTTTGTCCCATTGCAGATTCTTGGCTCCTTTGTTGAAGATCAGTTGTCCACAGTTGTGTGGTTTTACTTCTGTGTTTTCTATATGGTTCCATTGGTCAATGTGTCTGTCTTTGTTCCAGTACCATGCTGTTTTTTTTTAAAGATTTATTTATGCATACAAGCACTGGGGTACAGGCCAGAGGTGTGGGGGTGGTGAGAGGATTCACCACAGAGAGCAGGGAGCAGAACAGGCAGATTAACGGAAGTACACTGCTGAGGGGAACAGCGGGCACAGCAGGAGAGGTCTGCCGCACCATGTGGGTCCCCTCCCTGGCCAGCAGCAGGGATTGCACTCATGCTACAGTGGCTGCAGTTTGCTTCATAGTGCGTTGCTTAACCCACTGAGCCACCAGGGTGACCCACCATGCTGTTTTAATTACTATTGCTTTGTAGTAGAGTTTGAAGTCTACTTGAGAATGTGATACCTCCATTCTCCTTTTTTTTCAGTAGAGCTTTGGCTAATCGGGGTTTTTTGTGTCTCTTAAATATGGATACATTTAGATTTGAGTCTTAGTTCCCCTGATTTATAATGATGTGTCCTTGCATAAGCCCATTAGCTTTTTTATATATCAGTTTCCTTACCCTTAAATAAAGGTATTATGGATTTTAATTCATATATTGAATTTCTAACCTGTAATATGACTGTGTTTGGAGGTAAGTTCGTAAAGAGATTATTAAGGTTAAATGAGTTCATAAGGGTGGGGATTCGTTCTAAGGAGATTAGTGTCCTTGTACAAAAAGCAAGAGATACCTCTGCATGCACAGAGGAAGAACCATCTGAGGAATCTTACAAGTGTCATATGAAATTGCAGGAGGCAGCTGTCAGCAAGCCAAGGAGAGAGAAGTCTCACCAGAAATCAACCCTGCTGGCACCTTGATCTTGAACTTGAAGCCTCCAGAACTGTAAGAAAATCAATTTCTGTGGTGTAAGCCACCAAATGTGTCTTATTCTGTTGTGGCAGTCCCAGCAAGCTAATGCAACGAGTGTCGGAGTGCCTCAGGCACTAATGATGCTAATGATGCTGCTGTTGCTGATTGTGATAGGAGACATAAGAATACTTCCACCATCAGGGGAAGCACAATGCAAAGTGTTGAGAAGGATGCCTCTGGAGTCATACTTACCTGGGCTTCTCATAGCACTGCCATTTCCATGGCTCTGTGGTTAGAATTTTAACTTGTGCAAGCCTCAGTTTTCTTATCAAATAAGCATCATCCTAATAACAGTGATTTTGGAGTTATGTCAGGAGATAGCATGGAATGAGCTGCTGAATGTGAAAAGTTTAGACTGCTTGCACACACTGGAGCAGATGTTATATGCATATTAGTATTTAAAACTCACATGTCTTTATAGGTTTTGTGAGGATGAAGTGAGATATTACCTGCAAAGTTGTGAAATTAAGTAAAATTAAGTGGTTTTTTTTTTATAAGGGAGGCACAACAATTTTAGATGTTATAAGCATTACTCATTGTATTTGTATTTTGTGCATTCACAAACGCTGACTCTGTCATCTATCCGCTAGTGGCTCAGATGACCCAAAGTGCTGTTGAACATCTAGGTGACTGGTTGTTAGTCAGAGATGCAGCAATATCAGAAACAGGGTCTTTGATGGGCTTCTGCAGGCAAAAAGTTAAAACTGTATGCTATTGCTCTCCATGACCCAGGGCCGGGAAAGGCTGATTGTTAATGAAGCAAAATGATTTCTAGTAAAGAATCTGGCAAAAGTGGAAATTAATGATGGAAGGAGTTCAGATCCACAGCCCCGTTAATAGCATCATGTGTTTAAGCCTCAGTGTGTTGAGATTTTTAAATCGTGCCTGAGTTTATTTCAAAGAATTATAAAAATAGAGGCTTTTATTGTTTTTCCAAGAATTTTGTATTTTAATAAATCATCTTATTTAATGCAGTACATTATGTTTTTAATATAATACATTATTCTCAGAAAATTTACATTATTAAATTTCACTTGTACGTGGGATCTTTCTTCAATCTGAAATTTTCTAATGGATTATTGTTGGCATATAGTATAGCTTTTAGTTTTTATTTATTTATTTTGTATTTTATTCCATGTTGAATTACCTTTTTAGTTCAAATATTTTTTTGGTTGATTGCCTTGGATTTTCTGGAAAGATAGCTGTGACTACAAATAATACTGTCTTTTCCTTTCCAATATTTATTCCGCATTTCTTTTCTTGTCCTACTGCATTGGTTCCACAACAGATCTCAATGACAGCAGGAATGGGGCATTCTTGCTTGGTTCTGATTTTAATAACAGTGTTTTCAGTGTTTGTGGTTAGTGTCTGATATATATATATATACATATATATGTGTAATATTAAGCAAGCTCCCTTTGATTGACTCCTAGCTTATTATGAGTTCATAGTTTAATTTGGTTTTCCTTGCCCCCCTCACCAGAACCCATAAACCCATTCCTGAGGGGGAATAATGGGAAGTTTGGATGAATTTGAAACAACCACAATGCTTCATTGTATAGATTCTCCTGGGTTAGACCAACTAGAGGGACTTGAACTGAACTGATTAAGTGAATTGCTGAAAAAAATGAATACAAATTTTTTGAACTCTCAAACCAAACCCAAATGTTTTTAAATTGTGTGGTGAGTCAAAGAAAAGTCTTTTTCTCTTCTTTTTAAAACTCCCTAAGAAATTAATTCAAAGCAGCACTTAAGCTATATATTTTTGAATACTGTTGAAATGAAACAAAGCAAAAACTTCAAATGTCTCTAAATTCATGTTTCAGGGACAAATGCCTTGTCCATTCAAAGTCTGTGGTAACAGGAGGCCTAATGCTGGGGACTGAGGTTGGGGTAAGGATTCGGGGGAATAAGCTCCAGGAGTGGCAGCAGAACTCAAGCTCCAGCTCCTCATGTTGCAGTTCCCTGGTGACCTCTCACCCCAGCTTCACCCCATGAATCTTGGTTGACCTGATATTAGATACCCAACTGGAGCCATAATTTCCCAGGATCTTTTTGATGAGGAATAAGTAAACTGCATGAATCTGTATAAGCCATCTCTCTGTCATCTTCTTCATCCTGACACAGCAAGTGACACTGGCTACTCTTCCTTTCCCCATGTTTGTGCTTTCCTATGGAAAAGTGGTGAAATCAGCCAAACTTATCTTCAGTTTTGTATCTATGTTTCTGTCCTTTGTTTTTAGGAGGACCAAGTTTTATTCACTTCTGCTCTCTGAGAACCCAGCAAAGGAGAACTGAATACTAAAAATGGTCCCATAGCTTAAAATGGTGACTTTTCAGGGCAGAATTCTTTGACTGCTGGCCTGCTCCAATCTAGGCCAGTTTGAATCTTCTGGGCAGTTCATATCATACACTGTACTTACATTACTATCTCTACTGAAACATAATCACTCCTGTAAGTTTGTTCATTTCTTGGTTTGATATTTGCCTGCACCCCCAGAGGGTAAGTACACTTATTTGGAAGGTCACTTGCCTGCAGCCTGTGTCTGGTCCTCACTGAATGGATGGGTATTTGCATGGGCAGCCTGGAAGGTCATAGTAGAGAACTTGAGTATTTCCTTGCTAGAGTTGTGGTTGCTAACCTTTTTGGAATATGACCGTCATCTTGTTCTCTTTTTAAAAATAAGTCTGTGGTGAACAGAGTGCTTCTGCCCTAACTGGGGTATGGCTGGGAGCCCAGACTCAGAGGCAGAGGCTCCTTGAATCTGGGTTTGCAAAGGCTGAGCAGGCCCCAGCTTCAGCCCTGGCAGCAGGAAGTCCCTCTACTTTCAACAGACAGCAGTATCAACCATAATTAAAGCTAATTATTCCACGGTGCTCTGCATGTGTGTTGGCCTCCAAAGTGCCCTGCAAAGAGCAGGGAGGCAGCAGCACTGTTTTTCTTCATAAAAACTTATGAGGAGCGCTGAGCAGATTAACAGCTTTAATGACAAAAATTACCGCTTACAACACTGACTTCAAATCAAAGAACAATATCCGCAGACAGATATTTTCATGGTTTTCATAACAATTCATTATAGGTGGCACCAAGGGATTACATTTTTATTTCCCCTGTGTCGTCTTTCTCAGACTCAGGTTCATTTCTCTTAATGAGGCGGCAGAAGATAAAGGGCAGAGACAGTACCTCCATGGCGGCTGGCGCAGGAGGCATTTAGGGTCACAGAGCCTTCAGCGCTGGGAAGGGAGGGGCACAGAGAGAGTGATGGGAGCAAGAGGCTTGCTGCCATAATGAACCAAAATTAAGACATAAATTCTCCCACCTTTGTTCCGACAGCACCAACTCGGGGATTCGGCTTTTTAATGAGGAATGGATCAGAAGCAAAAATTATTAGCTAATTAATTGTACAGAGAACGAAAAAAAAATCTTGCAGGAAGAATTGGGGATGGGAAACTGTCCCATCACAACCCTTTAGAAGCAGGATCAAAGGGAAAGTTGCCATGTCTATAGGATGGCACTGGGGCAGTGAGGTGGTTTGGGGAGGGGGGAGAGGTTGGTTTTTTTTGGCCAGTCCTCTTGGTTAAGATGAAAGGTGGTGGAGAGACAAGTAACCCCCAGCCTCCCCCTATGATCCCTGCTTGCAGCCTCCCCCTATGATCCCTGCTTGCTGCCTTCCTTTGGACTCTTCACAAAGTAGCTTTCTATTGAGCCAAATAGAATACAACTATTTGAAGAGTCTAGAGTGTTTCCCCTGGTATGACTCCTGATTTCTGACCAATGGATCATGACACTGAAATTAACACACACATAAGTGCAGCCTCCTTAATAGAGTAGTCAGGGATGGAGCCTAGGAATATGCATTGAAATCAAGAGTGCCAGGTGATTTTTCTGTCATCTAAAGGTTACAAGACTTAACTGGAATCTGTCAGAGTCATGAATTCTTTTTTTTTTTAATTATTTATGCATACAAAAACTGAGGTACAGGCCAGAGGTATGGGTGGGGTATGAGAAGGTTCAGCAGAGACAGAGTGGGGAATAGAAAAGACAGAATTGACTGAAATACCTTGTTGAGGGGAACTGTGGGCCAGACAGGATGGGTCTGCTGTGCTAGTATCAGGAATTCTGTTCCATTTCCTATAGTCCTCAGATTCTGGAAATTACTTCATTTACTTTTCTGTGTCTTGGTTTCCTTGTCAATGAATCAAGGATCATGATAATACCTGAGAAATTACTTTGAGAGGGATACCTCATTTGTTGTCCCTGCTTTTACAACCCAAGTTAAATCTCAAAACCTTGGCATACTCTTTATAATCCACTCTTATCTCAAACAGGTTTTTAAATAAAATGATTAAAACAGAAAAATCTACTGCTTGTCATCAACTTTTCATTTTGAGCTTTGTCATCATCTGTTGCCATTTTTCTGGGTGTTGATAAGGTAGAGATTTTTTAAAATGTTTTTGTGGGACTCCAGAAATAGAGATAACAAAATGGTCGTGACAGGATATGAAGAAGGGAGATGGGCCTATAGCAGATAGTGCATATAGCACAGCAGACAACATCTGAGTATCTTGTTAAAATTTGTCAGGTGATCCCTCTCCCGCTATCAATTCCAGCAGGTCAAGGAATATTAACATTGCCACTATACAAGGGGCTCATGCTACAGAATATGATTATGTTTGAAATATTAAGCAATAAAGGAATCCTGCATCATAGGATTCTGATTGCCACTTACGTGCCGGGCATTATGCAAGGCCCATCTTATGGAAACAAATAAGATACATTCCAGCCAGTAAGAAACATATAGTCTAGAGGAAAGTAGGGAGAGTGGCACCTGATGGGTGCCAGACAGTTAAGAGGAAAGACATATCACTCTTGGAGAGAGGAAGAGAAAGGCCATGTGGAGGGCTTGAAGAATGTCACAGCATTAGGAGGTGATGATGGAGATTCTTATTGGCAAGACAAACATAGCACAATGGTTACTTGGGTGAAGGGAACCTCTTGTCTATACTCCATTTCTGGTCACAACTTTTTGACTCCAAGATGTTTCTTGAACCTAGAAGAGCATGGTGGATTAGATGCCCAGGGAATTCTCTGCAGCTCCACACCACCAGAACATGCTCTTCTCAACACTGCCACTGGCAGTACTCCCACTGGCAATGCATTTATCTCCTTTATTGTATTTGCTGGATAAATGTAATCACTTCTAGGTGGTGTTAGAGGACTTACATATTTTGACCTAATTCCCACCTCTCTAGGTTCTGCTAGGTTCTGGCTTCACCCATGTGCAGGGCTCCAGTGTCATTTCCAGTGAGCCATTTGTCATCTTCTGATTACGCAGTGTTTTGCTATGCTTGGCTAATATATGTCTCTCTGTCTGGAATGACTTTCAGAGAAATTTATACACACAACCTCTTTCTGTCAAAGTTAGAAATTAGATTGGATAATTGAAAATATTGGATGATTGATCTAGTAAGTAGTATCTCTTTTATCACCAATCTATGTGATGGGTGAAGGGAAGTCTATGTGATCTGGTTAAGTCCTTTGTCTTAACAGTTCAACACATTAAATACTGTTTTACTACTTTATTATAACCATGTTCTCCCTGGTCCAAGCTCAAGTAGTATGTTCTGGAATATTGAATGTTGACACTTGATTTTTTTTTTAAATGTTCGATTCCTTTTGGGCCTCTTCTATTGTACTGTAGGGGCCTTAAAAATATACATGCCCAACTTTATTTTCCCCTATTATAAGTTTACTGATAAATATTGGGTACATATAATGTCTCAGGCCTGCCTAGTTCTAAATTATCAGCATGAAAATAATTCATGAAATTCTGTGCTGGTCTTATAAGGCATCACTATTTTAAAGATGAGGATATTGACGCCACAGAGATTAAATACCTTGTCTAGGAAGTTGTGACCCTCTGGCTCTAAAACATATACTTATATTGACTGGGTCAGTAATCATGGATGAAAACTCTCTGGTGGCTGTACTGGGTAAGAATACAAACTGTTTGATCTCAGCCACTCCTCCCCAATTCCAGTGAGATTGTCAAAATATGTGTGCCCACAATAAAGCCTTATAAAGAGACAGTTGATGACCAGGTTAGGTTAGCTGCCTACCTTAATGTAACACCCTTTGGTCCTGTGGAAAACACCTTATTTCTACAACAAGACACTCAGGTCTGGTAAATAAGCTAGTGCCAAAGCTGCTTTACTCTCTTTACCTCATCATTCTGCTGGTGAGCATAGGTCAATGCTAGAAGTCCTAAGTCTGAAAGCAGAAGTAGAAAGAGCAAGCATGAGTCTTGCTGCTTAAACCACAGCTGCATTAGGCCTTCGGGAAAGCATTTGTATATAAGGCAGTGTATTCTTCTTATTCTTAAAGATGTTAATATTCATGTTGCATCTGTATTTGGTATTTCAGTAGACTAGAGAACAAATGGTGAGTTCATAAAAGCTCTCAGTAAATTCTTAGGGAAGTGAATTCAAGACTCTAAGTAGAGGCTTTATACATAATGTTCACTGAAGTCATTAAAAACTTTTCTGAAATATTCTAAATACCCATAGTTAGATAATATTCATATAATTATGGTTTAATCATATAATGAAGTGTTTTACAGTCATTAAGTTAAAAAATTACAAGTAATTTTTAATGAAGTAAGAATTTTTAATGATGTAATACTAAGTGAAAAGGCAGGATGCAATATTATTGCACAGTGAGGTCTCAGCGATGTAAAAGTAATCATTAATAGCCATCAAAAAAGAATAAAAGTTACCTATATGTGCTTGTCTAGGATATATTGTTAAATGATAAAGCAAGGTGCAGAGTGGGGTCTATGGAATGATATCATTTTATGTAAAAGGTATATATAATTTCTTTAAGTCCACACAAAAACTGTTTCTCTGGGGAACAAAACTGGGGGTGGTAGTGGCTAGAGTGGAAGAATAATTTAAATTATACATTTTTAATGCCTTGGATTTTTTTTAACCATGCCCGTACATTTTCTTTTCAACAATAGATGTTTCATTTTTAGAATGTTATACACATACACACACATATAGATAAAATCAGTTAACAATAATGGTACTGTGAATTTGTGGGCAATTTAACTTTTTTTCTTATGTTTTTCTTTTAAAGTACATCTCATTTTTACAATTAAAAAGTACTAAATATGATCTGGGAAAAACTGAAAACCTGGAAATGGGAGCCACAGACTGAATTTTAAGAGAAATCTCTGCAATCCTTGGGCATCTGCTCAGAGAGGCCTTGTCCTGAGAATTTGTATCTAGGTGGGCCTATTCTGTTATCTCCATAACACCCTACTTGGTTTCCTTCTTTTCACTATCATTTCACTTGTCAGTATGTTTGCTTGTTTAATATTTGTGTCTCCTTCTGAGTTGTAGGTTGTTTGTGGGATCACATCTGGTGGTTCACTATACTCTAGCATGCAGTCCAAGGCCTGTTGCATAGTAGGTGTTTGATAAATACTTGTTAAGTTATTAAATAAATGGACACTTGTCCCCTTTACGACCCTTATATGCCAGAACCCCATGACAAAAATCTTTGTAGATAAGAGGACAGACATCCACAGTGGACTTACATGGACCAGGCTAAGCCTGGTCCCAACAGGCTAGAAAGTACAAAATTGGGCTGTATGAAATGAGAACAAGAGAGGAATGTTTTATACTTAGGCATGGTGACAGGTGGTGGCTCGTCAGATTTATGGTGAACATTCACCTACTGTCACACTGGCACATAATTGGGAATCAGGAATAGAAGATGGATTACCAGTAATAACCAATTATTATTGTTAACCTTGATTAAAGCCCATGTTTTGTTTTCAAATGGGACTATGACATTAGAGGAGACAAAGTGATGTGGTAGCATGGAATTTGGATTCTCCTGGACTAGGCTGGGCTGGGACCTGGCTGTGTGTATTTATTGTAGACATGTCACCTCTCCGAGTCTTGTTTTCTCATTGGTAAAGGGAGTGATGATCTCTGAGGGTCGTTGGGGCATACCATTGAATAATTATATAAAATAAGAGGTTAAAAATATAAAATAAGAGCTATCAGAGAAACCCTTTAGTATGATTTTTCAGTCATTGTCAACTGTGTCCCAACTTAAGACCTGGTACAAGTGTGGGTGGGATGTGAGTCTGGTTATGTATGAAGGGTAATGTGATGTGATACAAAGTCATCCCAGCATAGCTCCAGAGACAGGAGTTAAATTCTTCAATGATTCTAACAAATGAATCATATTAAATGGACCATGTCCATGCCTAGTCACTTCTGGTTCTACCACCTACTATCAGAGTGACTTTGGGCAAATTTCTAAGTTTCATTTTTCTATAAAATGAGGATAATAATAATATTATAAGTGTTTTTATAAGGGTCAGATAATAGGATATGGGAAAAAACTCCTCGAGTGGTACCTGTTCCATAGTACTACTCCATAACTGTCAATCTTTCTTATGACCTGTAATTAGCTACAATTACAGAGTGTAAACCATGTGTATATATTTCATGACTTTGTTTAAACCTCTTTTAAAGAAGAGAGGTTTTCTTAAAAGGGCTGCTTTCTTGCTAAAGTGCTTCCTTTTATAGAGGAGGACCCCTTGTCTCTGAATAAACTTGAAACCTGGGACTAAATAAAGGACTATGTTTCAAACATATACCTATTATCAATGAAGTCACCATCTACCCCTTCTCAGTGCTTAAACTCCATCATCTCCACTAGGCCCCACAACAACTCTTATGAGGTCATCTTTTTCTCCCCTTTGTGACTAAGATACCGCCTCCAAGACCTGCCTGACCCCAGAGACATGCAGCCTTTTGCTATTGCTAGTTGCGTTTCACTGAGCTCTCATTCCTGTGGCCAAAGGCAACTCCTGTCCCTCTTCTGAGGCAGGTTTGTGGGTTGCAGTGGGTGGAGTTAGTCTTCTACATTCTTCTTAGATTTGCTGTCCTGTGTTTCATCTGTTCAACTTTAGCTATAAACTGTGTAGGGCCTTCAACCCTAAGACCTTGTGTGGGGTCTTCAACCCTAAGTCTGACACTTGCAAATGTAAGAAGGTAACTGCAGTTCAGACCACATGGATATGGGAAAATTATCACCAGAGTAAAAAAAAAAAATTCTTCCTTAAAAACTGTTTTTCTAGGATTGCTTTTTCCAATGTGAAGAGCACTTTTTTTTTTTTTTTTGGTTAATCTGCTTTTAGTGGCAGAATCAGGGAGAGGGCTATTTTATCTATCCAAAACAATTCATCAAACAACTCAGGGGATCTGTGATAGTCTTTAACAAATAAAAGTCAACAGCACTCCCTTTGTCTCAGGCCACACACACCAACCTGTTTCCTTTACCCTTTCCTGGCCCCCAGCTAATGCCTCCTAAGCACTTTCAGAGTGCCAGGTATGAGGCTGAAGGCTGACACAGACTGCCTCATTTTCATCTTCACAGGTGTCCTGGGAAGCAAGGAACACTATTATTCCCCATGTCTAAATAAGCAACCAAGGCTCAGAGGGGTTAAATCTCTGCCCTGAGATCACACAGCTGGAAAGCAAAGGAGGCAGGATCTGGACATGGCAATCAGATTCTAGTCCCTTATGTTAAGGGCCAGGGAAGTTCTGATTTGTTCTTCATCTTAAGCTGGGTAGGAAGCAGAATTAGGGTTAGAATTTAGCCTTTTGACTTTATGTTTTTCTGACCATAAAAGATGGCCTTTTGATTTAAATTGTCATGGGAATGGTATTTTAAAGGAATAATAAATTGAAGACAACATTTAGGTCATTCAACTTTATCTTCCAAATGAGTCGACATCCTTCATGGTCTTCCTTAAACTATCAAAGAGCACAGAGGTGATATTTTCTGTTAAACTTTCTTAAATTTTTTTCTGAGCATGAAAGTAATAAAGGTCCACTACAGAAAATTTGGAAAAAATGATAATATAAAAATAAGAACCATAATCTCACCACCCAGAGATAACAGCATTTTAACATATTTCAAATAGTTGAGAACATGATATTTACATCTATTTTTTCAAATTCTACTTATAGTTGTATTAGCCATGACAAGCAGGTTTTAAAGCTAAATGCCCCTCTGGCTAATCAGCTAAAAGCAGATTAACCAAAAAAAAAAAAAAAAAATTTAGAGGTTGGAGGCCCCATGTGGGTTTTGGGGGTTGTGGTAACTGATGATGATCATTTTTTGCCACAATTGAGATCTGTGTCAGGAGAAACATGGTTTTGGCTTCCATTCAAGGGCTACATCACAAATGTACTCTGTTTGAAAACACTTTGATGCCAATTTCATTTCCAGGAACAATGATGGGACAAGCTGAAGGCTCACTGTTATCTGTTGGTGAGGTTTGCCTGGTAGCCTGGATCAGAGCCAGGATCTCCATGCTGCCAACAGACCCTGTGCCAAGAGGATGTTGGTCATCTTTTGATAGACTGGTACAGGCTTCTACCCCTGGGACAGAGGGACTGGGGTAGCTACTCTCTGTCTTCATAAATGCAGTAAGATCCTGTCATCCCATGAAGGCATAGAACGCCTTGCTGTGTCATGTGTCCACGGCACTCTGCAGACAGACTCTCTTGTTTGTCTAGGTGCTTCGTTGTCGTCTTGTACCCGGCCTTCTGCAGAGGCAATAGTGGAAGTGAATCACTGCTTGATGTCAGGGCTTTCTGCTACAACTTAGGAGTCTTACTGAATCCCTGAAAGAGCCATCACTAGAAACTTAGTTTTACAAGGGAACTTCAGTATCTTCCAAAGCCATGACCTTACAGAAGACACCACCATGTTTCACACAAAGGCTTGCTCTTTTGGAGATCAGACCTACTCATCTGGAGCCAGCTGTGCAGTTTTATGGCCTGCAGTAACCTCATGATGTCAGCTGGTTATCAGAGAAGGCAGAGAGGGAGTTAAGAAAGGCTTGTTCCTAAGAAGCATGTGCCCTGATTCTAGGGTGGCCTAGTAACAAACAACATGGAAAGGGACTGCGATGTGCTCAGGTAGGATGGCTATCACCTGTGATGAGGAACCCATTCCCCTAACCTGGGCAGGTGTACATGGTGGCTGCTCCTCAGCCAGCTGTTTGCACCTGAACCTGAAATCTGCCTCCAAGGTAATCCAAAGCTCCAGAGGAGGATAGCCAAACAAATACTGAGTAGCTATGCCAGTTAACAGACTGTTAAAACAATATAACTGATAGCAACTCCTGTTTTGTTCCCTTAAACATATAGATCTCTTTGATACACATAATACAGGGCAGGCAGAGTATACAATCAGGGATCTCAGGTTCTGATTATGCTGGAAACTTATTTTATTTGGCCCATGTTTATCACTGTCAGAGGCTTTTTCTTTTTTTAAAGATTTATTTAAAAATAATACTAGTACAGAATAAAAAAATCCACCAGGCTCATTTTCCCCAGGAGTTTGGAAGGTTGGGAAAAAGAAGGTGGTTCTGGCCAAACTCACAATCAGAAATACTGTTGCTTATGGAAGGAGCACTGGGTTGAGATACTATAAATACTTGAGTTCTCAACCTTGCTCACCTGCTCAGTTGTCAGTTTGTGGGGACATTGGACATATTCTTTACCCCTGTAGCTCTTGTTTCCCCATCTAGTTGTAGGATTTGGGTTCACAAGCTCTTCAAGTTTCTGGTACCTTGAAGAGACCAAGCATTAATTTCTTTAGCCCTTTTATGGTATAATTAAATAATCCTTTCCCACTCTGGTGACTTCTGGGAAATGTTCTATGAAAATGTGTATTTATCTAGCTCCTATCTCACTGAATCTTTGTAAGCTGAACTGAAAGACTCCGGGGTCACTGGGACCTACTTTTGCAGATGAGCATCAATATCCAGATCCAGAGGCTGAAGGAACCTGGGTGAGAGTGATAACAAAGCAAACTGCACATAGGTGAGCCTTGAACCATTTCTACTTCCTTCTTCCTTCCAATAGGAATTTAATTAATGGAAACTGACCAAAATGTATTAAAAACAAGCTTGTTAAAAACACTTCATAACCCTTGAAACAACATTCCACGAACAACTCAAAAGCCACACTAAATGTAGACAGGAGGGTGCTTTGGGTGAGCTGTATTTAACTTGCAAATGTATTGAAAGGTCTTCAAGGTAGAAAAATCAACCAAATTGAACAACCATATCAAAACATAAAAGTACTTTAATAAAAGGCCTGTCTCCTAAAACACTGCTCTGTCTCCCCTTGTTTCCAGACATTCTTAGAAACAATTAGATGTTAAATGCCACCTCTTATTCAGTCTTGCTTTACTTTGCTCCCAGGACTTGTCTGAATGTTACTATGGAGATAGGGACTTTTCTTGCTGCCCCATATTCACTTAGCCCCTCCTCTTGCCCTCTAAATAGCCTTCTATGTTATTGACAATATTACCTCTTCTGCTGTTCTCCACTCCCACAACTTTCAAAGACTTAAGAAAATTATTATTAGAAACACAGTCTTAGCTCATTGTAGAAAATTTAGAAGCTGAAAGACAAGCACAAAGAAATACAGAAGTTACCCATATGCAATGACCTCAAGAGAGTCGTTATTAAATTATTAGTATGTCTTCTGGCATTTGTGGGTGGAGAGAGACGAATGAAGAGAAAACAGTGCAACATGAAACTATAAGGAGGGGTTGTCCCCCACCCCCCAGGGCCTTCTAGACTGACGGTGGTGGGGGTTGAAGAGATGAAGGAGATTTCAATAGGGCCAAGGGAAGATCATATGTGTGTTTTAGAAAGAATACTATGACTGCAGTATGAAGACCAGCTTGAGGACAAGACCATGTAGGAAACCATGCAGGAAACAGTTTGTGCTTAGTCTCAGTACCTCACTATACATCATGTCTCATTTTCTGGAATATTATTCTTTCTTCTGAGGTCTAGCCAAACTCTATCCTTCCTTCAAAAACTTGAAGTGCCCAGCTATTCAAACCCTCTTGCCTTCCCTTTATCCCAAAGTTTTGCTCAGCTTGGCGGTACAGTGGAACCATGTTGAATCAGGTGCTCCATGGGGTATAACCTACACTTGCACCAAACCAGGGAAGTCTTGCAGAACTGAGCAGAAAGCTTTTCATCTTTGCTTCCTCATCAGTGTTACTTGTTTTGTTTATTCCTGCACCCAGTTTCTATTGAGATATAATTGACATACCTCACCAGATAAGTTTCAGTGCAGAGCATAGTGCATAATAACTTACATATAATGTGAAGTAATGACTAGAGTAAGTTTAGTTAGCATCCATGAAAAATAAGAGATGAGAATGCATGATCTATTCTGTTAACTTATAGGTATGTCATAAGACAGTGTTAACTATAATCATCAGGTTAAACATGACATTGTAGGACTTATTTATCTTTGAACTTCAAGTTTGTACCCTTGACTCCTTTTTTTCCAACCCCTCACATTATCCCCACCTCTCTACCCTGATAGTCACCAATCTGATGTCTTTTTCAATGAATTTGATTTTGACTTTTTTAAGATTCTAAATACAGTATTTGTCATTTTCTCTCTGACATTTCTCCAAGGACAATGGCCTCAAGCTCCCTCCATATGGTCACAAATGGCAGGATTGCCTTCTACTTATGGCTAAATAATATTCCATTCTATCTGTATAGTCATGTGTCTTTATGTTGGTGTCCTGATTGGCTGTACCATGCAGCCTATACGTGTAGTAAACTCTAGCAACCATCCAGGCTTGTGTAATTATAACTTATGACATTCACATAAGGATGAAATCACCTAATGATGTATTTCTCAGAACATGTCCGCATTGTTAAGTGATGTATGATGGCATAATATAAATTTTTTCTTCACTCATGCATTGATGGACACTGGTTGTTTCTGTGTTTTGGCTACTGAAAATAATGTCACTGTGAACATAGGGGTGTAGAGATCTCTTCGACATACTTTGTGTCTACTTGCTTTACCTCTTGAGGGATGCTATCAGAACTGATAAATTTATTAATATTAAAATATAGATGAAATGGACCCTATTATTACTCCTGGAACAATAAATTTTTAAAACTTCACACCTATAAAATAGTGGAGAAAATGGTATATTAAGGCAATCTCCACTGCAATCAACTCAAGGCAGATCTTGCTTCTTTTATTGCCACCAATCTTACCTCACACATGCAATTGCATTGTAATAGACAAATTGATTTTGGAGAAGACATTTTTAAGGGACTGACTACTGACATTTTGCTAGCTAAGCAGGGAAGAACAATTTCCGTAGGTTCCCTTTTAAACAATCATGTAGCATATAAGGAAATTTAGTTTTTGCATTGAGTGTCTGGGATACATATATATATATGAGTATATATAAAGGAACATGAGGCATGTAATGCTTTGGGGAAGGAAAATGTTGCCATAAAGTCTAGAACAATTTCCAGGGGATTTGAAATACATATTAAGTAGAGATCAGACTACCCTGTTCTGCAAAGGAGTGCAAGTCAAACAAAATGACCTTCCACTTTTAAAGATACTGAAGAGCAGGAAGTGCTCTGGAGGCATAAGTTTCTTGAAGAACACAGATACCTCAAAAGAAGAGGGTGATGCTGGGGAGTGGTACTTAAAAAGGTCATCTTTATTCTTTTTTTCTTTAGGCAACATAATTAAGTGATAATAGTGCCATGCAACACAGTTTTATGAAGCAATAACCCACGTCCCAAATGGGCAAACTATAAACCTGATAGCCAAGTCATTTATCCCAAAGAGGGAGCCTGGTTATTGCTGGGAAAGCAGCGGATTGCCCTGTTATCATGATTTTGCTACAGGAACTTAAACAGGTCTAAGTCACTTGATGGAGATTAGGAAATGATGCCAAAGATCTGGATCTACGAGAAATATCAAGGCAGGCGGCTGAGGTGTATGGGGAGAACTGGGGGTGGTGAAAGAAGTGTGGGTGTGACCTTGCAGAAGATACTAGATGGTAGGAATCCCCTAGCAGGAGAGGGGGATTCAATAAAGTTACAGTTTCAGAAAAACAAAATTAGACCACAATTCCTTACACTTCCTCCCTTAGAATGCAAGGAACTATTTTCTCTAAAGAAAGTGAAGAAAAGAATTGTGTGCCAGTCTTTTAATCTACTTTATCTCATTTAATCCTCACTACCCCTACACAATAAGAAGTATCCTCTGTCTTCTCTGAATGGGGAAAGTGAAACTCAGAGAGGTGAGGTCATACTCCCAGGAACACAGAGCTCATGTGTTGAGGACAAGATGCAAACCTGCCTTGGCCATTTTTGTCTCCCAAGGAAGCGCCTCTGCTGAAGTCTGACCTGGTTCTGAGTGGATGCTCTCCAGGGTCCACTTAGTGGCTCCTGATTACACAATGTTCTTATACTCTGGGCAGTAAAAAAAGAATGCTGAACACATTTTTTTCTAATGGAATCTTTGGAGCCAGCAAGACAGCCTCCTGCCTGTTCTTCACAGAGCCTAGATCTGTCCTATCCCTTGGCCATTTAATTTTTCCTGCACAGCACTTATTTTAGCCTGCCAAGCACCCAGAAGATTGCTAGGCATATAATAAGGCATCAATAGGTGAATGGAAACCTCATCAGCACATGTCTTTCAGTCCACAGAGAAGGTAGTGTTCTGTTGTGTTATCATATCCATTAGGGTTACGTTCAGATATTCTCTCCATTTCTCCATCTTGCTAAAGCACATAGTTAATTTTCTCTTTTCCTAGAACACTTACTGTGATACTAATTATGTCATCAGAACTCATGTACTGTATGCAGTTTTTGTTCTAGATTTGTTATGTGCAAATCTTGCCTTTCCTTTTAGAGTTAAAAAACATAAAATTGCGACTGTGTCTCAGTTTTCTTGTGCCTGCAGCATTCCATTAGATGGTGCCCAGAGAATGTTGGTTGAAGTGAAGAATCTGTATGAATTGGAGAGTGTAGTGGGTGTTGGAGAGAAACAAAACTGTACTAGAAACCTGGATTCAGGGCCTCCCTGGTGGCACAGGGGGTTAAGCGTTGTACTATGAAGCATCCACAGCCACTGCAGCACAAGTTCTAACCCCAACCAGGGAGTGACCCACATGGCCCAGCAAGCCTGTCCTGCCTTGCCCACTGATCCCCTCAGCAGTGTGATTCAGTCTATCTACCTGTTCTGTTCCCCACTCTTATCTCTGGTGAATCCTCTCACCTCCTGTGCCTCTGGCCTGTACCCCAGATGTGTGCATAAATAAATAAATCTGTTTTTTTTTTTTTTTTTTAAAGAGAGACCTGTATTCACTACTTGCTGGCTTTGAATAAAGCTGTTCTCTCTTTCAATGTCTTCTTCTTCCTCAGCAGTAAAATGTGGACTATAATGGCAGTTGCTGACAGTGTGGGATAAAAGTCAAATGAGGCTGAGCCTGACAAGTACTTAACTCAGTACAGAACATAAGTTTGATGTGCCAATAAGTGGTAGGAGAAAGAAAAAGGGGAATATAGACAGCAGGTGAGCTGACCCCACGAAATGGTGGGGAGGAGGGGGTGCAGACACTCACTTAACTCAAATGTGATAATGCTGGTAGTGTGGATCACTTGCTGAAGCAAACTAGTCTTGGAGGTTATAGCTATTGTTACTTATTCTTGTCTTGTGACTTTGAGATGCTATTTGTCATTGCTGCTTTTCTGCCTCATTTGGGTCTTATATTTCTGACCCACTCATCATGCATTTCTGCTCTTTTCAAGTCTCTGAGAAATTGCAGTTGATCCTACCACACATTGTAAGGAAGTCTCATCTAAGAACATTCTTCCTCAATAACTGTGGCCACCACCAACAACAAACAAAGGCAATAAGAAGAGCACACCATGGCAGGGAAAGAAACCAACCAATATTTTTTGAGTGTGTCCCATGCACCAAGCATTTTTTGGAATGTATTTATATTGCACTTTGTGAATAAAATTAGGATTTCCTAGTGGGAAAATCAAGCAATAAAGAAATATATGTAATAGCAGATATCAAGTACTGTAAAAAAGAAAATAAAGTAGGGTAAAGACATAGGAAGTGATAAGATTATTGTTTTATATTTTTTCCAGTTTTGTTGAGCTATAATTGATATATTTTGCTGTGTAAATTTCAAGTGTATAGCATCAAAGAGCACTGTTTTTAGTAGCAGGATTAGGGAGTCCTATTTGCTTAGGTGAAATTGAACATAGATGTGAGGTTCTGAGGGTGTGAGTTGTACCCATATCTAGAGGGAGAACTCTAGATAGACCTGGTCAGCATGGCTTTTGTGATCCAGAAACCCTCAAGAAGACAAATCTCATGGAATCGGCATGAAAGAGGAAAAGAGTAACAGGAGATGGGTTGGAGGGAACAAGGAGCCATGTCTCCTAGGAGCTAGGAGGTAGTATTCCCACTCCCAGTGAGGGCATTACAGGGTCTGCAGCCCACAGTCCCAGAGTGTA
Organism: Galemys pyrenaicus; assembly: GCA_019455555.1. NCBI lineage: Eukaryota > Metazoa > Chordata > Mammalia > Eulipotyphla > Talpidae > Galemys > Galemys pyrenaicus. The sequence goes on from JAGFMF010011983.1 coordinate 976,765, forward strand.
GAACTTGTTATCACCCTTCCCTCCTGGCTCCTCTCCCCCAACCTGCTACCCTCTCCCCTCCCCCACTCTACTCTTTGCAGTTCTAGGTGCTAACTTAGAGCAACTCAGACCCTAAACATCTTACAACTAAGACCATTCAGGCTTCAGGGGATACTTTCCTACAACTCCTGTTCCTCAACAGGAGAGGTTTAATGAAATCTGTGTGCCACCATCTCCTTTGGCGACAGACATTGATTGGAGTATGGGAAAGATTTGTGTGGGTGAAGTATTTAGGCAAGAAAAGACAAATTAATTTAAGTTCTTCCTCTTAGATATTAAAGAGTTTTTGCATAGTGAAGAGCAAAATTATTTCCCAGTAGGATCAAGCATCCGTTTTCTTTCTTCACCTCATATTCCAAAGTGTGCTTCTGAGCGTCCTCACGAACGCAGTTGCACATGGTATCTGAGGAATGTTTTGCAATAGTAAAAAGTTCATGATACTCTTACATTTTTCCAGAGAAGACCAAAGGCATGAAAAATTGTTCATCATCACTTATCAGGGAAATGTGAATCCAAACCACAGTAAGATCTGACCCATATCAAAAAGACCAGAAACAACAAGTGTTGGTGGAGAAAAGGAACATTCTTATACAGTTGGTGGGATGCCGTGGCAGTGGATATGATAACATACATTTGAAGAGGTTGAAACTGATCCCTAAGAAACATACAGTGTTGTGGCCCTCCCTGGTGGCGCAGTGGGTTAAGCAACACACTATGAAGCAAACCGCAGCCACTGTAGCACAAGTTCAATCCCTGCCGCCGGCTGGGGAGGTGACCCACATGGCACAGCAGACCTCTCCTGCCTGCCTGTGCTGTTCCCCACTCTGGTGGATTCTCTCACCCCCTGCACCTCTGGCCTGTACCCCAGCTCTTGTATGCATAAATAAATAAAATCTTTAAAAAAAAAAAAGAAACATACAGTGTTGTAAGCCAGCATAATCTCAATAAAAATAATGTAATTAAAAATTATTATTCTTTATATATATATATTTTATATACCTAGTGGTTAAACATACAAAGTGTGGTATGATATTGAACCTTCACATTGTCAGTAGAGAACTTTTCAAGCTAGAATTACAAATAATTTCATTTTTACAAAAATATTTAATAGAATTTAATTAGATTTTCAAAAAAGTAAATAATTCTAACCTTTTAAAAAAGTAAAAGTCTAACCTTTTAAAAACTTGATTTAAAATATTGACATTCACTTATATAATTAATGTTTTACTTTTGAATATTTGTAGATAATTTTGAACATTTTAGAATAAAAATAGCATTTTTTCAAATTTGAAAAGTGATTTTAAATGGTTTGATTTCATGTTTATATTAAATTTTTGATGATACTTTATTCAAATATTGTATACTTTGAATAAAGCTACCTTTTAATACTTTAGACATTACTGTCAATAGAATATAAATTATGTGAAAATCTTATAATCATAACATAATTAATAATTTTGCTGAAATTAAAGCAAGAAGTAATTTATGGAATGAATACATAAGTTATGAATTATCTGCCTATTATTCACCCAAACATTACTAGTCCAACAACAAAATAGCCAAAATGCATAATAATAAAATGAATAATATTTGATATTTTGCCAGCTTTAGGTCTTTATTTTTTTTAAATTTTTTAAAAATTTATTTATTTATGCATACAAGCAAGGGGGTACAGTCCAGAGGTGCAGGGGGTGAGAGAATCCACCAGACAGAGTGGGGAACAGCACAGGCAGATCAACAGAAATACACTGCTGAGGGAGCAGCGGGCGAGGCAGGAGAGGTCTGCTGCACCATGTGGGTCACCTCTCTGGCTGGCATCAGGATTCGAACTCGTGCTGCAGTGGCTACGATTTGCTTCATAGTGCATTGCTTAACCCGCTGCGCTACCAGGGAAGGCCCACTTTTAGGTCTTTAAATACTATAGATTATATTGTTCATCATTTAAGAGCTGTAGAAATACACAGCTTTTTCCACTTCACTATCACATATATTTATCAAATAGATTCACAGAAAATTTTTAAAGCAATTTGTTATATTTAAAACTTTAAAGGTTAGAGTGTGATATGTTGATTGTCATTTGAATTCTTACCTTTGACTCTGAAATTATTGGCAGAATTGGATCTGTAAGCACTGGTTAAAACACTTTTTATCTGTGTGAGTCTTACAGGGTTGCAGGATTTTTAGCAGGAGCTTTGACCTGACTTAGTACTGCGGCTGCAGGGGGAGAACAATTGAGACTGGGGCTAAGCACTCTAATTTGCAGGCTACTATAGGGGTCTGGCAGGTTGGGAGGAGTAGGGTGATGGGAGCTGGTTTGGTGAGAATTGGTCTACATCTGTTTTTTGAAGGTAGAGCCAAGGAAATTTGCTTGTGGGTTGTGAATATTAAGAATGGCTCCACTTTTGATCTGAGAAACTGATAAATGACAGTGTTATTTACTTCTTACCTCTTAGCACTGTGGTGAAGGTTATTTGACTGAAATGATGCATGTAAAATGTCTAGTACAGTTTCTAGTATAGCAGTTGTGCAAAAAATGGTAGTTGTACTTTATTCTCTTCTCATTTGTTCATCCCTGGAGCTATGCAAGATACTAATGTTACATTTTTTTTCCCCTCAGAAAAGAAATTGGTCTAGAAGTTGAATGATTTGGTCAGTGTCATAGAACTAATTAATTGTAGAGACTTCTACAGTAGAGGAGCTTGCAGAGGGCTTCTGAGGGCAGTTAGAATAGGACAAGAGTTGGTGTTTTGCCAAGTGTGGTTTGGAAAGCTGGACTTTAAACAGGTATGTTTTTGGAGAAAGAACAGGTAAAAGTCCTTTTCATGGGACAAAGATCAGGATTTCTCTGTCCCTGGAGGAATGAATTAGTGATGAGGCTGTGTACATTAGGAAGTGAGGAGCCCTCCACTCAGGGTCATCTCAAATAGCTGCCTTGTCTTTCAGGAGCCTCTTAGAAGCAGTTCCCTGTATCTGCTAGCTGTTATACCAGGGACCATTATAGGCCCTTTACCTGGATTGTTTTCCTTTTCTCCTCACAATAGTAGTATATTTACTCCTCGTTCACAAATCAGGAATCTGAGGCACACTGGTAAAATAACTTGTCGAAGTTTTCACAGCCAATAAGTGGTGGAGCCAGGGTTCAAAATGATGTGTCAAAACACACCTACCTTCAGCTTAAACCCCTTCAGTTTAATATCTACTAAAACTGAACCTCAGAGAGGTCAAGGACCTTGTTAAAGATGGCACAGCTAGTTGATAGCAGAACTCAGAACCCTGGATCCATGGCCAAGTCTGTTAATACTGTCTCAGGTAAAAGGAACCTTTGCTGGTCTGCTGGAGGCTTTGGTTTGTTTAGGAAATGGAATCCAATCTGGGCAGAGTGCCTGATATTGGCTTGGTGGTTTGGCAATTATGACTTCTTATATCTTTCTAAATCTTATTTTATGAACTGGGTTGAGACAGTTTTTCAACAGTTCTCTGCTTGTTTTTTTTTTTTTAAAGATTTATTTATTTATGCATACAAGAGCTAGGGTACAGGCCAGAGTTGTGGGAGGTGAGAGGATTCACCAGAGACAGAGTGGGGAGCAGAACAGGCAGACTGACTGAAACACACTGCTGAGGGGAGCAGCGGGCGAGGCAGGAGAGGTCTGCCTCACCATGTGGGTCCCCTCCCTGGCCGGCGGCAGGGATGGAACTCGTGCTGCAGTGGCTGCGGTTTGCTTCATAGTGCATTGCTTAACCCAGTGTGCCACCAGGGAGGCCCTCTGCTTGTTTTCTTAGTGTAATCAGTAGTGACTCCTGCAAACAAGTTGCGTCCATACTTTATCTTTGAAACACTAGAATTGTTAGACATTGTGAATGGTGTCAGACTTCTCATCACAAAACTATAAGAGTTAGGCATTATCAGCATAAAGAAAAGAGAAGTCCATTTCAGATTTGCTCCTAAATATTAAGACTCCAAATGAAAGCTTCACAATTTGGCCTTGTCCCTCTGGGCTTAGAGGTTAGGAGAGGGGAAAAAGAGGTGTAAAGAAAAGGGCTTGACTGAAGACATGTATGGGATGAATATAGTCTCTAACCTGTGGTGAATTTACAAATTCCCTGCCTTTATGCCTTTTAGCCACTTGCAATATCTAGCAAAAGTTCCACTCTGTGAGTCTTGCCCTCAACGAGCCTGGTGGAGATGGTGTGGCTTGGCTAGGTAACAAGGGCAGGCCTTGTTCAATTAGAGATTGAATTTTAAATAAAAGTGCCAGACCTTCACATTTGTTTCCTAAAGCCCCAATGGGTGTGATTGCATTTGTGGGACATAAGATGGGGCTAAAAACTCTCCAAAGCTGCTAATCTAGGTGTCTAAACTCACTAGCTAAGATCACAGCGGGGACCACAGACATCACACCTGGAATCTGGAATGAGCGTTATAAAATTGGCAGGGCTGAAAAGGCATTAGTAAACATTATTAAGAATTCCTTGCAGGCAATTAGACTCCAACAATATCTTTGGAGAGGGTGTGTTTTTTTCTTTTCCTTCTTCCTTTTTTTTTTTTTTTTTTTTGCATCTTTATTTCTATCTTGCTAATGAGAGAGTAATGAGCCACATACTTGTTACCTAGAAGGAATATCTCTGCAAAGCTCTAGTGAACTTAAAAACAGTATTTACAAACTGATTATTGTCCGCATTCATTATAAATTTTAAATTAGAAGGAATTGTAATAAAGAGAGCCAGAAAATGAGCTGCTCCCCACTCAGAAATTTCCCTTCATTGGTGAAATGCTAAGATTTCTGCCACTGAGGAACTGGCAATGGGAAATGTTCTTGTACCCCATCAGAGAATGTGTGTCCCAACTCTGGGTTTGTTTATTCCCCTTGCTCGTTTAATAAAATATGATTGTACTAATCCATACTCAAGGCAATGATATCTGGTATGCAGGGTCATGAGATTTGTTTTCTATTGAAGGCACATTAAACTCTGCTCACTCTTCATTAACACATACTACCCCATCCTTTCTTGTCTAATCATTTCTTTCCTGATCTCTCTTCTTCAAAAGAAGCAGAAAGCATCCTTGATCCAGACCAAGCTCTTGACCTTGCCCGAGTCTCCCTTCCTTGCCTACAGGGCAAATACCTCCCACTGAGCGGCTGAGACCGAAATAGAGCAGTGACCTGACTACTCCACAACGTTCCATCTTGAGTCCCAGTGCCATCTAAAAGGATGAGGAAAAGTGGAACTTCATTGCCTTTCTTGCCTCTCTGTTCTTTAATTTCCCAGATTATTTTTCCCTTTGGCCAGCACTCTGTTGAAGACTCCCAAGGTGTGGAGAGTTGGGACAAGGAAAATACCTGGATCATGACCAGTCTTAGGAGTCTCCAACAGGACCCAAAAGTTGAAGTCCCACTCTACCATCCATGATCACTTTTTCCTCTTTCCTGGGCCTGCTTCACATACTTTTGTTTTGTTATGGCTTAACATTTGAGTATTCTGTGTTTCTAACTGAGGATATTGGTCTGTGCTTTCTTAGAAATGTCGGGATTCTCAGTGTGGTTGGGCATTTGACCATAGGTGTGTGCAGATTGGAGGAACCTGGAAAGTGGGGTTATCTGTCCTGATTTCTGGGTGTTTCTGATTCCTGGGTATTGTTACCATTATCAGTATACCATTTTACTGTCTCTTATGCTCACGGGATGGTGAATTACAGGAGCTTCCTAGTCAGTGCTCTCAAACTGTAGTCCCTGAACCAGGATCTTCAGCATGACTTGGGAACTTGTTCCTCTTGGCTGCACCCAGGAAATCCTGAATTGGGAACTCTAGGGGGCCATCCAGCCATTTGTGCTTCATCAAACCCTCCCTCCATGTGATTCTGAGGGTTACTTAAAGTCTGGAACCACTGAGCTAACCAATCACTTAGTTACTAATTTACTTGTGTGATTTCACTAGATACTTAATGACAACAAGCTTTAGAAAGGTGAAGATGGATGAAGTTGGGGTTTTAACCTAGAAGGTCAGACTTTGGTATACCTGTTCAAGTGTCAGTTGAGTTGAAGCAAAGTCTCTCAAATGCTAGTGCATGTCATTTCTGTATGTGAGTGGATTTATTAAAATGCTTTTCATCTCTTAAGGAATGTGATGATGGACAGAAGGTGTACTGAAAGGGGCAGATAGGCTAGAATGGGCAACATTGGCTTCTCAGTTGAGCCAATTCTCACTTAAGAGAATTGTACAACATGAGAATACAGCATACTACTGAAGAATATGAGGCATTGAAGGTACACAGGAGATCTTATTTAAGTCTTGGTTTGGCTTCTTAGCATGGTTGATATTGGGTACCTTTCAGTTCTGCCATCCATTAAATTAAGACAATTATATGTATTTCTCAGAGATATTGTGGGGGTTAAAGAAGATACTATAAGGAACATAGTAAATGTTCAAATAGCATTAGCTGTGATTACATACCTGTTTCCTTGGATGCTATAGAAAATTTTTTGTTGGTGCTACTGGGATATGATGGAAAAGACTATTTCCAGCTTTAGAAGATATGATGGGAAAGACTATTTCAAGCTTTAGAGGCATTCACATGGGGCCAATTTGAAGGATACTCAGATGAATGGAAGCAGTAGGAGGACAAACCAGAGAACTATAGGATGCCAGGGGAGAAGATGCTTCATAAAGAATTTCTGTCAGTCAGGCAGCACCACAACCTTATGTCTAGCTCAGAAATGGCCTCAGGTCATTTCCAAATTTGAGAGAAGCAAGGACTGGGAACACCCAGGCATATTGCAGAGGTATAGCCTAGGAGGTGGCATTACTTAGTTTCTAGATTTCAGATGAATGATCCAGTGAAAAGGTAAAGTAACAAGTCAGCAATGAGACAGGAGCATAAATGAATACAACAACAACAACAACAACACACACACTACAAAAACACTAAAATAAAAGCCCCCACTTGTGTTGTTATTTATGCTTTAGCAAATATTTTCATATTCATTACCATTCTGCAAAGCATGACAGACCAAGTCATTAGCTAGGCCAGTAGAAACCTGGTAAGATGAAGAGAAAGCTGTGACTTTTAAGAACTAGGACATGCATTCAAACAAAAGACAGTTAAGGAAGACAAGGCCAGTTGGGAAACATAAGCAGCAACAAGGCTGCCTTGTTATTCAGCAAAAGTTATTCAGTTTTGCTGAGCCTCAGCTTCCTAAACTGCTAAATAGGAGTCATTATGGTGTCTGCCTTATCAGGCTGTCGTTAAATATTACAAGATGCATAATGCTGAGTAAGGACTTACTCATGTTTGGACTTATGTTCATTTGTAAGGACTTATGTATGGACTCACTCAGCAGGTGGTAAGGGATGTGTGGGGTGTTTAGTGAGGAAAGGTGCCTGGTAATAGATCCTGACAACACAGAGAAAGTGAACAACAACAACAATAACAAAAAATATTAGTTGGTATTTTGAGCTAATTTTGGAATTAGCAAAGCTAGAAGCGAGACTCTCAGCCCAGTGTTCTTTCTCTTGTGTCAGACATACTCTCTATTACTGGGCCTAAGAGACAGACCTCTATTCCCTTATAGTCTGTGCCCAGCACACCAGATGTCCATCTGGCCTGACTGTCTCAGTGAATTCTTAATGCAAGACACCATGTTCTTGGTGTGAGATCTTAGCCCTCCACTGAGGATTGAGCTGATACATTTTGTCCCTCTGGTTCAGAGAAGATATTTTTTCTTCAACATTTCTAAAGAAACTGGCAGTGATTGTTAGAAATACTGCTGAGTGGCTAAAGTATTTTTCAGAGTGCTCTCTGAAATTTCCCTTGAGGAATAAGAATTTGTCCTCTAGTCCAGGTTGACTAGATCTCTGGGAAGGCGTCTCATTGCCATACTTAAGGGATAGAATTTATCAGCAATATTCTTAACTATAGCAGGCTGCAGTCATTTTGGGGGATCTAGGGATAACCCCTTTGTTAGTCCTACCTCTAAGACTCCCTTTTTTGAGGTCAGATCTTATTGACTATTACTTAAACTTATTGATTTTCATCTGTCCATCCACCCACACACCCATTCATCTGTTCACTGACCCACCTTTCCATTGTTCATCCTTTTATTGAACCATTTGTCCATCCATCCATCCATCCATCCATCCATCCATCCATCCATCCATCCATCCATCCATCCATCCAGTCAATCATCAACCTACCCATCCATATGGATGTGAATGTGATCCAAATTCACATTAATACACATTTCACATTAGACTTTGTTACTCATACTTACTCATAGTAATACTTTCATATTAGACATATACTCATGGCTTCCATTGCTAACATGTATAGACTTCCAATCTCTCTCATACTTTGATATCCTTCAGTTTAGTTGATTTCTAGATCTCATCAATCAGTCTTTTCATATCTAGTGGTCACCAAGATGGTAATCTAATACTGGTACACAATTATTAGGGGTGAAACTTCTTGAGGTTTGAATAAAATGTTGAATATTGGAAATAAAATTATTTCAAGTGAAGGAAATGAGCAGTTTGACTGTTAAATGTTGAGACTTGGGGTCCGACAATTGGGGCTTAGCTGTCAGATAAGAAAGAAAAATACTGAAAACTTATTTGTGATTACATGTCATTGGGCCCCTTCTCATAACTATCAAACTATAACACTCTCTTCAAAGGGGTTAGTTTCCACCAGCAAAGTGACCTGCCAGGATGCTAAAATCACTAGTCCTGGTTTATCAATTGTTTTTATTATCTATAGAGTAGGTGCTAAAGAATTTTCATATCCACGGCTCCCAAGTCAACATATCCTGCCGTGATAACATATCCTGCCATGATATGAAATGAAGAAACTTGATCTCTCGACATTTAAACCATTTTCTTTGATAAATCATAAGATTGAATCTCTGTTTACTTCCAGAAAAATATTAATACATAGGTATAAATGCTATTGCTTGCTGTTGATTCAACTTCATCCCCTAGTACCCTATTTTAAAAAGAAAAACCCAATTGTATGATGCCCCAAAAGAGATGTCTAATTGGTTGAATCTGTTCAGATTGACAGGTCTCTGACTCTTGCAAACATACAGGCTTTGTAGAGAGTAGCTCTTTTAGAAGACAGTCATCCTGCTCTGATCTGCTCACTACCTCTTGACAGGGCTTGGACCTAAATCCCAGTGTGGCCTTCCCACCTGTGCCCTGGTTTTCCTGCTCCATTTGTGGTTCTCATAAAGATGGTGAGCAATTAGGCTGTTCAGTTGTGGCACATGGTAGTGTAAAATTATGGAATTTAGGATTTTAATGAGTTCAGGTGCCATGCAAAAGAACTCCCCTTACATAGCCCCCACCCCTTGTCCATAAAATTATATAGCTTTAGAATTGGGTCTTTATGCAGCCTGGTCTAAACCATTTTATTTAAAGAAAAAAATAGACTGAGGGGAAAAAAAAGAATGCACACAATTATATGCAGATCTGTTCATCAATCAGGCACTGCAGCAGCTGTGCAGCACATGTTGGTGATCCTGAGTTTGTTGCTGGAACTTGAAAGATAAACATGAACCTGTTTCCACAGAGAAAAATCTGTTCACAGCAAGGAGCTGACCCTGTTCTTTAAACAAGGAGGATGGTGTGGCAGCCTGCTGTGCCCTGCTCTGCATTGCTGTTTGGTGGTGAGGGTCACATAAAGAAGAGACCAAAGAGTGAGGAGCCACTTATTTAGGGCAAAAGGAATCAGCAGCAGACCCCAAACAGTAGGCAGAGTTGACTTTTTCTCCCTACATTCTAGGGCCCAATTAGCTAGGTCACTGGTACAGGCTGGATTTTTCATCTGTGTTTGCAGAGGCGAAAGATCTTTGGCCCAGAGCTAAATAATTGTAGGAAAAAAGGATGTGATTTATGATGAATGAGTAATTCTGGGTCTTATGTCCTTTTAAGTAGATGACAGGTCCCCCATGTTTCTGCCAAACCCCGTGTTTGCTCTAGGTGTGTGGAGAAGGAAGGGCATACAGAGGGGATCAATCTGTTTTAGGGTTCATGGGAAGGCTGATTACTTTTTCTCTGGCCTAATGCCAACAGTAAGTTATTGAAAGGTCCAGCTGTTTGCAGCCATTTCCTTGGTCCAGGTATTCCTTGGGGGATGGAAGGTAGTACAATATATTTGGTTGCTGATTTTTTGTGGGAATGGGTACTCTGGGTCAATCTGCCTCTCTCTGCTTGCAATGGAAGGAGAGCATTGTTGGTGATGGTGAGGAGAATTTTGTGACAATATGGAAGAGATTAATACTTACATCTGCAGGGTCAGTTAATTAACTGGGATTACTGGGGATATAAACTGCCTGAAGCATACATGGCTAACCTCCTTTCCTTTTTTACTAAATGAAAGTAGAGAGTTTTAGAGAGAGTCTGCCTTATTTTTCCTTGATTTTTTTTTCTCCTTAGAACACTGTCTTGGTGTACCACTGAGCAAAATTAATATTTAGGAGTATCCCTTAGTGAATCTCAGGATAAAGGCATTGGATGGGTCTGTGTCCTACAAGAACTTTATCCTTGCTAGTCCTGTACATCAATCAGCTAGAACCAAGTGGAAAAGGTCTGTCAGCATGAGTTGATTCCTTTAACCTGGAAAAATGTTCATGATCCCAGAGGAAAATGGTTTGTCCTTTCAGATGACTACTATTTAATCTATTACTCTAAGAGTCTTAAAGGAAAGTCATATACCCAAGACTCTCTGTCTTTCTCACGCTCTCTCTCTCACACACACACAAGCTCACACACAGTGATGCATCATTATTAATAAATGAATGGAACTATTTGTTATTTATTATTTAAAACTTCAATACTGGCTGGTCTGAGTGATACATGAAATATAGGCAAGTAATTTATTTATTAAGTAAAATAATGATTTTTTTTTTTTTACCACAGCATAACCCCCTCTGACCCCAAACAGCAAGAGCTTTATCAAATACAAATATAATGGCTTGTAATTTTAGAGTCTTCTAGAGCATTGTAACTGACAACCTTTTTAACATAACTACATTGAACAAATAATTTATAGATGTATTCTGGGAATATTTAGGGTATTTTATTACTACTTCTGAAAGCTATGGCATGTTATCGATTTTGGTGTATTGGTGTATTGATATAACCTAAAAGGGAGAGCACATGCTCACCTACTAATCCACATCAGCTTTGATGGCAAACAATATATTTCACTGAAGGGACCCTTGAACCAAAGCAGCAGAGGTTAACAATTACATCATAATCAAAAGTTTAAGATAATGAATGTCACTCATTACGGAACTGAAACTGAAACAAGTTTTTCTTATTTAGGGTTTTGTCCAAATTTCTTCGACCACCTTTTGTTAGCATGAATTTATTTTTTCTTCAACCCACTTCTCACCTGTTTCTTCCTCACTATTCATGAGCCTGCTTCTAGCTGAATGAACCACCACCACTGTCCCGTTCCCAAAAACAGATTTTTTTGAGTGGGTTTTTTGCCCGGGGGGGGGGGGAGGGGGCGCGCTAAAAGTTTATTTGTCCCTCCTCTTGTATCACTTTTTTAAAGTGATTTGTGGATGATTAATAATTGAGTTATCAAGCTCTCATTCCTAGTCATTCATTGCTTTGTTATGTTTAGACTCCGAGTTTATCATATAGATTGTATTGTCCAAATTTCTGACCCCTGCACTTAAGAGCCTCACTAAGAACTTGATGTTGAGCCAGCCTGACCTCTCACACCTCTGAAACTCATCCTGTCTTTCTGCCTTTGAGCTCTTCTCTTTGTTGTGATTTTCCAGAGCCTTCTAGTACACTATTATCTTCTTCTCTGAGCCTGGACACAACTCAGTGTTCCTCACTCCCTTTATGATTTAGCTCTTTGAATGGGTGGGATCCAGTTCTAGTTTTCCTTTTACATTTATCACTTCCCTGGATTGGTTCTGCATCATTTGAGGAAAAGAAGGATCATATAGGTTACATTTTCCATGTAGCCCCACATCACTTAGGATGCAGCTGAGCAGATGCTACAACTTGGTATTCACTAAACTCAGTTTCTCCTTGCAGGGTGGCACCTTTGGGAGCAGTGTGGGACTGAGGAAAGACAACTCAAAGTCCAAGTAGAGAGAAAGACCTAGCAGGGTTCACACCTCAGGAAGTATAGTAACACTTTTACCAGGGTAGTCGCACATTTATTGAGGATCGGGTTCAGGGAAGGTGGGCAAGTATGTGGAGGAATGTACGTGGTAGGGATGTGCGTTGGGGATGTATAATTGCCTTTATGTAGTGGGGATGTGTTTTGGGAATCCATAAAGGTCTGGCACAAGTTAGGGGAAAGTAAATAGGGACTGTTCTTGGGGGGCTCCATTGTTCTCACTAATCAAAATATCCTATCTTGAGTTCCTGTTTTCACTTAACTTTCTGTCAAGGTGGTCTAACTGGTTATTCTAATCTGGCCATAAAATCTGCCTGCTGATTTTGGCAGATACTGGTTTCCCAGTATGTTCCTCATACTAAGACTTCTGTCTTGGTGAGAGGCTCCCTGCCTGACTCTACCGTTTAGCTTGACCAACAGGAACTCTCTTGGGCTTCTGGTGGTGGTGGTGGGGATTTGCTGGTGATCCCATATCAGTATACACCATGTTTAAAATATACTGAAATCTAAGTAGAATTAATCATTGTCAAGATACAGCTCATCTTCCTCTGATGGTGCAAAAATGGCAGCACGATCATAAATTCTACAAAATTCTGTTACTCATAGTTATTGGGGAAAGACTGTCTTTACTTATTTTTTAAATGTAAAAACAATTCTCATAAAAATAAATGACCTGTTAGAAAGTTCTGAAAAGGTGGAAAATCAGAAGGAAGAAAATAAAATGGTCTTCCATCATCTCTTTACATATAGCTGGCATCATTTATTTTATCTTGGTGTGCGTACCTTTGTGTGCATGTGTGCAGGTTCCATATGTATACACACACATTTACGTGTTGAAAGTATCACCTTCATGAATTCCTTATTCATGAACTTGCTGGAATGAAAGAACATGTATAACATATAAAAACAAGTATATGTGTGTGTTTGTTGCGCATGCAAGTCTGGGTAGGTCCTTTAAAAAAGGGTCCCATACTGTGCACTCTTTAGTACTCTGTTTTCCCACGTGTCAATAATATGATTTTAATGGTTTTAAAGTAAGTCATTGTACCTTAGCTTACGTAACCAGTTCATGATTATTGAACATTTAGGGGTTTCAATTTTCCACTCTTACCAACTGTGTTAAAAATGAGCTTTCTTGTAGGTAAATATTTGTGCACAGTTTTCATGATTTCCTCAGGACAGCTTCCTAGAAGTGGAATTTCCAGGGTGAAAGGGCCTGCACATTTCCAGGCCCCTAAGGCACATTGCCCAACTTCCTTGCAGAAAGGTGGCATTCATTCATAGTGCTGTGGGTGGTCATTGAGATGGCTGTTTCCCCATCCCACCATTCCAAAGTTATTCCACTTGAGCTTGAAAAACCAAGGTTGGGAGAGCATAATAGGGTTTATAATGAGGGAAGTGAATATCCATCAGTGTGCTGCCTTAGCAGCTTCCCAAAGGCAGACTCATCTGCTACTCTCCTGCTTCAAACCTCCTATGTCTCTTGTGCCTGAGGAATTATTTCCTTTTCCTTGATTGTGCCTTTTGTAATTTGTCCTCAACCTTTGACTGACTTTTATTTCCCCACATTAAGTTCTCCTGTGTCAGGAATCTCCCCTTAGCCAGAACATACCCTGCTCTCTCAGGTACCTCTACAACTTTGCACCCAGAGGCAGTGCTACCTAGAGCACTGTGATAGCTGTAGTTCAAATAACAACAGCCAGTGCATTTGTCAAAAAATGAAGATAACACTGAAACAGTGAGAACTCTGAATCTTTTATTATAACATAAATAGCTAATATACCCTCTGTGCTTAGTAGGTGTCATTCACTTTCTTTGGGTTAGTGTCTGCAGATATGTTATTATTCTCATATTATAGGTGAGAAAACTGAGATCCAGATTAAGCAACTTGTCTTAGAATATGACAAAAAGTGGCAGACTTATAAAGGGAAACCAGGAAATGTGCTAATAATCCTCTCTCTCCACCAGAGATGCCTCCTGGATCAATTGGCAGCCTACTGTGTTCATGCCTGGAACTCTCCACCGTCCTGCCTATTGGCTTAAGAAAGGCCAGGGACCTGAGATAGCTAGGTATGACCTAAGTGTGCCTTGTAGATCAGGCCTTCTTGACAGAGGTACTGTGGCATTTGGGACTTAAGTACTCTTTGTTGTGGGGGACTGTTCTGTGTACCCCTTACCACCAGGGGTCACAATCAAAATGTCTCCAGACATTGCAAATATTCCTGAGTGGGTCAGCAGATACACTCCCAAAGAGCCATGGGTCTAACTGGAAAGATGTAGGGACTTTTGTTACTATTTGGGACTGGTATCAGCTGAACCTTTCTGCTATTATTTTGTAATCCCCACCTTATGAGACACTCTAGTTCCAACTGGGGTGGGAGTGCTGCTGGCACCCAGTGTGTTGAGGGCAGCTGCTTCATTTGCTTCAGTGCCCGGGACAACCCCCCTGCAATGGAGAATACTTCAGTACAAAATGCCCAGATACTCCAGTGCCCTCCTCACAATTCCTTGTTTTTGACTTCGGTTGGTGCAGTAACTGGAAACTGACCAGGGATTTCATGGTAGTGGCATGTTCAGAACCTGTCAGTATCCAAAAGTCCCATAATAATTGCTTTGCACCTGGAAGTGCTTGTGGAGTCAAGTAGTAAATAGCTATTAAGCATCTGCTGTGTGCCAGGCACTGTGTTCAGTGGTAGGAATATAACTGGACTATTTTACATAATTTGGGGGTGTGTTCTGATCAGAATCCCCAGAGGACAGATTTTAGATTGAAGTCTGAAAGAGGAATAGGGATAATCTAGGAGAGGAGAATGAAGAAGAGAGTCCTGTGCAGAGAGAAGAAAACTGGAAGAGAGGGTATGTCGGGAAAGAACAGAAGGAAGAGTGGCAGGGGAAGGGAGAAGTAGAAGGAAGGGGGAGAAGGAGAAGAAGGAGGAGGAGGAGGGGGAGGGGAGGGAGGGGGAGGGGAGGGAGGGGGAGGNGGAAAGGGAGGGGAGGGAGAAGGAGGGGAGGGGAGGGAGAGAGAGGGGGAGGGAGAGAGGGAGAGGGAGGGGAGGGAGAGGGAGAGAGGGAGAGAGGCAAGTGAGAGCACGTTTGATTTCTGAGACAGAAAAACAGAATTAAACCCTGTGTGGCTGGGAACAGTTTGGTTGCCTTCTCTATACATCCAGAACCAGCCTGGGGCAGTATCTGAGTTACCAATTCCCACAGACTACACTCAAGACCCTGGAGCAATCTGCCTTGGGGGCCCACCAGTTCCCTGCTGTGACAGTAAGGCTTAGAATAATGTGGCTCCTGGTTGAGAAGAGAGGGAGGAGATTAAAATAGACATTTATTTTTCATTTTACATTTAGCTTGGGTGTGGGCCGATGGCTTTTCAGGATCTGATTATTCCCTCCCCAAGGGTCCTGAGGTCAGACACCAGCTGTGAGGATCTGTTACCATGGGTGACATTTCCATCCAATGGGGACTGTGCTGCTTGTTTGCAGTGTGGCAGATGGAGCAGCTAATCGATACAGTCTGGGAGTTGGGCATCCACAGCCCAGTGGGCCAGCCATACAATGAGAGCTGGGCCCCGGGGGATGGAGGAACACACACCAATGACTGGGCCTTTGATTGGAAAAGACCTTGCTTACTAGGGTTTCTGGCCCCAAACAATGCCCCTGTCTTTACTAAGGTGGCCTTAGCACGTCAGGATTTTTTTGCAGCTTTTGCCACAGGAAACAATCTTGGGAAACACTGCTGCTGCTGAACTCTGGGGGTTCTGAGTATGTGTGTGTGTGTGTGTGTGAGTGAGAAAGATACTGAGTATTCTATGCAAGGAAAACACTGTGGCATTTTTAGCACCTTCTGTGTTCAAGCAATAAGCAGGGAAAAGAACCAGGTATGGTCCTGCCTGGCCTCAAGAACATCATGATGTAATCAGGGCAGTTCAGCATGGTCATGAAATAGCCCAAAGCCATTTGATTACCCACTCCACTCATTTATTGAATAACCTTGACGTAGGCAGCCACCAAATGTGTTAGGGGTTGGGATACAGACACCACTAAGTGTGCCACATGTAACTCTATTCCATAAAACAATAGTAGTTGGGACCTATAGCTCTTTTTCCTCATTATCCGATTAAATGTACTTAACCTGAAGAGATAGATAATAATATTTCTCCATTTTTGGAGGAGGAAACAGATTTAATGTTAAGCAGTGACTTATTCTGATATACTGCTCAAAACTATTTCCACTGTTACCACATCTATCTTAGAATTTGAAATTCAAACATTCATATGTATGTTCTCTTTTAGTAAGATATACTGGATGGTTAGTAATATGCTCATTATGTTGAAAATTCAACTGAGTAAATTTGGAAGATATGGGCTTTATTCAGTGATCCATGAAACAGCAGACAGGAGCTGAACAAGGAAGTTGTAGACTAGGCAAAATATCAGGTTGGTTATTGCAAGGTCACTTTCCTGTAAGGTAGGCAGACTATCTGACTACTGCTGATCAGGAGATTCCTGGTTGACTGCTTTAAGATTCCATTTTTGGGAGAGCTGGAAGTGTAACTCAGTTAAATCTTGATTTGATGACGTGGGGCTTTATATAAGAAACTCCAGGTTAAGCCTGTTGTCTTGTGTTTAAAAATTATTTTGAATTATTTGAGATTAGGTGATGAGAATCATTTTGTTCCTTGTTTCCTTAACAAGAATCAGGAAAGCATAACCCTCATACTTGGGAGTGATATGAACTGGGCCATTTGTCAAATAGAACCTTAATTTTCTCATCCTTAGGTGGGTTGGCTTAACAGGGCTTTAATGACAGCCAAGTGGAAACCATAAAGATATTATCCATGGTCTCAATCTGATAACACATGAGGTGACAATTACGGATTTTATGGAGTGAAGTGCACTTCCCAGCCTCAGTTGCCCCTTTCCTTGCTGCTGTTTTAGTTGAGGCTTGCAGATAGTAGTGTAGTGCCAGCAAGGTACAGAGCAGGTTATCTATGATCTGAGAAAACGGGTAAAGGAGGAGTTCTGGAGCCCTCAGTGGCTTTCAGGCTTTCACTGGTCTTTACATTAGAGGCAACCAGGTACACGGTCCCCAGCACATCTTCACTTTCTGGGCTGCTGCTGCTTACTGCTTATTCTTCTCTTTCTGCTCTCTCTTCTCTTCTCTGTTGGTGTCCTCGTGACACCACCCTTATACACCCTGTGTCTCAGCCCAGGTATGCTCACTTGCACATGCCCACACCCTACTTATGGTGCCCGCCACTAGGCACACGTGCAGGACCACAGGTGTCCATCATCGACACCAATGGTGGGAGGGCAGAAAAGCCTGATCACTTTTCCATTTATCCTACAAGGAGTTTCCTATTCTCTGAGAGAATAGATAACTAAAATAAACAGGAGATTTCTCTTCCTCTCCTTGCTTCAGCAAAAATACAAACAAACAAAAAAATCACGAAATAAAACATCATCTCCCTCTCTCCTCTCTTCAGATAGGTTTCCAAAGTCTTATTTCATGCGCCTCCCCAATTGGTAATTTATTTCTTTTAAGCCACAACACATATAAGCATCACTATTTTAATTAGTGAGAAGCAAACAGAAGTAAGAAGCTAGGAGGCATAGCAAGGAGCCCACCACTTGTGTGCTTTAATTATTCATTGAGGTAAATAAAATTAAATATTTTCCTAGCAATCCAGAGGAGGATCTGAAGTAATTACACTGTCAAATTCATCAAAAATTCTCTCATCAAAATAAAAACCTTGATGTCATTTAATAATTTATAATACAAATTCACAGAAATTGTAAAATATTATAAATAGAAAACTGCAGGGTAAGTGAACATGAATTAGTTAGGGGTTATGTTCTAGAAAGAGGCTGTCATGAGCTGTATAAATTTTTAATCAGAAATATTTTTGAGGCCTAATTTAGAGTATGGAATATACCAAGAACTTTAGAATACAAAGAACACAACAAAACAAGAGTTGCAACAAATTCCTATTCCCTGGGGGCTCCTAAACAGCATTCACGATTTCAGGCAGAAAGAAGGAATGTCTTCTGAGATGCTATATATGTTCCTGATCACCTATGACACCTTCCATGTTGTCTACACAGGGAACAAATGAATTAATTAACCTCCATGTAATGACCCTGAATAGCAAATGGGAAAAGTCTGCTTCATTCCCACCAAGAGGGTAAGGCAGCACAGCCACTGAAACTTGTGAAATCATGTGTGATTCTGGAAACCACATGGTTCCATCCCAGTTTGAAATGGTTTTGATTTGTTGAATTTCTATATGAAAAATGCCTGAGGCAAAGAGAGGAAACCAGAGTTTTCTTGCCTTCCTTGCTGTCTGAGGTATATTTGCACCCACATGTGTTCTGCTGGCTTTGGGAGCTTCTGGGGGTTCATCTACCCCAGGACAGGCAAAGTTTTGTGCCACAGGAGAGCACCTTCACTGACTAGGAAGAGTCCAGAAAAAAGTGGATTTTCAAGAAGGCTAATTAGAATAGAAGCAAGGGCAGATAAAAAAAGAACTTCATTGTGTCATTTCAGATATCTAAGAGGTTGGCATGGATCCTGACATAGTAATCAGGGAGACTGATCACTTTTCTGCTTAAAACCTTCAAAACCATCCATGTTTGCTTAGGCTGAATTTGAAGACCTTTCATAAACTGTTCAAGGCCCTCAGGGTTCTGCTTCTTGTGGGCTTTTCCAGACTAATATCTCACTACTCTCGCTCTTGCTTTCTGGGATTAGAAGATATAGCTCTTCTCAGTGCTCTCCCACCCGGGCTTTTAAAAGATCCTTTGCTTGTCACATTCTTCTTTACTGCTTTGAAGGACAAATCCTCCTCATTTTCAGGATTCAGTTTAGATGTTGTCCCCTCTTCCAGGAAACCTTCCAAGATTACCAGATGCCATCAAATTGTCCCATTACATCTCCCTTGGCACCTTGAATCTCCCTTTTATAAATGTACCATGTTTGTTACACTTAGTTTAAGTTACTTGCAGTTTGTCTTCCATGATAAATAGTCCACAGAGAGGGCAGAGACCATATATGCCAGTGCTCCTTCTTTTGACCTCTCACTTCAGAGCATTTAGGATTTGTAACCCTCTTCCGCCTCCTGACCTCCTCTACTATATATACTTCCTGATTTGTTGACTTAGAAGGACTCTTCACTGTGCCTGATCTACTCCCACCTTAGGGCTTCTCTCTGGAAGGTCCTTCCTTCAGCTAGCTGCCTGGCATATGTGGGGGCAGTCTCTCCAAGAGGGTCAGGTAGGGTTTTTCCAATCTTTACAGAGTTAGCTTCTTGCTTGGTAGGGAAAACTAAAGATCAGCCAAGACCCTGTGAGATTTACAAAGTTTATTGCCGTTACTTAAAAATGCAGACTATTTTAAATAAGAGCAGTGCAGGCCCAAGGAGATTTTGTCCTTTGTTTCATTATCAGACACAATAACTCCTCCCTCTTTTATGGCCTGGAAGTATGTAGTTTAGGAGGTCCTATCCAGGTGTAGGTTTATCATTGAACATATTCTTTCTCTGAAAATCTCATCTTTACTCCCAGAGTAAGGATGAGGTCACCTCTTCTTGACTGTCTTCTATCTCTGTCCTTGATGACCCAGAATAAAACATGTAATAAATATCCTTGGTTTGCTCCATCATTCTTTAGAATTTATACCCATGTAAATTCTCCATATGTGTGCTATTAAATTTTGGCTTTTTCTTCTAATAATCTGTCTGATGTTAATTTGTTCATCCTTCTAGTCTCAGAAGCCATATGGGGGAGTTTTCCTCTGTGCCCCGACACATTCTTCATCACCTTTTTCAAGTCTTCAATCACATTTCATCTCCAAATATAGTACTCCATTTTATAACTTCTATACATACCCCCCACCCACCACCTGCTAATCCTTGCTAACCCCCTTTCCTGTGTTTTATGAATTTCCTCAGCATTTAGTTATAGTTAGCCCACTTTATACTACTTGTTTGCCTGTCTTTCCCCTTGAATGTAGGCTCCATGAGGGCAGGGGCTTGTCTGTGTTGTTCACATGTGTCCCTTAAACATAGCCTGGGACATAGCAGGCACACAGTAAATAGTTGTTGAAAGAATAAATGGAAGTATGGTGCCTCCCTGGTGTCGCAATGGTTTAAGCAACGTACTATGAAGCAAAATGCAGCCACTGTAACATGAGTTTGATCCCTGCTTCTGGTCAGGGAGGTGACCCACATGGCACAGCAGACCTCTCCTGTCTTGCCCGCTGCTCCCCTCAGCAGTGTGTTTCATTCAATCTGTCTGTTCTGTTCCCCACTCTGTCTCTAGTGGATCCTCTCACCCTACCGCCCTGTACCTCTGGCCTGTACCCCAGTTCTTGTATGCATAGATAAATAAATCTTAAAGAAAAAAATAATGAAAAAAATGAGTGGAAGTAATGGCCCCTATACTTATCTTTCTGGGAAACCCTTTTATAAGAATATTTCATGGTGAAAGAGTGAGTGCTGTGGTCAGTGATGTAGGGGAGGTGGGGAGCACAAGGCGAGGTAGATTAGCCTTTGCTACTTTCCAGCATTGACCTTTCAGGTCTGGACTGGTGGCATAATAAGTTGGAGAAACTGCTTGATGAGGAAATGGTGATCAGTTGCTATAAATCAGAAATGACAGTGTACTTCAGTGCCAATACCAATTCCATCTTATTGGTAGTGGTTGCTTGGAAGACCATGTTGAGAATGATTCTGAGGCTGTTTATAAGTCTAATGGAAATGAGTGTTGTGAACAGTCAGATGACTTGGGTTTGAAAGGAAGTTGTGATAGCATCTGTGTCATAGGTTTGTATCCTGACCCCTAGGCTGGGAGTTCATTCTGGTCTTTGCTATCAAAATCCACACTTACAGAGGGACTAGTAATGCCATGTTAGTCCATTAGTTTTAAGGAGAGCTAAAGTTTAAGGTATTCAGTAGGGGCCTAAGAATCTAGATGCTTTAGAGCTTGTATATGTCCTTTGGATTGATTAATTTTTCTCTTCCAGAAGATGAAATGGCTGAGCTCTATTAGGGTGGTTTATTGCTTAGAAACTCTAGCAGAAAGAGCATATCTCTCCTAGTCTGTTTTACACTGGCCATTCACACCAATCCCTTGTTGCAAATGTAGCCTGCAGGAAAAGTAACTCAAGGCAGACAGTTCTATAAAATCTTGACCTGAGGAAGAGACTCTGACCCTAATAGGATTAGCTCAGCTTACTACCCCTGTGGTGAGCTCACTAGCCCATAAAAAGCTAGCCCTGCCCCCATATGCTACTATCAGGCCCATCTGAAGCAGCCACCCTTCTGGTTTCAGTCCCCCTTCTACTAACTATAATTAATTACATTGCTTCTTTTCAGGAAGGCTCCTTTGGCCCCCCACTCCTACACAGACACCCTTCATAGAACCTAACATTCACTTAGCATATCTGCTTCCTGCCAGCTACCTCAGCAAGGACAGGATCCTGTTTCTTACACTACATACTTATGTATTTTCATATGTCTCTTTTATCTCCCTCATTAGATTTCAGCTTTTGAGGGCCAGGGCCAGTATAAAAATGTCCAGTGTCTTTTTACTGACTACATGTAAGGATGTCAGCACAATTTTGTCCAAAAAATCTAATATACTGTTGGTTGGATTGAATGGTTCCACCTGCCCAAAGATACAGCTGGTATGATCTTTTCTAGAGACCATTTAGCAATATTCATCACAATTTTGAGTGCACATGCCTTTACCTTAGCCCATCTACTTCTTGAGTTTTGGACCACAGAAATATTCATAGGATCTATATCTTCATATAAAAAAGTACGACCAGTGGGGGATTGTTTGTGATAGTATAAATGAGAAGGACCCAAATGTCCATCCTTAAAGACATTGTGATATAAATTATGATACATCCACATAGTGGAATACTATGTATGTAATCATTAAAAAGAAAAGTAATTTTCTACCAATTGAGAAGCAAAATTGTCTACAATATTGTGTATAATTGTGGAGGATGGCACTTTTTGCAATAAGTCAGAAACACATGTATAAATGTATACATGTATACAAATGTGAATAAACATTAAAATGACTAGAAGACATAACACCAAGTTATTAGTAATTAGCACTGGGGTGAATAGCACTGAGAAAGCAAAGTGTTTCATTGTCTTTTAACTTTTTGCCAGTTTGTAAATTTGTTTTGGTGTTGTTTCTTTACTGTTCCCTTTCCCCCAGCTTTATTAAGATGTACTTGATATATAGCATTGTGTAATTTTCAGGTGGAGGACATATTGATGGGCTAGACATATACAGTGCAAATGATTACTGCTTTAGCATTTGCTAGCACCTCCATCCCATTTCATAATTACCACTTCTTTTCATGGTGAAAAATTTCTAGATCTTCTATCTTAGCAACATTTATGTATTTAATGGAGTATGGACAAAATTTTTAATGACTATGTAACCATTCCAAGATGACAAATAATTTTAACTAATCTTAGCCAAAAGGCTGAGAAGTGATGACAAATTATTTTATAAAGATTTATTTTTATTTTTGCATACAAGAACTAGGGTGTTGGTGAGAGGTGTGGGGGGTGAGAGTATTCACTAGAGACAGAATGGGGAGGAGAACAGGAAGATCTACTGAAATACACTGCTGAGGCAAGCAGTGGGTAAGATAGGAGAGGTCTGCTGCGCCATGTGGTTTAGCTCCCTGGGTGGGATTGAACACATGCTCCCTTGGCTCCGCATAGCTTCGTAATGCTGAGACTTAACCTCTTGTGCCAACACAGAGACCCTGAAAAGTTATTTTAAAGAAGATTTTATTATCAAAATAGCATGGCAGTACTCTAATGGCAGGATAGTTTTAGAAACTATTCAGAAGTTTAGAAGTGCTTTCAAAACAGTTCCACAGTCATTTTAATGATCTCTCGGGTGCTTAGCCATTTCTTAGATGCATTAAACACAGACTACATGTGGCATCTACACAAAGGAATGATTTCTTTTCCCCATCATCATTGATAGCAAGCAAGACTGAGTGACTTGCTCTGTTTAATGAAATGTGAATGAAAGTGATAATGTGTAATTTCTGAGCAGAGGTGTTACGAGTCAGTTCATGGTTTGTTGAATTCTCTTTTTCTCTTTGTCATAAAACCAGCAATATATCAGGGGAAAGTTTCTATATTAGCCTGGGTCCCTGGAGCTGAACTTCAGTCAGCCCTGACAGACATGTTATACAAACAAGAAGTAGAACCTGCTGTTGTGTTGTAAGCCACTGAGATGTGGGGTTGTTTCTCGCAGCAGCATAACCTAGACTCATGCAGATGCTCATAGACTCTACTAGTTCCCTAAATAGAGGTCTTCACTAGCCTAGAAATCACAATATCTGCTTCTCATCCTACCTCTGCCACAAGCTCTCTATGTGATTGGATCAGCTAGGATGCTTTAGAGCTCCAGAAACTGGAAGTATGGCAAAAAGCAACTTTGACAACAAGGGCATAGATGTCTTGCATAGCATGAAATCCATACATGTTATTATTGGGGGCTTAGGCTCTGCTCTCCTGCCGTTTGGCCTTTTGTCGTGGTTGGAAGGTAACTATAGGAGTTTCAGGATTTCACTGCAGGCATTGTAGTGTCCTATGAAAGAAGAAGAGGAATTTTTTTCCTTATGTGTTTCTTTTTCTTCCTTTATGTTTTTATTTGAGGAAAGTGTTTTCTGAAGATTCATCAGACTAGTCTCACAGACCCATTTAAAAAATATATTTATTTATATTTCATGACCAAATGGTGTTCATTCCAGGTTAGAATACATTCCAGGTTCATACAAGTTTGGTTAACATTAAAAATTAATTAATGCAGTTCATCTTATCACAATGAATGAGAAAACTAGATGACTGTTTTTAAAAATATATATATTTTTTTATTTTTCTGTAACTGTCTAATCATTGCTTTATGGTTGCTTTTGACTAGCCATGGTTCATTACTTCTGGGTGTGACAGTGGAACCCTTTTCTGCAAGTGACTATTCAACCAAATTTGGGGTTTTGTCATCTAGGCAGAAGGGGAGGATGGAATTAAAGTCTGCTTTAATGACCTTAATCAAGTACTTTCCTCCTTGAATCCCAGTCCCCCCATTTACAAACCAAGGATATTGACATTAGTTTCTCATGCAGGGAGTCTTATTACCATGGAGTCCAAAACTGTGTCCGCTGACAGAATAGGGCCGAAATTTTCTTAGAGGGGACCTTGGATGGAATAAAACTATAGTCTGTGCCCCAAGGTGCCACTGGCTTAGGTCATCAAAAGGCCTGCTTCATCAGCTTCCTGACAGACAGTCCTATTATAGGTTCCAGGTCCTGTAAAACCTTGCATCTTGGATTTTACATGCCCAGGGTGAATGTGGTCTAGCTGAGGGATCTATACATGCAGTTTTGTTAGCTTTTAGTTACATATCAGATTGATTTTAAAAGTGCTTTGAAGACTTATAAAGTGCTTTGTGCTGGGAGAATTTTTTCCAACTTTCCCTCTTCTCTTATGTTGCATACCCCCAAACCTCTGCATCCCCTCACAATTTGCCTAGACTCAAGGCACTTTATTGACAAATTTAATATAATACAGTCCCAAGTGCTTTTGAGCCATCAACTTCAGAAATAATTTATCATTATCCTTATTAAAAGCTGTACAAAAGATTTGGGAGCAGAGAGCAGCCAAGTCAAGTGGGTGGACTCTGTGGGAGGATTGAAACTGAGGTGTGCGTGTCTCAGGCACCAACTCATCTGTCTCTAGGCATTGGCTGTTCATGGTCAGAATGAGATGGGTTCATCTGATGAAAGTTCCAGAACTTTTATTTTATTGGACCAGGTAGACACAGATATAGCCACGGCCTGCTCAGGCAACGGAAGGAGACTGGGACAGGGATCTATTAAAATTGATACAGTTGAAGTCATCCTGTCTCCTGTGTCCTTTGGGATATTTTGGCAGCCTCCTCCCCCTCCCTACTACATGCCCAGGAGAGCTTTCATGAATGATATGTAGCTTTGCCACTTGGTTGTAACTGAGAGCAAGAGTCCTAAACAATGTGTTATTTCTTTGTTTAATTTCATTTTTTTCATCTTAGTAGTGTACTGTAATGCTGAAGTCACCCTCCTTTTTTCCAATAGACAAACCACCACAGTACTCTGGCCCAAGGATGACTGCTAAAGGGAATGACTTTACCTCTCTCAAACTACTGGTCCTATTTGTTACCATTAGAATATAAAGCATGCAAGAGCTACTGAGTTGGGTTTATTTTCCTGCAGGGCCTCTTAGAAATGTTACTTTGGGGCTGGAGTAGTCTCCAGAGGTTTAAGTTCAGGGCAGAGAAACAACACCAAATTAAAATGGATGTAATCTGAAATGTTGTTGTTCCAAAATATTTGCCATTGAGCAATGTTGGCATGATTGGCTGAGTTACTTACCAAGGGTAAGAAGTCTTCCTTAGACACAGGTACCCACAAAACAAACCAAAGAGAAGGAAGAAGAGCTAACCTTTGATGGTTAAATCAAATGTAGATGGGGAAAGTCATGCGAAATAGCTGTATAGTTTAATGAGTTTTAAGGCAACACCCTTTAACCACCAGAGAGGTCAAGACATAAAACTCTACTAGTCACCGCGGAAGGCTCTTTGCATGCCCCATCTGATTTCATCCCTCCCCTTCCCCAAAGTAACCACCCTCCTGACTTTATAGTAATCACTTCCTGTTGTCCTTTACAGCTTTATCCTCCCTAGACTCTAGTTCAGTCTTAACTATTAAAAAAAAATGGCCTTGACTATTCAGATTCCTTGAATCCACAGGTTCCTCATACATTCCTTTTTTTGCCTTACAGTTCACCTTTGACCTCTAGAGTTTTCCTGCCATATGGGCATTGCTGCTTGCACACTCCTTGTACAGTAGTTTAATGTGGTCCTCTGTCCTGTGTTGGTATAGAAGTTGGGAATTGTGCTCAGAGGCTCATTAGACTCAGGGGCAGTTTTCTTGGTAGGTGCTATTGTGTACTTTCACCAGAGGCACATGATGTATATTTTTTGCTCTTTTTTTGTATTTTAATTTTTATTTATTATTTCTTACAATGCTTGCTTTCTTTCCTGGGTGTAGTGCCCATAGAATTTCCACCACCAATTCACCCATCCACTGTCACCATAGTCCCTTGTGCTCTTCCTGTTCCTGCCTAGATCCCTACCCTTTGCTCTTCCCTGAAGAATGTCTCAGTTTTGTAGCTGTCTATTTTGTTTCATCTTGTTGTCATTTTTGTTGTTATTATTTTAATTTTTTTCCTTGACTCCTGTATTACTCCTAAAAGCGAGACCATCTGGTAGTTTTCTTTTCCCTTCTGACTTATTTCACTGAGCATAGTCCCTTCAAGCTCCATCTATGTTTCTATGAATGGCTCTAGTTTGTCTTTTTTGACTGCTGAATAATATTAAATTATGTGTATATAGCACATTTTTTTTGACCCAGTCATCTATTTTTGGGCATTTGGGTTGATTACAAGTCTTGCCTATTATAAATAATACTGTGATAAACATAGAAGTATATGTATTCTTTTGAATTAATGTTTTTGTGTCCTTTGGGTAAATCTCTAGGAGTGGGATTCCTGGGTCATATGGAAGTTCCATTTTTAGCAGAGTGAGGAACCTCCATACAGCTTTCCATAGAGGTTCAACCAGTTTGCATTCCCACCAGCAGTGTAAGAGACTTCCTTTTTCACCACACTTTGCCAACATTTGTTGTTGGTAGTATTTTTTATCTTGTGCTATTCTTATTGGCGTCAGGTGGTATCTCATGGTAGTTTTAATTTGCATTTCCTAATTATGAGGAATTTTTATTTTTGCTCTTTTTTGATGTTAGCATTAGACAGTGCTTCATGCCTGGCTCTATTAGTTCATGTGAAATTTCTACATGGTGATATCTATTTCTTTTTTGTTCATTGCTAAAGAACTTAGAAACAGAGGCTTTCCCTCATCTACTGGTTGTATAGTACACATAGGGGATGCACAGAGTGGGAATTCTTTCCTGTTATTTACCATAAAGAATTGGTTAAAATCATCTTCTGAAGGTAACTAATTTGCTTTAAAAAAATTATCACTATAACACTGCTGGTGGGAATGCAAGTTAATCTAACCACTATGGAAGGCTGTATGGAGGTTCCTCAGTCTACTAAAAATAGAACTACCAGATGACCCAGCAATCCCACTCCTAGGGATCTACCCAAAGGACAGAAAAACACCGATCCAAAGGAGTACCTGTACCCCCATGTTTATTGCAGCACTATTTGTAATAGGTAAGACCCGGAAACAACCCAAACGCCCATAAGTAGAGGACTGGATCAAGAAGATGTGGTACATATACACAATGGAATACTATTCAGCAATCAAAAACGATAAACTAGAGCCATTTATAGAAACATGAATGGAGCTAGAAGGAATTATACTCAGTGAAACAAGTCAGAAGGCAAGAGAAAAATGTCAAATGGCTTCATTTTTAGGAGGGATGTGAAAGAACAAATACAACAAAAATAAAAAAGAAGAAATTAAATAAAACAAGAGAAAGCTCGATGAAATGGCAATTACAACCAAAAACAAACAAACAAAAAACTCAACAAGATCAAAAGGTCAAAGATAAACCAAAGAGCTCTGGGGAGAGGAGGGGTGGGGAGGGCAAAGATGGGGATAAGGGCATAAGGGACTGAAGTGATGGTGTGGGACTGAGGTGGAATGGTGGTGGGAACTCCCTGGAGACTACAAATGATGTCAAATACAATTAAATAAATCTAATAAAATTATCACTATAAATTCAGAGACTTGAGCATGCATCAATGGATTCCTATATTATACTCTGATCTCTGTCTTTGGTATCATTAGTGTTCTGAATATATGGACTAGTGCTGTTGCTTTCAGATTTGACTCTTTCTCTTCCTACAAATCACTGGGAAAGGAAGTGTACAAACTCTTCATGAACTGCTCAAAGATCAGCAGGAGATACTTGATTTTAGTTTTGGATCTTTTTATTTTGGGGCTTAGTGACAAGGTAGGGCTAGTATAGCAATGACTGTAAGAAGTTCCAGCTGAAAGACTTTGAAGATTTATGGTTGTAGTGGTGAGATGTTTGTCACTGTCAGATGGATGCCGTTATAGGTGGCATTTATCCAGCCTCCTCTTCTGATCCCAGGAGCACGCTGCCGCCTCTGATCCCCATGCCTGCCTTTCCATTTGGCCTGACAGCAGGAGGAGAATGTCCCAATCAGATTGGCATACGTATTTTCTTCTAGCTCAGTAGTTAGGTTTTCCACTAGAAATGACTAAATTGGCATTTTGTGGTCAAAATTATATTTCACGTTATTTTCCCAGGAAATGTGAGCCCAAAAAATGCTTTCCTTTTAATCCTCCATCTCCTCTTCCTCCTCCTCCAGAATTCTATGTAACTAAAACATGAGTTAACCTTTATTTTTCCAATTGTGAGTGACAGTGATGGCAGGAAGACACAATGTGCTAGATTATCCAGAGGTATTGTTCACCTAAGTCTCTACTGTCCACAGTGAAGAGATTCTCAGATTCCCAAATAGTGGGGTTTGGTGAGCAATGTCTTTCAGATAATGTCAGGCTTAATTAGTGGTCTCTGGTCATTCACCTCTGTGAAAGTCAATATTTTGTTCAACCTATCAGGCAGAAGAATGAGTCTCAGCTCTAATCGCTCAGAAAAGCAGGTGCAGTTTGTTGGTAGACTGAGTTCAAGAGAAAGATGCAGCAAAGTTTTTTATTCTCTGGAGTCTGAACCTGAAGCCCACATTGCATGAGTTAAGCCCATTCTGTAAGAACTGCAGGATATTGTCTCAATCATTGGCTTTCGAATTTGACTTTGAAATCTTACTGGAAACCGTTGGATGATAACCCCACTTCTTTCAAAGGGGCTCTGTCCAGTTGTAGAGTAACCTGTGCTGACTGCTCTTTTTAAATTTAAGGTTTTCTCCCAAGGAGAGGCTTACAGTGCTTCCAGGTAACTGAAGAAAAGCACATTCTTTCATGCGGCTTCCACTCCCCACATGGCCCTGAGGCCGCCTGGCCTGACTCTCCTTCTCTCACTCCAGCTAGCAATGAGGTACCACTGTTAGAAGCCAGGTCCCTTTCCTTGGCAATAGCAGCTGCTAACTAACAAGCGGGTCATTAACTACGAGTAATGATGGATATAACCAGATTGCCTTGCTGGCCTTTACAAGAAAAATCTTTCCTTACCAAACTATTTTTCTCAGAATGAAAGAGAATGTTGTTTTGATACGTGAGTCTGTAAGTAAACATTTAGAACCCACAGATAAACTAAAACACATTCTTACCACATCTCTCCACAGTTTGGAAAAGGGAAAAATTCATGTTTGACTTACATACTCTTTTTTTCCTCTGGCTCTTGACATACCTAGATGCAAGGTACAAAAATGCTCACTAGCAACAAGAGATGGAATACTTTCTGTTATCTACAGAGAATTGGTTTGTAAAATTTCAAAGCCATATTCTCCTTGACTGACTGGGTCATATGGAAAATAAAAATTAATGAAAAATAGTAATAAATACTGATTTTCTATAGCCTAATAAACGAAGTCTAAATTAAATGACTTCACTTAAAGCTTTGGTGGCAGAGACCAAATTAATTAAAAACACCAGGCTTAAACAATTGGCCATCCATCTTTAAGCATAAGTAAAGGACAGAATCCATATAACATTCCACTGAGGGTGAAAAATGAACAATTGTATGGGTCCTGGATGGTCCTAATTTGGCAAGCACCCTGGAGACTTTTAAGATGGCCCCTTTTTTCCTGAGACATATGGACTCTACACCATTGTCATGTTTAATCTGAGAAGCTGGGTTCCCATGCTTTCTATTTGTTTGTTTCCATGCTTGAGGCCTGTGGCTGGGGCCTCCTGAGTTTGTAGCAATTGGAGTCAGCTTTTGTTTGGCCTTTAAGATGAAATAAGACAAAACCATAAACATGCTACAAAACACCAGAATATAAAGGGATTATTGGTGCCCTAATTAGAGAACTAGGAGGTCATTATTCCACTTGTCCCTCCACCCTCCCAACCACATGCCTCTCTGCTTGCTCAGGAACAAAAGAGATTTAAAAGTCAGACAGTTTATTTTAATGACAACCCTCTTAAGTCTGGGTATAGTTGGAGGACATTTAGTTGCTAAGTGAAGAGTTTTTGCTTTGTCTTAGAACCTTAGAAATCAGAGAAGCATCAAAATAAACCAGCTCCAGATAGTCAAAAGTATCCTGTTACGCAAATCTTTAAGTGGTGCAAGGAAGCACACCTACCTATGTGTCTTTCTCCTCAATTTAGTGAATGTCCATGTTCCCCTCTGACCTCCTTTTGGAGACAGCTGGTGGATGCTGTGTTCTTTGGAGGAAGTGAATTATCCATTACTGGGGGTGTTTGACCTTAGACTCCAGGGTCATTCTATCAGGGCTGATGCCCCTAGTGTCCATTTTCAGAGGGTAGTTGTCTGAGAAAGATGACTCTTATAAGACTTTTGCCAACCCTGAGATGTTGTACATGAGAATGCAGACCTGGACTCAAAGGAAATTAACTTTTGAAAACCGTAGCAGCCCCATCCAGAAAATTTTTCCCCAGGGGACAGAGTGCCTAAATGCTGCTTTAGGAACTAAGAAAAAATCCAAGATGTGAAATGAAGGTGTTTTTATTGATAATCAGTTGGCCATTGAATTAAAATTTAATATTTCTGAGTAACCTCCAGTTGCTACTCATTTCTTTTACTGTTCATTGTGGCTACTTGATAAAGAGGTCCCATTTGACCTTCAGTGAAAACAGAATGACTATACAAAAGGTACATATAAAAATCTGTATTTTCCAGTTCTGACTCTCAGGGAGAAGGGAGATAGGAACTGCACCTCGCATTGCACAGCCAAATGTTGATTTTTCTACCCTTTTCAAGTTCCTTTGCTTAGTAAATTTATTATACAGAGAGATAAGTTATCATTTTAAGATATCCAGAGTTATTTTAGGATTCTGCAGTGTTTCATGAATTGCTTCACATGGTACACTATAAACTGGCTTAAAACCATTCAACTAGGGTGCAGAATTTATTTCCCCCCCATTATCTGGGGGAAGCCTTGAACTTTCCTCCTCTCCTTCCCACCTAACCTCAGAAACTTCATTTGTTAGTGTCTACTAACAAATGAATTAACAGATATCTAACAAACACTAACAAATGTCCACTAGTTTTTATAAGTATTTTACTTTGTCAAATCATCTACTATGTAAATGTCCAATATTTGTTTTCATCATTCTAACATGCTTTATTATACATAATGCTCTTAAATTTGCTCCATTTTGTTGTAAATAAGTAAGTAAAAAATCCATATTAGGGTATTTGACTACATAATTTAATAAAACATCCTTTTCTTTTCAAAGAATATCTATGATTGTGAAAACAGTTTATTGGAAAAATATTAAATTAATTGCTAGTGAGTATAGGTTTCTCCTGCTATCTGAAAATAGAATGTTTCCTTTAGTTATGACTTGTTAGGCTATTTTTTGGGGTCTAGGAATGCTAAATAATTTTTGCATATAAATTAATGATGTGGGACCTCCCTGGTGGTGCAATGGGTTAAGCAATGCACTATGAAGCAAACCACAGCCACTGCAGCACGAGTTCGATCCCTGGAGCTGGCAGGGGAGGTGACAGACATGGAGCAGCAGGCCTCTTCTGCCTTGCCCGCTGCTCCCCTCAGCAGTGTGTTTCAGTTAATATGCCTGTTCTGTTCCCCACTCTGGTGGATCCTCTCACCTCCCCACACACCTCTGGCCTATTTATTTATTTATAAATAAATAAATCTTTAAAAAATAAATTAATGATAAATTATATTCTAAGATCAAAGCCCTTCCTACCAAAATGTATCAAATAGGAACATTCTACTTTCAGATAGAAGGGGAAACCTACATCTCTAATATATATTGGTAGCAAATTGGGTTGATAGCACAAAAAGTTGTATAGAGAATATAGAACAAGCTACTAGATATTTTGGAACAAGAATAATAAATTTGTGACAAAAATTCATAGCAATATTTCCCTGTTCTGTATTCATGGTGGGCATCACTAATAGAGCATAGCATTCTTTGATCTTGTGTTTCACTTCCATCTTTGCATGGAACTCTAGACAGTCCTATCCTTTGACTAGAGTTCCTCACATGCTGTTCTCACCTGCGAATTCATACAGGCTTTCATCCTCACTACTGGCAGAAATAACTCTTGTCCTAGTTGCTGGTGACTCAGTGCCACATCACCAAGTCCAAATGTCAGCTCTTAGACTACATTTTGCTCAACCTTTTACCAATTGATCTCTCCTTTTTCTACCTTCTCCACTCGGCTTCCAGAATACCATTTGCTTTTCCTCCTGTCCCATGACTATTCCTTTCAGTATTTTTCCCTCATTTTCCATATTTCCTTTTCATTGACCAGATTTTTATTTATTTTTTAAGGACTTATTTATGCATACAAGAGCTGGGGTGCAGGCCAGAGGTGTGGGGTGTGAGAGGATTCACCAGAGACAGAGTGGTGAGCAGAACAGGCAGATCGACTGAAATACACTGCTGAGAGAAGCAGCAGGTGAGGTAGGAGAGGTCTGCTGCGCCATGTGTGTCCTCTTCCTGACTGGGGATTGAACTACAGAGGCTGTGGAGCCCCACAGTGTGGCGCTCAACCCCTTGTGCCACCACGGAGGCCCACTGACCAGATTTTTAAATACCAGAATGCCCTAGAACCCTAACTTCTTGTCTACACTCATGACCTTGGTTATCTCATCAGTCAAAAGGCTTTAAATGTCATTTGTATGACTCCAAACGACCGAATTCCTATCTGTAAGACCTCTGCCTTGAATGTTAGACTCCCAACTGTTTGTTTAAAGCACCTAAATCTAATAGGTGACTCAAACTTAAGATGCTTAAATTTAACAATTTAATTTTACCCCTAAATGTATTTCTAATCAGTCTCTTTTGTCTTAGTTGCTCAGACTAAATCTTTGAGTCATCTTTTTTCCCTTCCTCCATCCTTCCCTCCATTCCTTCCTCTTTCCTTTCTCTTCTCATCCCCCATATCTAATCCCTCATCAAAACTTGTTGCTAATACCTTAAATATATATCTGGAATCCAGTTACTTCTTACCATCTTTACAGCTGTTATTTCTTTGGGTCTCTGCTGTGATGGACAACTCACTATGGAAAAAATAGTTCTCTCCAATGGGCAACCTTTAGAAATAGGCATTGAAGGGGGTCCTGGATATTAAAATAATTGGGGACATGTGTACATATGTGGGTATGAGGTTTTTGTTTCTGTTATGTTTCCATAACAGATTTGCATAGAACAAGATGTTTAGATTCTTTGGTTATCTGGGATCATTGCATTAATCTCCCTACTTGTCTTTCTACATCTGCTCTTGCCCCTTCCCCATCCACTCTATTTTCCACAGGGCAGTCAGAGTAATCATCTTACTCTGTCCAACCACTCAGGCTTTCTCACGTCTCAGGACCTTTGCACTTGCTGCTTTTCCCTCTGCCTGAAATATTCTTTAGGCATTGACATAATTCACTCTCTTCAGGCCCCTTATCAAGGAACCTATCCCAAGTTATCAAAACAGCACCCTATTGTCTGTTTTCCTTGCTTTGTTTCTGGGGTCTTGAGAGCACTCATCACTCCCTGATACATTTTATTTTTATTTATTTCTCTCCCTAGAATGTTAGTTCCATGAGAACTTTGTCTGGTTCAGTGCTATATTTTTGGCACCTAAATTGAGTCTGTCTTAGGCCAGACTTCTTAGAAATGGACTCAGATTCATGTACAAATTTCGTGGGCTACTTTCACAGGAGACATGTTGTGAGAAAGTGAGTGGGTAGGTGTCGGAAGAGGTAGATAGAGCTGATTGGTGACTGTGCCAGAGGCTGCAGCCTTAGGACTGGGAAAATCCTTGGTTGGCTCTAACTGAAGCAAGGGAGATAGACCTTTATACCTTGGAAATGAGCAGTCACTGTTTCCTGGCAGCTATGTGAATAAAGAGATCAGTCCTGAAGAGTGTGGAACGTCCCCTAAGTGATCCAGATGTGTTTGCTCATTGTTTCATGTTCCAAAATGTTTGCTCAGTGCCTGGATATTAAAAGTGTGAGTCCATCCTGGCTCTAGTCTCATCTTAGGTGTTCCTTTCATCTATCTTATTGCTCTTGAACCTGAAAACTCAATGGATCCTTTGGACACTGCTCATTACTGGCCAACCAACCAACTAACCAACCAACCAACCAACCATTAACAGCAGCTTTCCAGGTCAGGAGAGGGAAAGAGTCATTTCAGAGGGTTCTGGCAGGTCAACTGATTCCTGATACCAGGTGTCAGGGCTGGCCTTTCAGTTTTGGAAGACTGTTACTAGGCATGGAAATCATCCCAACACTTGGGAATAATATTGAGAAGAAAGTATTTTGTAAGAAGGCAACAAATTGCTTTTAGGTAAATCTTTTATTGAGATTCTTAAAAATGGATAAGGAACCATTAAACTTGATACAAAGCAACTAACAATTCTATGTAAAATTTCCAAGATGAGTGCCTCCTGGGACACCTGAAGCAATATAGGCAAAGTTGACTTTCATTCATCTATTCATTCTCTCAGTCATTCATTCAGTTTATCAATCATTCAACCAGTTTTTAATAAATGTCAACATATTCTGGGCAGGTTGTAAATATATAAGACCAACTATTAACTACATTGAAAAGAACTCATACATCCATACCTGTACTATGCTAACTCATTTGCTACATGGATTATCTCAGTTCACCTTGTAACAGCTATGTGAAGAAAGTGTTATACTTTTTTTCTTAACATTTTTTTTTAGTTAGGGAGATTTAATCACTTGCTTAAGGTCACACAACTCCATCAAGTATATTCCACTTCAGATGTTTGTAAAAGATTCTAGTACTTTCTTTTTCTGAACAGAGAACAATGAGATATAATTCCTACTCTTTAGAGGTCACCAATCCCGCAGGAAGATAGATGAATGAATAAATGAAGTTGAGCATCAAGATGTACATTTAAGACCCAAGAGTCTAGTTCATGTTCTTTCTTCCCTAGCTACGTGTGTACTTTGAGGATGAAAGGCTGCAATTTTCTAGTGGTTTTATCCAGATGCATTGGCTATAAGTAAGAGAATATCTAGTGGAAGAGAACCATAGAGTTCTTGTACATGGAAAGAGTTGGAGGTAGGTGCTACCTGGTTGGCTGGTTTGGTAGCTCAGTGAGGTCATAATTCTGGGCCATCTCCATGATACTTGCCCCAACTCTGTTCTCAGCCATTAGGGAGGATAGAGTTCCATAGACCATGTGAGTTCAGTGGGGCCAGATGAGAAGACTCCAAGCCAATGACCCTGTGTGGGACTGGATAAAGACATGCCCAGGAATCGAGCAAAACCAGCTGTCTCAGTTTATTTTGAAACTTCTTCTCTTCAAAACAGCCCACATAATGGTGTCCTGGGAGCACTAGGGCTGCATTTTCTGTGAGGATGGGTTTGGGAGTGGCCCATCGGTTGCAGATGAGTACCTGAGGTAAAGCTAGATTGAGGGTCAGGCAGATGGGCTAACCAGACTTAAAACCAAGGGGACTGAAGGGAAATACAGACATAAGGAAGGAAATTGGAAAGACTGAAACCAAGCAAGCAAGTCTAGAGAGGCAATAGTGCTCTTCTCTCTAGGGGTCATTTCTGGAAGTGTTTCATTTAACCTAGACAGGATTTCTTATGGGACTGCTGTGAGCAGGCCCCATCCAACAGTCAGGGACAAAGGCTGAACTAGTCCAGGTACAAAGGGAATAAAGAAATACAAATGAAAAAAGACCTCAAGGAAGTATTCCTTTCCCCCATCTCCAAATGGCTTCAACCCCCATCTCAGGGCTGGGTTTGGAGAGATGAAGCTACAGGGGTTTTGTTCCGAAAATGTTAAAAAATGTAACATAGATTATCCACTGCAGAGACATACTACTTTTAGTGAAAAAAACTATCTCTTGATAAAATCTAGGGGGTTATTTAGAACTAGAGCAGTCTCTTTTGTCTTTGAGGCTCTTGACAGAGTGAAGTCTCTACTCAGTAGTTCTGTAAGTTCAACAAACACTGATTCTAATACTCACTGAAGGAAGTTTTTCTTCCTGGAATAAAGTTACTTACCACTGCCCACATCTTTCACTGGGTTCAGGAACAATGTAGCAGAACTGAGTAATAAACACAGTGCTGTCAAATATATATCTTCTCATAATAGATACTATACCTTGAAATGCCTACAGGGAATCACTTTTTAAAGTCTCTAACATGTGGTAGTTTTGCTACGACTGGTTGAGCCATGGAGAAATGATTAAAAAAGAGTAATAAATTCAGATTTTACACTAGGCACCAATCATTAAGCCAAAATGAAACTACCGTACTCAAATCTTCTACAGCTTAGAGCTAATTAGACCTACATCTCCAAATGGCTGGAGCATCATGCAATGCAGCAATTGTTATAAGTATATTCTCATCAAGTGCCGGCTGGTGATTTACATTGGTGGTCCTGCTAGTGCTTACCACATCCAGGAGGAAGTCTGAGGGGGGTTCTGGAACAAGAGTAGGGCTCTTGCCTATGAGCATCTCTCCCCCTTAGATTCCTGGTGATTGTGTGAATGTTTTGGCAAGACAGAGCTATGACCTAGGAGGCAGTTTTGTCCCAGTGCATTTTAATTACCACTGAAACACAATGTTTTAGATAGTGACTGGGTTTTATACAGAGTTGAGAAGTGAGAGTTTGTACCACCTCCGGGGTTGCTGTGAGGATAAAGTATGCTTATTATGTTCTTAGTACTCTCTTAGTACATAGTCAGCCCTCATGATACAATAGCTCTTTTTTTAGAAAAAAAAAATTCAATGCTTAATCTACTGATTGCAATGTCTGGTTTATTCTAGGTTGATTTTTGGCTCTAAAAGGAGGTACTATTTCAACTTACACTGGGTGGTTAGTAACTTTAATGTGTTGGATTTCCTAAGAAAATTACCTAAGCAAGGGTAATCCAGGTTTCTGTTGATCCTGGCTGATGTTTCACACATGTAAATATGCTTAGATCCCATCTAAGAAATACTAGCTTGGTTCATCAGATGTTAAAAAGAGTGGGTCTGAACTTGCAGCTCCCACTACTTCATGAAGAGAGCCTGTCACCCACTGTCCTAGTGGGAAGAGCTCCAAAGACCAGAGAAGCAGGGAAGTCGTGGGGCATAAGAGGAGGGGAGTCTTCTAAATGCCACCCAAATGCATCTTGATTCAAGAGGAGTTGGATCTGTCTTGGATCTGTCTTGTCACAGATGACAACAGCAATAATGTTAGGATTATTTTCTAACTTTCTGAATTCTTATCGAATTCATTATTTATGATTGCAGAGGAAGTTCAGCAACACTGAGAGCTTCTTCTTTGCCTCTCAGCCACTGGCAAGGTAGATATTAGCCCCATACTTTGTGCAAGGAAATCTGAGATTTGCTGTGCTTACATGATCCAGCATTAGAGTAATAGGTGGACTGGAGTCTCACCCAATTTTGTTGGACTCAACATGGCTGTAATCTGGACGTTGTCCCCGTGTTTCTGTTGGGAAAATTGTAGGATTGCATTTACTCACTGTCCCTAGATACTCTGAGTTCATGGTATATGACTTCATGCTTTTTGGCTGCCAGCCAAGGAATGAATGAATCCTCCACCAGCCTTGATGGACCCTGACCTTGTGCTCCGTTTCATGCTAGTGAGAGTAGGGCACAAATAAGTACCAGATGGGGTCCCTTGGATGAAGGAAAGAGCACACATAAAGCATTTAGCAACCAGCACAGCATGCTGTGCAACTGAAAACTAACATGGTGGGTGTCACAGCCATGGGCCAGGCAGCTCACAATGTCACCCCCTTCTGCCCTATGCCAGACCTTCTAATTCTTTAGACTTCTCTCTCTTGCTGATTCTGGCATGGTCTCCATCTCAGACTCCTTCTCAACACAGCAGCCCAAGTGACCACAGCCACTGGATCTTGTGAGGTTGTTGTCATTCAGGAGCAGTTCATAGAGGTCTGGTGGGATCTGCAAAAGCTTCGTTGGGATGGTGGGTTAAAGACTAGCCTGAAGGAAGGGAGAATTTAGATGTGGGAGTGAAAGAAAGGAGGCTATTCCAGGTGGAAAGAAGCACATTAAAAAAGCCTCTGAATTGAAAGGGAGGGAGTAGCCTCCTGGGGATGGGGATGGGAGTGACTTTCCTGATGTGTATGCTCTTGGGGCAGGAAGAATAAGATTGAATAGAACTTTTTTTGACTTGATTTTGACCTATTTATGAACATCATAGCCTACCCAGAGGTAATAAGATGGTAAGAATATTAGCTCCTATTTATTGAGGTTATTGTGGCCGTCATACTGCTGCTGCAGATGCACATTGTCTTATTTTACCCTTCAAGCAACTTAAAAGCTAAGTATCAGTACTCCTATTCTGTAGGGGAGAATATAAAACTTAATCATTATATTGTTGCTTACATATCTGGTGGGGAATATCACTGGGATTCAAAAGCATCTGAGATTTTTTTGATATCAAATATCAAAGAATATTTGATACTATGGACTTTATCTTCCCAGCACATTCCTCCCTTGCACATGTGTGCAGACACATGTACATGTAAACATACAACAGATAAACACTTTCACATGCAGTGTCATACTCAAACATACATCTATAGGTATAGCTACACATACATGCATATATATGCTTCACACATTCATACGTACTTATATCACTTATATATATGCATACATGACACACACACCATTTTTCTGGGAAGAGTCACTGCTCTTTAATCCCAGGGGTAAGTGTGTGACCCACAGCAGGCTATTTTTTTCTTCCAGCATTTGAATTTTGAGCAGAGATAGAGACAGTAGGAAGCTGAGTCATCTGATAGCTGTGCTCTTGAGAAAACCTCATGAGTGATGGATATCCCTGAGTTGCCTGGTTCCTGTCTTTCTTATGCTTGGTTAACCAGCCTTTCCTTTTATTCTTCAAGCTGCATGGTAGGCTTCCAATAATTGCCTTTTTTTTACCCCCTGAAGTCAATTTTTGTTGATTGCCACCAAAGAGCCCTAATTGATATAAATCATCTTTGGTTTAGCCAGTAGCAGTGTTGGATTCCATTCCAATGAGAATTGTGGCCAGTGAAATGCCAAAGGCAAGAAAGGAGAATTTTGTTGCTTTGTTATAACACTGTCTAGTGGGTAGGGTCATGATGTAAATGAGACTGATATATGAGGGCCTTTTAGAATTTGCAGTCATAAACCATTTTCAGAGGGGGGACAGGACATAGTGTCCTTTTCTGAATCCATGAATTATAAAGTCATGGTTAATTTTCTTGGTTGTAGTTCACTTCATGTTTTCCCCATGCCTTTCTTTCTGCTACTAATGTGATGGCTAGGCAATATATTGCTGTTTCATTGACAGATACATCAATCCATCAGTAAATACTTACCAGAGTGCTACATGTAATGGTAGAAACTCAGGAATAAAAAAGTAGTTCAAAAGACAGAAACAGAAATTCAGAGTTGAAAGCCATAATTAATATAGTGTGGTCCAATCCTTCTTATTCTTCCAAAAGAGAAAGCAGAAGCTCAGAACAGCTCAGTGACTTAGGTAGGGTCATAGAGCATAGTGATAAATCTTTGTCTTAGCACCTGGTTTTGTCTTCTAGGTTAGTGAAATTTATGGTTCCTGATCAGACTCTTGGAATCTAGAAAAGGAGATGAGGCATAAAAAAACCAGAAAACAAACAAAACAAACAAACCAGAAAGCAATCTGGCAAACTCAGCCTTGATTCAAGTAATAACCCCCACCCCCCCCTTTATTTTTTCCTCAGCTGAGTAGTTCTGGAGAAATGGAATGAAGATCTGAACTTTAATTTTCACTATAGACTACCTTGTTCTCTGCAGCCAGCAGAATGTACCATTTCTTCTTTCTTGAAATTCATTTTTCCTTGACTTCAATGACACTGCAATGATTTGATTTTCTTATTTCCAGTTGCTTCTTCTCAGCATATGGTCTTATGGTCTGTGGGTTCTTCTTCACTCACCTTTCCTTTAAATGTTGGTGAACCATAAGACTTTGTCTTTTACACATTTTCCTTCTTGGTTTATGAACTCTATTCAACTTTATGCTGTTTTTGCTCTCCTAGAATCCATCCTACCCCTCCTTTAGTAAAAGAAAATTGATTTGTTTTGGTGGAACCAACAAACTTCTGCCACTCTCAGTATATGTGATTCTGGTTTCATGATTCAGCCAGCCTTCAAGGGAAAAGGAGCCATATTTTCTATCATTTTATTGGTATAAATACTCCTAAAGTGGTCAGAGTCTATTAATTCACCACGTATTTGTTGATTCCCTAATATGTGCCAGGTGATAAGATTTTAAGGACTGGGAATCTACAGAAGACCAAATGGTGTCTGCCTCAGGAGTTTCTATTCTAGTTGTAAAGATAGATAATAGTTAATTAAATGCATAAATTAATGAGTTAATAGCAGGGGGGTTATAAGTGCTGTAGAATAAAAGTGACATACATGATTGAGGAAGGAGCCATCATGGGTCAGACGGTCAGGCAGACGTCCTTAGAGCTAATGTTTGAGCAGAAAATGGAATGAGGAGACATGAGCCCCCTAAGAGCTAAGTGAGCAGACAAAACTTGCATCCCTGGAACTTTGGTTGGGCCTATTTAGAAAGTTGTGGTCTTCATTGAGATTACTGTCAGCCTGTAGGTCTGTTTCCCTACCTTCAAGAATAACTGAATGAGAAATGGAGAGAGACTAATTTCAGGAGAAAACATTTGGATAGACTTATCCAGTTGTATTCTTGCATTAAAGACTTTCATTAGTGAATAAATATCACTTCTCTTTTTGTTTTGGTCAAGACTGTCTTAACTAATATGTATACCCATGTATTTATGTGGTTGATTAAAAAAGCTGTATGTCTAGATTGGATCTGATTCTAAACTCTGAACACATATAAAGCTATATATTAGGTATCTTCACCTTACAGATTTTTTACATACATCACAAATGTAATATGTATTAATGTCAATTCCTCTTTCCCCCTCAAACTTCCCATTCTATCTTCTGTTTCTGCCCACCAAGCCAAGTTAAAATCATTCATGTTATTCCATAATTCTTCCTCTCCTTCTCTCTCATTATAGATTAACCATTAATTTTTATAGAATAAATATTCTGGATCCACAAATGTATTGGAAACACACCCTCTTCTCTACCACTACTCAAGTTCAGGTGCTTTTTTCTCACCTAGATTATGTCTCTTACTGTATCTCCAAGCCAAGTCTTTTTCCTTTCCAGTTTTAGTTCCACTGTGTGAGCAGAGTAAATATTTATATTGAGGTTTATTTAATAGAACATGTGATATTAGGCCTTTTACCAGGATTCTTTAGAGAAGTAGAACATTAGGAGTAATAATAGGCTATCTCTATCTATTTGTCCATCCATCCATCCATCCATCCATCCATCCATCCATCCATCCATCCATCCATCCATCCATCCATCCATCCATCCATCCATCCATCCTGCCAGCCAGCCGGCTGGCCAGTCAGTCAGTCAGCCAGCCATCACCTACATCTATCTACATACATATTTGCCACCTCAATATAAATATCTATATCTACATCTAAAACTATGCATATATTTATGTGCATATATATGTACACACATATATAAAGAGATTTAATTTTCAGATTTGGCTAATGCACTTCTTGGGGCTGGCAATTCTGTAATATGTAGACTAATTGGTAGGTTGGCTGCTTAGCAGGATTTCTGTTAGTCTTGAGGGAGAACTTTTTTGGTAAGCCTCAATATTCTCAGTCTTTGCTCTTATAGCCCTATAACCTGAGGCCTGCCCAGTCCACCATGGCCTGTAGTTTGCTTTTCTTAAAGTTTAACTGATTATAAAAGTTA
Organism: Galemys pyrenaicus; assembly: GCA_019455555.1. Classification (NCBI taxonomy): domain Eukaryota; kingdom Metazoa; phylum Chordata; class Mammalia; order Eulipotyphla; family Talpidae; genus Galemys; species Galemys pyrenaicus. Next base: position 1,019,002 of record JAGFMF010011983.1, read on the forward strand.
ATCACATTTCTGAATGCCTTCTCAACAATGTCTAGACTCATGTTTGACTAAATAACTAGGCACCATGCCCTCGCCAACTTGACACCTTAAATTCACCACTGAAGTCCTTGACTAGGTGTTAAGAATTCCTGGGTGATTCTCATATTTGCTGGAGAAGGCAAGTTGAGGTAGCTGACGATCAAGGCATAGTTTGGTGTGTCAGTCTTAGTAAGGTGTTTGTTGTTGAAAATGTTGGTTCCCTGACATCATTATAGGTGATTTTAACCCCCAAGGTATAAGGTGGATATGAAGTTAATTTTGTGGAGCTCCACAAACAGAATTAAGAGATTTTATTTTAGAAACTATCTGAAGACATCCCAATGGTAAATATGAGTATTGTTTTGGTTTTACATATGATGTGTGTGTGGGGGGACTGGGTATGTTGTAAAATGTCTTCCTAACTGTGGGTTTATAGTTAAGGTAAAAAAAGTTTGAAAGCCTGTGGCGAGGAATATGGCCAGTATTCACCCTTGTGACATAATGTGGCGAGTGATTCTTTCCTCTTTTATTACACAGACTTTTATTGCTGCTGACAGCTCCATCCATCCCTCCCTGGGCAATTTCTTCATCTTCTGGTCTTGCCGAGTCCAGTGCTTGTGGAGTAATAAAAGGTTAAGGCAGAGAGGATGGGAAACAAGGGCACAAAATCCCCATTTCAACAAGCCCCCGCATCCCTCTTCCCACCCTCTCTTCCTCACCCATCCCTGGAGTCCCTCTTTGCAATTTGTAAGACTTTCTGTTGCCTGTACTTTGGGACAGCAGGAGCCTGAAGTCAGATGTAGGGTCAAGCACCCCACAGAGCAGAGAGCAATAGCAAAGTGTACTTTAATAACTCTTGGTTCCCCAGCAGTTTGGGGAACCAAGCTTAAGATTTCGAGCGCTGTTGCTGCTTGGCTTCCTTGCCTGGGGGAAGACCTGACTGATGAGTTTGAATATCCATCAACAAATAATAAATAATAATAATAACCTGCCTGCCGCAGGCTTGGTGGAGCTGAAGAGGCTGGTTTGCTGATGCTTTCTTACTGCTTCATACAACCTCAAAGTCAATTTTAAGCAGAAACTCTCAAAACTTTGCACTGCAGGAATTTTTCCTTGCCACTCCCCTTCAGTCTACTTTAGAGGTTTGGGTGTATTTGGATGGGTGACCCAGGATTTTCAGATTTGCATTTTTTTTTTTTTTTCCTCTCTTCTCAGGCTCTCCTTGTCTGTTACCACAGTATTCTTAAATGATCCCACTTCCCACTTCTCTTCCATTAGGGCTGGAGAAGACTCAGATTGAGTCCTGGTATTTCCTCAGGAATATATGCTACCTATAATAATTAAGATCTTGGGGTTTGGAGCTAGAATTCCTGAGTCTGAATTTGAATTTTAGCTCTTCCATCTCCTCTCTCTAATATTACCCAATTTCTCTGAGCTTCAAGTCCTCATCCACAAAGCAAGGATAATATTAATTGTAGTAATTAGAAGAGGTGACATTTAATTATTGGTTATGTTTCATGCAGTGTTCTAAGCACTTTGCCTGCCTGATCTCCTTGTATCCTCAGAACAACCCTATGAGGGAGGCAATAGAATTATCTTTGACTTACAGATGGGAACACTGAGGCAAAGAGCAGGGAAGGAATAGGCCCCAGGCCACAGTGCTATAGTGTGGGCGGGGAGTCCTCATGGGTGGAAACCTTGACTCCACATCTCCTGGGGCTAGGTGAGAGTAACCAAGTGTAGGCTTACTTAAAATCCAGCTCATGGGGCAGAGAGCTATGCCTTTAGATTTTGATTAGCCCAAAGTAAATACTTTTATTTCCAAACTTTCAAGTCCAGGGAGATTGTTGGTGTAGATAAATCTTCTAACACCACTGAAAGCTGCTCCCTACTCTACCCCTCCTCCAAAGCAGCCTGGAACTAAGAGCTAGGTATAAGTTTGCTTCCCCCCAAAGTTTCCTCATTAACAAGAGAGCCCTGGCTTTCCAGATTGCTGATAGCACTCAGCAAGTTGAAAAGCTGCTCCTCCATGTGCTGGGAGTTTTTAAGTCCACTTGGCAGGAAACATGGGCTCTTGCGTGAGGATCTTATAAAGTATCACCCACCCGTGACCATTCTCTTTTCAGTCACAAATACTCTTGTTTGGAGAAAACGGAGATACCTCTTATGGTATTATTTTTCTCTCATTGTGAGAAGCCAGCAACCCTGCACCAGGTGGAGGGCAATTTGCAATGAGGCCCTGACATCCAAGTTGGCCCTGGGCTGACTGGGGCTGGCCTGGACCGTGGAATCCATGTGAAAACTATGTGGATTTTGTAGACGATGGTATTTCTTTTTCATAGATGGTCAAAGGTGGAGGGTCCCTCCTTTCAAGCTGAAATGGTATCTGGGGATGTGTATTTGCTGTTTTCTTCCCTGTCTGCTCCCCATTGCTCCCTTCCAATTCTTTTGCACATGAATAATTTAGCTGGTGCAGGAATGAAAGGCCCAACACTCTCATCTCAATGCATTTAGGATTCAATTCTCAGCCAAAGGTAGAGGGTAGCAGAGAGCGAGACTGGAATAGCCAGTGGTCCCATGCTATGTCACAGCTTTGTGGCCTCCCTTCTGAAGGAAGTTGGCTAGTGTCAGGCAGGAAATGGCCAAAACCCCAACCGTGGGAAGTACATTCCAATAGGACTCCTGGAAAATGATTCAGCCACACTCACTCCTAATCCGATTTAATGATCCTGTTTTGATAGCATTACGTATTTATTTGCTGGTTAGGAGAAAAACCACCACCTCCTGAGGTCTCCCTTTCTGTGCTGTAAAAACAGGGCTGCTGGGGGAGCCCCTCTTCCTTCCCTCCATTCCTGGGGGCTTAGGGCTTTAACGTGAGAATGTGTCCTGGAGCTGGCAGGTCTGACAGGCAGGGGCAGAGGTGGGGGCCAGGGGGTAAGCAGTGCTGAAAAAGTTCTAAGCAAGCCAGCTGGGGCAAGAGCGGCAACATTATCCGGTGTGATTCTTTGTTTTCACGGCCTCACCTCCTATTCCTCAGACCCACAGAATCACCCAGCTGTAAACGGCACACCTTACAAATCAGGGTTCCCCGACGTGGCTGGAGCGCAGAGTGTTCATTACCAGCCGTAAAGGCACTGCCAGCCGGAGAGGTTGCTGTTCTGTAGCCCAATTTTCCATCGCAATAACCCAATTAAGTGGTGTGTGTGTTTGTTTTACAAAGCTCCAAGCTACAATAAACCATACAGATACGTGGGCTGCAGAAAGCTCCGTAATTAGGACAAGGTGTACAAATTAAACTACTCTTTTTAAACTTCAAACCAGCTAACTTCTGACATACTGTACTGCTGGGGCTTCTGGGACTGAACCCAATTAACATCTTAGTATTTTATAAGCATCGTTTTAATTGCATTTGTGTGCAATCTTCTCTCCAAGTGCCTTTCAAGGTGCTAGTCCTTGTTCAGCTTTTATTACTTTGGTGATTTAAATCTTCTCTCTCCGAGGTGCCCGTTAATAATGACTACTGCTACTTCAAATGCTGGTCCGACATAAAACTCGTCTCTCAAAAGAATTATGCTTTAAAACAGTTACATTTACCTTTATTATTCCATATTTAATTTTTTTTCTCTGTTTGAACATTAGGCCTTAAAACATTTTATCAACCTGTCAACTCTGGTAATGGCTGACAGGTTACCCCTCCCCCAGCTCACCTTTAGTCTCCAGGAAGGGTGTGCAGGGCCATTGGATGCCTTGGTGATGAGGGGTGCTTGAATGAGTAAATATGGGGTTCTTAAGTGTCCTTATGGGTTTTGGAGCATCTTTTTCTACAGTGGACTCGGGAGGCAAGTTTGGTATCTTTGTCTTGTGCAAAATGTAAGGGAGCACCACCATAATTTAAGAGAGCACGATCATGATGCAGGAACCAAGATAAATTATATCTAATGCAATATTTTGTAACATCAGTAATATCTAATTTATGGACCAGCTCTCTCTTTTTGTGAATATGTATTTTTGGGCAAGGCAAGGGAACTTGTTGTGTAAGTACAGCTATGTTCCTGTTTTTATTGAAAATTCTGATATTCATTGTAGAGTTTCTTGGAATTCAGCTCTACTAAAAATATTGTGTGAAAATATTATTTACTTTGACTCCTGAGTTTTGGGTGCCCTCTTAAAGTTTGCACCTGGATAAGTATCTCCTTTACCTTTCTTTACTGAACTCTGATGGACCCTGCTATAAATCTAAGTGGAAGAAAGACTTTTTAATTTTTTTTCAAGAATGGCACAATTTCTTTATTCTCTTGACCTGGATCTGTAATTTATCATACTTGTTCTCTTGATAGGCAGGTAGACAGACAAATAAACTGTCACTATTGTTGTTCTTACTACTGAATCATCTGGTTGTGAATTATAAACTATATAACTCTTTACTCTCATTAGTTCGGTGTCTCCAAAAAAGAAAGCGCTTCCTTTTAGATAACCTCATATAATTACCAAATTCAGTAAGTGTGACATTGATACTATTATCTAATACATAGGGCATGATTAAATTTCTCCAATTTCTCTGTAATGTTCTTTATAGAAATTAATAACATTTTTGGATTCAGCCTCTATTCTAGGACCATGTCCTGTGTTCAGTTGCCATGCAGCGTGAGGAGATTTTAAAAGCACTTAAAAGTACAAAGAAGTCCCGCAGGAAAGTTTTCACCCAGTTAGTAAAAAATGTAGGGAAAAAACTTGCATTTCTGTTTAAGTATGATGGGTGTGCACAAAAGTCTTGCTTTCTACTCAGAAGCCCCAAACAAGTTGGGGATACCTGAGTTTATGGCAAACTTTTCTCTTTCATAATCCTGGCCCATAAAAGCAGAACATTTCTATAATTTTCCTTTGCTGCTTCACATTGCATGAAGGAGTTTGGAAAAGTGAGTACTAATGTTGTGCTCAATTAGGATTTCTGTTATCTGGATAAAAATATACAGTCTTGAGCAGGCAGTGAGATCCTCCTGGAATATTTTAAACCTTTTTCCTTGATTGAGTGTCTTGTCAAACAAAACTGGCAGCCTCTCTCCCAGAGCTGCCTGAATCTATGCAGATATGATTTCTATCATGCCTTTATTATGTGTAGTCTGTAATAAGGATGAGCACATATAAATCATCTCTGGATGGCAGTTAGGATGCAATCCTCAAAGGAGAAAGACATTTCTGCTTTCAGATGTCTAGTGATTTCAGATATTATATAGCAGGTCTCCCCTAAACGGCCCCATCTTCAATTCTACTCCAGCCCTGCTGTGGAAGAATGAGACTTTCAGATCTTTCTTTGCAAGAATCACTAGTGAGATAAGAATTGTGTTGCTAAGACCAGAGCACTGTATCTTTTATGGCTAGTCTGATATCAGAGTTGCATTTGAAAAGAAGATCCTCTGTAATTCGATTGAAGAGGCTGGGTGGGGAGACCTTAGCTTTGGGGTCTGCTTTTCTCTAAGAGGGCATGGCTTGGGAATGGGAAGGTAAACTCTGGATCTGAGTCTATTGCAAGGATGAAGTGTGTTTCTGGTGACATTTCAAAGGGCCTTTTCCTGAGTCATGACTATCTCTACTCCTTTTTGATCACAAAGGGTGATTTGCTAGGAAAAAAACCCCAAATTACCACAAACCCAAAGGCGAGAGCTCCAGATCTGGCTACTAATAGTGTTAGCATTTACTGAGTGCTTATCATGTGCAGAGTACTCATTGTCTCCTTGTATTTTGTCATTAATCTTAAGTAGAATGAAGGTACTTTTAAAATATACTTGTTTAGGAAAGGGAAAGGGAGGCAGAGTTAATAAGGATCCTGTTGTCACAGTTTGGTAGTTGATGGGTTAGGATTCAAATCCAAACACACTGATACCTGTTCTGACTTATATCTTTTCTGATTTCATGTATGGTGTCGTTTGGGCCACTTAACCCCTGAGCTCTCAGGAAGACTGGGGCAGAATGAAATAGGTGGCTTGGAAATCATAGCACATAGGATCCCACTTCTATTGCTATTGAGAAACCATTCCTAGAAATTTTTTCGTTGCGTTGTGGTATGTGAACGTGTGGGTTGGGTGGCAGTGGTGACAGGGAATGGGGTAATCCCACACATGCAGTAAAGTGATGTTTGTCTTCAGGAACCCCAATTCTTTGGGTCTTCTTTTCTTTTAGTGCCTTCCCTTCCTCTCTTAAGGTGCCTTGGATTGGACTGAGGGAGGTCACCAGACGAGTGCTTGACCTTTCTCAATGTGTGGCAGACATAGACATAGAAAATGACAGATGAGGGCTTTATATGGGCCAGGATGCCCCATTTTCTGCCTCTTGGCTGCTGGGGTGAGAGGTTGAAGGTTATGGCCTCCCACAGTAGAACCGGGGGAAGTTCTATCCCAGCTTACCAGTGGGTGAAGCCAGGGACTATGTGCCCTCTCCCTAGCCTGTTGTTTAATGCAAATATTATTAGATCCACTCCTGGTACACAGGGAGACATTGTATAAAATAGTTCTCACTGCGTTGCTAGAGATTGAATGAGTCAATGCATGTAAAAGTCTACCCTCTGAATGGGGAACATTAACCCTTGAGAGTGCACATTTTTGTGGGCATGTACTTTGCCCAGTACCTGTCATCATGCCTGTGGCTCTTTGCCCTGGTAGTGAGAGGTAAAACGTGAGAGGTGAGGACTAGCAAGGCTTGGGATGGGGCACGGTAAGATAAGGAAAGAGCCTAGGGAGACAGCAAAGAGTAGACAGAAGACAAAAAGACAGGAAGAGAGGGACATTTGCAACAGGAGTCTTTTTAATGGATCTGAAACTGCATGGCTGTGTGAACAAAAACCCAGGAAGTTGCTGTGACGTGCACTATTTTCTAACTTATCTACAGGCAGCTCTGGTCAGATAAGGGGTGTCACTGTGATTTCTCATTCTTGGCTGCTGTAGCTCTGCAGTTGTCCAACCCCCAGCCCTGAGTGTCTGTGTGCAGGATTCCCTGGGTTTTCTCAGATATCCAAGTGGTGCACAAAGATTCAGGTCTTGTTCATGGAGCTGATGAGAATTGAAATCCAGGCTAGTAAGATGCATGGTTCTCCTGAGCTGGGTGGGAAAAGCCTGGTCCTGTATGTGTCCCAAGATCCTATTTTTTGTCAGTAAATGGGAGCTGGGAATTTCTTTCAGATCTGTCAAAGTCTGTCCAATCTCCATGAGAGAACTTTGAACTCTATAAAATCTATGCAGGTTGAAGTCTATGCCACCCTTTACTATGACTAACAGTGGCAACATAACTTCACAGGGAAGGGAAGGTCTGCCTAGAGGTCATCTGGTCTGTTTACCTTCATGTAAGGATGTTTGTCCTTAAGAGATTGAAGTAAAAACCCTTCTCTGAAGTTCCATGTGGGCATGCCACAGCCTCATTTACTCTTGCAGTTGGAAAGTCCTTATCCTAACTTAACCTAAAGTTTTCCTTTTTTGTGGGAGCTTTTACTTTTCTTTGCTTCTGATATTGATGAAAAAAAAAGCAAGTCTAAATCATCCATGGTTGTAACTGACTTTATGTGCTTAGAAACCACCATATTGTCTCTGGCTGACTTCTTTTTCTACTCTGAGAAGTGTTTTTAAGTGAGCTCCCTCTCTCATTCCCTTTTTTTCAGTCTTTGTACTGTTACTGTTTGTTTTTGTGTTTTTTTTTTTGGAACAGGAGGTTCCAAGCCCTTAAGGGGGGTTGAGGGTTTGTCATGCCTTGTGAACAGGGGTGAGACACACATAGCCTACTTTCAGGGTTGAGGCACTATGGTTGAGAAGTGTCTGTGGCCAACCATTGTTGGTGGAGTGGGGGCACCTTTTGGGCTACCATATTGCATATTGTTAACATCAGAGAGCCCAGGTGGCAGTCCAGCCCAGATTTAGCCTGCTATTTGGCAGCTGGAGCTCATGGTAGACATTAATTGCTGAGCAGACTCACTCTTCTAGTCTAATGCAGGCCAACTATGGGCCATGGCCCAGACAGACTCAACTCAGAGCCTGTTGACAGAAAGACATTTAATATGGGACTCTGATTTCTCAGATGGCAGCCTGAGGTCAGCAGAAGAATGCTGGAGAAAGAGATAAAATTCCAGGGTGCCAGTGCTTGCCTTTGACAACCAGTGTGACTTGGACAAATTCCTTGGCTTTTCTGAGCCTCAACTTCATGATCAGTAAAATAAGGACAAGATATATTTCACCAGGTAGCTTATAAAGACAAGAAGAGCTTATGCATGTGGACATGTGGAGGTCAGATTAATTTGCAAATTATGTAGGTGTTTATTATTATTTTATTAACATGTTCATTCACCTCACTAAACAAACTTCTTTATCTCTCTGGGTAGAAATGAATAGGAGCACACATTCCCAGGACTCTAAGTGCCCATGAGAGTCTTTGTGTCAGGTTTCCCATTCAGTACTTAAAACCTGTTCCAAGCAGTCATTGCCTTTCCATGGTGGAGGCATGAGAGCTTGGTCGGTTTTCTGTGCTGCTTAGGTCTGGAAGGGTCACCTGTTTGAGGTGGCTTTGTCAGAGTGGAGGTGAGCACTAATTTGTCAACTAGCACTTTGATTATTACACAGGTTGGTTGAAGACCCATTGTTTTGGAAATGGATCTGCTGCTGCCCTCCAGAACCTTCCAGGGTTGAATCATTTCTTCACTCAACAAGCATTTATTATCCTACTGCCTATCAGGTACAGTGCTAATTCTCTGGATATTGTGGTTAACAACACAGGTAATATCTCTGTTCTTGTGGGAGTCATACTATAGGTGGGCATGGATGGACTATACTCTTCCTGAAATTGGATTTCAGGGACTTACTTGTGTTTGTGTAATTTTTTCCCCTTGAAGAAAGTATTTGTGTCTTTGATAGGACTTTGGAAGAGTCTGGGCCCCTTTTAAATAGGTTAAAAATCATAGTATAGTGGGAAAGATAAGCTATTTACAAGCAACAGTAACTACAGACAGAAAGTGTCTTGTTTGTAGAGAGTACACTGTGATTCCTGTCAAGGGGTTTTTGGGGTAAGGCTGGCTAGAGAAGGGTGAATTTCAACTGATCTTAAAAGATAGAAGAAAGGCAGTTCAATGCTTCTTTTTACATAGCTTCTGGCAAACCATCCATATACTAGTCTGTATGAATATTGCGCCTTGGAGTTGAACAGTGCACAGCATGTGCAGCTGTATATGTTGACCCTGACTTGGTGGGAGAAAAGAAGCCATCCTTGTGTTGGTGAGTTATTGATCTCTTGAGCAATACATCCTAATCGCTCTTGTCATATCATGCCAACAGAATGGAAAAAGCAATCGGAGAAACACCAACAAAACAGTAATATCACTGCTTGTGGAACAGCCTCAGTGCACAAATAAAATCAATTTTCTTCTCTTTTTTTCCTATTGCTTGTTATCCTCACTTGCCACAGTCTCCACCACCCCATGAGTGAGCAAACTCAGGGTTTGCTTATGTAGCTCACAGGGTGGTCAGTGTTTATTGGACAGTTGCTGAAGAGGGATTTGGAACCTAGACAACATCCTGGTGATGTGGTTTCTCATTGGCCCATGGTGGAATTGGTTAATCCTGCACCATTCTTGGATGAGCCTTCAGTGCATGTCATGGCAGCACTAGGGTCTCAGGCACTTGACTGCTCTCACTTGAGCACCTGTCTTCCAGGGATGCAGTCATCAACAGCATTGTTGGTTTAAGACTGACTTCTAGGTCTATTAATCTTGTTCTCTCACCTCGGACATCCTCCGTAGGGTGGGACTGCTTCTCAAACCCTCAAAGGCCAACACTTTATTCTATCCTTGTCCAAGAACAGTTGAATGCTCTCATAGCATTTCTCTTTTGAGGAAAGTTCCCTTCAGGAATTTCCTGTGAAGAATAAGGGGTGTAGCCTGAACTTAACCCCCAGTGGGCAGTCTTCTGTCAGCCTCCCATAACCCTCCCCATAAACAGGTTTCCTAGGCAAGCTTAGGCAATAGGAAAATCAGAAGCCTTAGAGTAACTGTTTGGATTTGGATGCTGCTTCAGATCTGTGACCTTGGCTAGTTGAGTCCCACCCCACACCCCTGGCCACCATTCCTTCTACCCCTTTGACCTATTTCCCTCCCCTTCTCTCTTAGCCTCAGAAACCTCACTTCATTTATTAGTGGTCCACCCATTTTTTAAAAGTATTTTATTTTGTCACATCATCCAGTATTTGTCTTTCTGACTTGTTTTTTACTACACATCATTCCCTCAAGAGCCTTTCACTTTGCTCTAAATGTCAACATTTCATCTTTCCTTATGGAGAAATAGTATTCCATTGGGTGATAGACCACATCTTCTTGATCCAGTCCTCTGTCAGTGGGCACTAAGGTTGCTTCCATGCCCTTGCTGTTGTAAATCATGTTGAAGTAAGTATGGTAGAGCATATAATTTTTTGAGTTGATGGTTTCATGTTCTTTGGATAGATGTTAGGCAGTCACTTTAATCATCCCTGGACTTTAGCTTTTTCCTCTCTGAATTCTTTTTATCTTATCTACCTCAGAGGGTAATGTCTTGCAGATCATATGATGATACATGTAAGCCCTTAACACTGTGCCCACATAGAAGTAGTACTCAGTACACTTTATCCAGTAATAAGAGAAGAGGGAGAGGGAGAAAAAGCAGAAAGAAAAAGAAAGAGCAGTAAACCAGTGACCAGAACAGAGGGAGCTAGGACAATGGACAGTCAGCACCCTAAGCTATTTCTTTTCCTCAGAAGCAGAAGAAACAATAAACAGGACTTCCCTACCTCTAGGCAACTAAGTGCCATCTTTTCTGTGAAACATTCTAGCTCCCAGCTTTCTCAGTGGATGGGTTCCTTTGACTCCCTCTCTAGCTGCATGGTGTCTCCATCATCCCAGTTTTTAGGCAGTCCAGATTTAACCTCTGTGTTCTCCCTTAGGCTTGTCCTGACAGCTCCATCCAGCCTGCCACCTTATGGGCACTGGTGAACCTGGGCAATTCTCCCTTAACACTACTCAGCCAAAGCTCATTGCAGGGACCAATGATCCTCCCCATGAGTCTGGCACCCTCCAGTGGGATGTTCTGTAAGGGGGGAACCTCTGGTCAAGCAATGACTCTAGTAACTCAGCAGCACTTAGCCTGCATTCCTTGCTTGGGCTGCCCCTGATCTGGTTTGTGACCTGGTGTGTTTCCAGGAAACTTGGCCTTTGTTAATTGAACTTTTTTGGCACTCAGTAGGCAAGGAGTGGTGTGGTTTGGCTGTGATCTTCCCCGTAAATGGTAGGAAGACCCAGAATGCTCTGTCTCTCTAGGGGCAAGCAGTTGGACTCAGGAAGAGCTCTCTCCTCTCCCCCTGAATACAGTTCTGGGCATGGAGTGGTTCTCCTTTTCTCCTAGCTAGACATTTGATAATTAGCAAGTTATTTGTCGAGTCCAGGTTGGGGAAGAAGACCATGTGTTTCACTTACACATGACACAGGCTCTACCACCTTGATATGTGTTGCCTTGAACCGGTTCCCTTTGTCCCCAGAAAGTTTTCTAATCTATGAAGCCGCAGGGTAATGGTGTTTGTGATAAGTGAATGCCTGTAAGCCCTTGACACAGTGCCCAGCAGGAGTGAACACTCAGCAAACCTTTGTTACTCTTGTTATTATCTGAATAGCTCTTTTCATTTCCCAAAGCTTTCACACTCCTCTCTCTTAAAATTTAAAACCTCATGGAGCCTCTTTTTGGTAAATACATCCCATTTGACAGTTGAAGAAATTGGGGCACTGAGAGTAGGGTGACTTGACAAAAGTGATGCCTAAGTTAGAATGGGTCAAATCCCCTGATTTGCAGAATGCTTCCTCCTGGATCTGAGAAAACAACTGCAGAAACTAAGCCAGCTGTCCTGTGCTCCAGCCACAGCCACACTCAGTGGCTCACAAGCAGCTTTGCTCCTCTTGGCATATGTTGTCCAGGGGTGGAAAGTTGTCATGAAAATGTCCTGTCCTCCTGTCCTGCTTAATTGTTATCAACCATGTAGAGGACATTATCCAATTCACCAGACTTAGTCAACCCTTCTTTCCTTGTATTCTGGACAAGTCTCTGATTTGGGCTTAATATACTATTGTAACTGACCATGAACTTTGTGAAGTAAAAAGCAATGTCTTCTGCATCTTTGTGTCTCGACCAATTCAGACAGAGTATGTGCTTCTTAAATATCTGTTGAATTAATGGCACTGATAACAACATTGGTAACTATGGTCCTATTTAGTGCTCTTAACAGTCCTGTGAAGGGCTTCTAACAGGCTATTACTATTACTCTCCCCTTCCTTGGTTACTGAGGTTAGGAGAAGTTAAGTAACTAGTCTGATATTACATAAAGAAAAGGGTCAGGACAGCAATTTGAATGTAGATCTCATAATCTCCAGCACTGAACTCTTAATCAGTTCCAGGTGATAAATACCTATCCCAAAGGTTCCCAGATGCTGGTTCAGGCCCACCTGCCAGGAGGGAGGAATAAGAAGGCCCCAGGGAGTAGCAAGCTGAGTACAAGAGAAGAGCCCAAACAAGATCTCTGTATGAAATGTCTTCAACGCCTTCATTTGTACCTCTCCCTAAGCATCTCCCTGTATCAGCTGCACACAAAGTTGGAACATGTTGGAGCTCTTTGAAAAATGGCTTTTGTTCTCTTGCAGTTGAACTTTTCCAGGGTCTGTGAGCCAGCTGACCTTTCCATCCCCATCCTACAAGGGTGGAGAGATGGCTTCAGCAAATACTCCTTGCTTGTTACTTGTATCAAGTACATGTATGTTGCCAGTGTTCAACCAGGTTTTGGAGTGAAGTCCTATCTACATACAGAGGAAACTTCTACCTGGAGAAACTTCAGTGGGGCTGGGACTTTTCATACAAACAGAATGGAATGAGAACACCAGAATGCTGCAAAGAAGAGGACTGTCTTGAAACCTTTGGAGCATGTCCCATCACTGCTTTAGGGCTTCAGGATTGTCACTGTTTTTTTTTTTTTTTTGACTCAACTTTCAAGCCAAATTCAAGAAAGAAGTAAAGGCTCTCGTGCACAGTCAGGTCTAAAAGTGACTTTAGAGATGACTTAATCCAGCAAATATGTAATATTCAACTTCCTACTCCCTGGTCCTGTGCCCATAGCAATGACAAACATCACTATTTGATGGCAGTATTCTCTTTGGAGAGAACTTAACGAAGCCTCAGTATTGTTTATTGGAATGGACCACACATCCCAACCAAGACCAGTAACTTTCAGCTTAGTTCTCTTCACATGGTTCTTTCTTGGGCCTGTGGGAGTAGGGGTCATGGGGAATCCTGCCTGGGAAACAGGGGAGCTTGTGTCTCTATTGGTTGCCACTAGGGGCAATCTGAGGTCTTAGAAAGGATTTTAGATCAGGCGATAAGAAGTCAAGGGCTAGTTTTGATGTTTCCATAAAGAAGCCAAGTGATCTTGGGCAAGTCATAATCTTCCAGGACCTTGGTTTTCCAAATCTTTAAATTGAAGTTCACGGGAGAACAAGATCACTAAAGACCTTCCAGATGTTCAGCTTTGGCCTATGTTGGTATATCGAGATGTGTCATGGTGTTCCATGTCCCTTGCTCCTAGGAGGCTGTGTCCCTGTGCCCTACATCACCGGGGGCGGGCATATACATTCAGTCTGCCTCTCCGTACACTTATGTGTGCGGCTCCATTGGCAGTTGTGGCTCCATGTGTACTGGGCATTATAATCCTTCTTGTTCTTTCTTGGGGGGGTGGGGATGAGCCCAGAGAGCCACTCCTAGTTGATCAAAGTTTTCAAGGGAAATAAAAGCTATTTGTCAACTATATAGGCTGACTGAATTGTCTCTTCAAAAAATTCATGTTAAAGTCTCAACCTCCAATCCACAGAATGCAATTGACTATATTTGAGATAGGGGCTTTACAGAGATGGTCAAATTAAAATGAAGTCATTAGTGTGGACTCTAATCCAGTATTATTGGGGTCCTTATAAGGATGGGGAACTTGGTCAAAAACATGCACAGATGTGTGAAGTCACAGGGAGAAAGATGGTAATCTGCAAGCCAAGGAGAGAAGCCTGGACAGAGTCTTTCCTCATGACTTTCAGAAGAAAGTCCCCCTGCCAACACCTTAATCTTGACTTCTAGCCTCCAGAACTATGAGGAAATAATTTTTTTTTTTGGTTGAAGTGGTATTTTAGTATTGTAGCCCTAGTAAGCTCATACATAATCCTTTGCCAGTCTGGAGTATGATAGAAGAGAAGGACAAGTTCACTTTGTCTTTATTCTTATTATAGAAGGCTGAACTTAAACATCTGAATGAGACTGGAGTTTATTGTCAAGGAGTTAGGAAAGAAGAACCTGGATAGATAGTCCCCTAGTTCAATGACCTTGGGTAAATCCTTGAACTTCCCTGCATCCTATGCCCTTATCTGTAGTATAAAAGATTTAGATAGGAGCCAGTGTTTTTAAACTTCATTTTAAGCTTCAAAATTCTTTTGTCTTCTTGTTTTTATTGAAGTAACTTTAGTTTACAGGTGTACAGTTTTTCACCTCAGTACCTGTATTTATCTTTCCATGCCTACAACCAAATATCTAGTCACTGTTCACCACACACCAGTTGGCCCCTTCTACCCATTCTATCCCCCTTCTCCTTCCCCTTGGGTAACCACCATTCTGTAGTTAGAGGTTAAAGCTTTGTTTTTGTTTTGTTTGTTTCCTTGTTTTCCCCTTCTTTTTATACTGTAAATGACTGAAATCATATGATCCTTCTCCTTTTGACATATTTCATTCAGATACCCTCAAGGTTCATCCATGTTGATGAAAATGGCAACATGTAATATTTTTTATAGCTGAGTAGTATTCTAGTGTGTGTGTGTGTATGTGTGTGTATATGTATATATATATACATCTTAACCCATTTATTCATTAATCACTAGGCACTTGGCTATTATAAATAGTGAACATAAGGGTGCAGTTGTCTATTTGAATTAGTATTTTCACATTCTTTGGGTAAAAACCAAGAGGTAGGCTTACTGAATCATATGGCAATTCTATTTTAATTTTTTGAGAAACCTTCATAACTGTTTTCAGTGGCTTCACCATTTTACCGTTCTATCACAGTGTGCAGGGGTTCCTTTTCCTCCACATCCTTGCCATCACTTACTATACTATTTCTTACTTTTTTATAATAACAATTCTAATCAGTGTGAAGTGAAATCCCACCATGGTTTTGATTTTCATTTCCTGGTGATGTGATATAGAACCTCTTTTCATGTGTCTGTTGGCCATATATAAGTCATCAGAATCCCTTACTAAAAAAATATTAGGCAGAAACATAATAAGTAAACTTTAGATAAAAATGAAGGTGTTTTGATAGATGTAGAAGCAGGGGGGTCATGGTCCTGTCATCTTTGCTCTACCCCCTGGACCTTTAGCAGACCTAGTGTTACAAAGACACCATTTACCCAGGTCAGGTGTTCTGTGAATCTGAGAGCCTAACGTGTGAGTTCACGGGCTGTGGGGCCCTTGAGAGAAGAGCTGTCTCTTCTTATTAACTTAGCAGAGTGCCAGTTAGCCAGCAAACAATAAATATGAAAGAAAAGAAGGAAGAAATGATAAAAAAAGGATACAATAACAAATATTGCCACAGAATTCCAGATGAGGAAAGAGCCCTTCATCAGATATCTTTAGTTCTATACCATTCTGTTTGCAAAGTCCCCTGGAGCTCTCTCGCACTAGGCAAAGTTGTGAGCTCACCTAGAGCTTTCTTCCTTTTCTGGGAATGAAGGCCCTACACTGAAACTACACCAGGCACTGGAGAAATGGTGGTGGTTGAAAATTGACTTGATTCTCCAATAAGGCTGAAGTGTTAAATTGTGATTTCAGATCAGCTGGGGTTTGGAGGCAGAGTTTAGAGGCCAGGCAGAATGCAGGAGCTGAGGTTTTTTTCCTCAGCTCTTAGCAAGGGGTTTGTCATTTCACCGGCTAGATGGCGCTGTCCTCTAAGGAAAGACGCCTGCTCTGCTCCAGTGGGCTCAGTCCAGGAACCCAAAGAATTCAAGATGAAAAGAATCTATGGGCAAGAGTTAGAGGAATGGATGGCAGCTCTTTCCCCAGCACCACCATCTCACTTGGTGAGGCTCTGGTTTCCTTTATGCTTCTTATTTGATAATGGAGATGTTGCATATATACTTCTGAAAAGTCTAAGAGCCTTTTGCTCTCAACAAAGGTGAATAAGAAAGGTGTGTGTGTATTTGTGTGTGTGTGAGTGTGTTGTGAGGACTAGACAGTGATCGTTAATAAGGTTCTTCCTCAGAGTAGCAACTTAAGAATGAAATGTCCCAGCCTGGTCTTTGACCTGGACTTACATGAGATCAGTGGGAGAAAGAAACAGCTCAGCTTTTCTCCCTACCACCTGCCAGGCAGTATGCTGGAACTCAGTGTGACTGGCTTTGCCGCTTTCTCACTCCACTTCAGTGAGGGACCCTGCATGTAGGGCACTGAGACCCCTTCCCTGGGCAATGTGAATGCTAGACTAACATGCCTGGAAATCAGGGACATAGTCTAACTATCAGCAGCCAGAGGAAGGAAAACAAAGATAAGGGAGAGGGGAGAGAAATCAGGAGAGGACCCTAGAGGAAAGGGGGCTGAGGAAAGACAGGCAAACAGGGAACAAAGACCAGAGGTGAAGGGCTAAGGGGCCAAGATGAGCTAGTGGGACATAGAGGCCAGGTGCCTGGAGAACAAGAGAGAGGCTGTGGGGAGGATCCCAGTGGAGGGGAGGAAGCCCATTGGAAGGCTGAGGAAACTGGAAGATGAGGAAGCTGGAGTGGAGCTTTCCAGTCTGTGCTAAAACTTAGAAATTTTGTAGGCAGAGAAGGAGGCTCATGTTGGGCAGACAGGAAACAGAGGGAGAGGAAGTCAGATAATCAGAAAACCTGACCAAGACTGCCCAGATAGAGGGAAAGCCCCTGCCATGGAGAAGATGAAGACAAGCAAGGCAGGAGATCATGGCCCAGCAGCTCTGGAGCCAGAGGTTGGAAGCTAGGGAGGCAGAGAACAGAGCTGAGTAAGACAGGAAAAGAGATTGAGAAAGTAGAGCAAGGGAAACAGGCATGAGGGGACAGGAACAGAACCCTTGAAAATCGTCCATGCTGGATCTCGTGTTTTCTCTTGTCTAGGAAACCTGGAATGGCTTGTCAAAAGGAGAGGTTGGATGGCATGTTAATAGCTGGCCCTGATCACAGCTATGCCACTTGTTCGCTGACAGTCTGCTGTTGGAGATATCAGTGGGACCTGTGTCCATACTGGGCATTATCCCCACTCAAAGTTCAGAAGCACCTGCTACTTTTCCAGGGAAATGCATCTTTTGATGGCTGAGAGTTGAGTTGTTTGTCCTGTGGGCCACCTGTTCCCTGTCTCTTGAGTCAATGGTCCAATTGAGGACCACTGGTGGGATTTGAGTAAAGTTTCTGGGAAGGCCAAGTGGGTGGGGACAGGCATTTTTAAAGGATTATATAAAAAAAGAACAAAAGCAAAGAAAACATGTGTCAGAGACTATATACAATACAAAGTGAAATATTTATCACCTGGTCTTCACAGTTACTCACCTGGCCTGGCCTGGCCTAGGGTATCAAAAGACTGCCTCATGAACAGGTAAGCGTAGGGGGGGATTTTGGAGAGAGTACGATGTCCCCCAGAAAATTATAGCAACAGAGTTAGAGCCAGAGTAAGGTCTGTGTGGATAACATACTGATTTAAGAGTTTCATATTCAGGGCCTCCCTGGTGGCACAAGGGGTTAAAGGCACAGTACTATGAAGCTCTTCGCAGCTACTGCAACATGAGTTAGATCCCCAGCCAGGGAGCTGACCCACATGGCACAGCAGACCTCTCCTGTCTCACTCACTGCTCCCCTCAGCAGTGTATTTTAGTCAACCTGCCTGTCCTACTCCCCACTCTGTCTCTGGTAAATTCACCCCCCATACCTATGACCTGCATCCCAGTCCTTGTATGCATAAATAAATAAATCTTTAAAAAGAAAGAGGTTCATATTCATTCTGCAAATATTCTATAAATATTCTTTGATGTGGACTCAGGAGGTAGATTGATCTGGTTGAATCCTAACCCCATCTTTTTACCTAACCATGTGATCTGCTTCTGTGTTTCACTTTCCCCTTAAGTAAAATGGAGATAAAAAACATACTTCCTGGAATTTATTAGTGAGGATCCAATGTGCTTAGATGATTAAACATTTAAACTTCGTATAACACAACACAATAAATATGAGCTTTTATTGTTATTGAGAAGCCCAGAGATGAGAATAAATTTGGCATACACTTCATGGCAGTCAGAGGGTGGATTGGTCTGGTAAATATCAGTAAGCAAAGATCACTTGCCTTTATTACTGCCATCAGTGTTATCAGTCTTCCACTTATTAGAAGTTGGGGTCTGGTCTTGGGATCCCAGTGTTCTCATTCGTAAAGCATGAGGTTTGCTGAGATCCCTTCCAACTCAGTCTTTTTTATTTTTTGTCATTTCCTCCGCCTCCTTCCTCATTTCCTTTCCTCCCTTCCCTCTGTGTAGTTACAAACACCCTTAATTCTCTTTGACATTTTGGCAGGCAGGTCATCTCCCCCAACTATCCCCCCCAACTCCCACCAAGGAGTCTTCTTCCCTTCCCCATTTCCAGGGACTTCTCTTCCTTTCACAGCTCCTCCCCCTTGGGTGCTTCCAACAAGAGTCAGGTCGTTTTTCATGCAGTATCAGCCCAAAGTCAGCTCTCAACATTTGTCCTTGTTTCTCCGAGTGTCGGAAGTTCTCTGTCTTCCCACTAGGACTTTCTGAGAACATGGAGTGGATCCCAGAATTTCTAATCCTCTCTGCTGTGCTGAGCCTCTTCCCACACTCTGAGAAAAATGAGACCAAAAAAAAAAAAAAAAAAAGCGAGCTGAGGAACAAGTCTCTCTCTGGGCCAGGGGGTCTATGCTGACTGGTGGACACCCAGTCCTGCTGGTTCCTTATAGGCTGCAGAGGCCAGTGTGGGGGAGAGATTCGGGTCATCAAGATAAGGCAGCACATATTCAAACTGGAAGCAGAAAGGGGCTGTTTTTCCAATACTAAGTAATCAGGGAACAGGAGGATGTAATTTGCAGATTAGCAAAGTGAACAAAGAACATAAAATTAACTTTATAGCAAAGAGGAGTATAGTCTGTTTGAAGAAATAAACCTCCATAAAGCATTATTATTGATAAAATCAGAACTCAATAGGAGCTGTGACCAAATCAGGGAGACAAGGCGGCCTCTGTGGAAGATGAAGTTAGAACTTCAGACAGAGGTGGGAGGCTGTGATGGGCTCCAGAGAGTTGATGTGTGTGTGTGTGTGTGTACATGCATGTGTGTGTAGGGAGAGATTAGAGATTGAAACAAGGATGCTTGTACAAAGGGCACAGAGGAGAGGTGGGTGCTCACTGGGATGCCTGAACTGCCTTCCTTTAAAAAGTGGCATTGACTACCAAGAACAGGTAAACAGTAAATGTGCTCTTGCACACACATGCTTCAAATGTCTCCCCACACCCTGTTTTTAATCCTCAAATACCTACAAAAGCTCACCTAAAACACCAGCCACTCTCTCTCAAACACCAGTATTGACTGGGGTACCAAAGCAGAAGGTCCCAAAGCTCTGCCTTTGACCTCAAGAAAGTGAGAGCAGGACTTCTATCCCCTTAGTACCTGACAAATTGTCAGATTAGGCTAACACCCTCTGGGGTCCAGTGAGAAGTCTAATATGCTGGATACCTTGCTGCCAGTTTGTACCTGGCAGGGCCTTCTGCCCAAGTTCAGATACTCCTACAGCTAGAGCTGTAGTCTCAACTCCAGCACTCTTTGGGTTCAGGGCCCTGACCTTGTTCCTTCAGCCACAGGGGTGGCATGGTCCTCTCTATCCTCCCCTCACTCCTGGCAGCTCCACTATGAATGTATCACCATACTTGGTTGGTTGCCTTTATATGTTCCCATTGCCTCTAAGTTGTACCTTCATTAACTTTTGTTCTAGCATTCTATTTGAGTGGCCATTTCTACAGGCCCTAGTGGACACAAGTGATGAGAGCATCTTTCTAGAAATCAGGAGGCCTGGGCTATAGCTGAGAACCTGTTGACCTGTGACCTTGGGCAATCTGCATTGCCTTTCTGCCCTCAGTTTCTTCACCTGTGAGATAGGAATGATGGTGAGGTAATCTTTAAGACATACTATGATTCTGTTTCCTCTAGTGGTATATTTAGCAGGACACTTACTAGATACTTACAAGTATACTTACAAGGGTGTGGCCTTGGCCAAGCCTCTTAATCTCTCTGAATCTTGGTTTGCATCATCAGTAAAGTAAATAACCTTTTGTTTCAAATTGAGGGGCAAGAGTAGTAAATAAAACCACATGATTGAGGGCCTCCCTGGTGGCGCAGTGGGTTGAGTGTTGCACTGTGAAGTATCTGTGACACAGCAGCACAAATTCAATCTCTGGCCAGGGAGGGGACCCACATGGCACAGTGGACCTCTCCTGCCTTGCTCGCTGCTCCCCTCAGCAGTATATTTCAGTTGATCTGCCTGTTCTGTTCCTTACTCTGTCTCTGGTGAATCCTCTCACCTCCTGCAACTCTGGCCTGTACCTCAGCTCTTGTATGCACAAATAAGTAAATCTTTAAAAAAAAAATTAAAAAAACCCACATGATTGAAAATAACTAGACCAGTTCTCATGACATAGGAGGCTCCAAATTCATGCTAGAGCCTTTCTCTTCCTGAAGATGCCAGAGCAAGAGGGAAAAAAGTGGTTGACTCTGGAACTTCCTGTTCTTTCCTCCACTGCTTCTGTTTATTTATATTTTCTGACATCTCAGCTCACAGATTGACTCATTTATCCTTTCAAATCTATCTGGTCCTTGAAGATTTCTCCTTGGAGCCATTTTGTCAAAATTTGGGCAGGTTTATGGTTAGCTGGAAGAAAGCAGTCAGAAGCTTCAGGCCCTAGGCCTGTGCTTCTTGGCCAGCGCTTCTTGGCCAGCCTGGTGTTCTGACCAGGAGAAGGATCTCTTTCAGCTCAACCATCTGGGACAGCTAACCCATTCCAGGGGCTTACCTTTCCTTCTTTATGCACATGTCACCTTATAACTAAAAGAGTGAGTCTCTAATTGTCAAATCTAGATTTTAGGTCTAAAGGAGTTCTTTTTTTTTTTTTTTAATTTATTTATTTATGCATACAAGAGCTGGGGTACAGGCCAGAGTCGCAGGAAGTGAGAGGAATCACCAGACAGAGTGGGGAGCAGAACAGGCAGACTGACTGAAACACACTGCTGAGGGGAGCAGCGGGCGAGGCAGGAGAGATCTGCCTCACCATGTGGGTCCCCTCCCTGGCCGGCAGCAGGGATCGAACTCATTCTGCGATGGCTGAGGTTTGCTTCATAGTGCGTTGCTTAACCCACTGCGCCTCCAGGGAGGCCCTAAAGGAGTTCTTACTAAACCCAATCCATAGTCCTGCCTTTCTCCCAAGATTGCCATTTTGTACATTTTTCTTGGATTTTGAAATTTTTGCTTGGAGTTTCAGAATTTAAGTGTGTGACGTACCACAGTTAAGTCCAGATGTGGCAAAGTTGTGAGTGAACGGAAAGTTATCAGTAGTTTTTCTGCCATTCACTTCTAGTATCCTTTCTTTTCTTTTTTTAATTTTGGTGTCTCAATAGTCAGATAGTCAACATCTCTAACTGCTCATAATTGCCAAGATAGACTCCTCTGTAGTGATTTTATTAGGTTCTAAGGGACCCCTTAACTTTACTCCCATTACTATGAACTTAAATGTCTTATGTTTATCAATATCCTCTGAATATTCTCAATATATGATAATTTGATTCATTTTCCCATCCATGCTTCTCTCTAGCCATCCACCCACCCATCTAGCCATTCAGTTTATAAAAACTGATTTAGAACCTCTTTCTATAATACTTTCTGTAATAATTTTTTAAAATTTGGTTATAATTCCACACTTAAGAAATCTATAGTATATTTGTAAAACCCCAAGCAAATAAGATGAAAAATTTTCTCACCATGCCAGTGCAAGGAAGAGCTGAGTGCCCAGGAGTGATAATAGGCTATATTGACGGATAATGGAAAGAGAAAGCACAATGGGGCCCAAGTGAGTAGAATTGGCTTTAGAGAAGAAATGGGAAGAGAGCCAGGCCTTATAGGATGATCAGAGTTCATGTGACTTGAAAGGAGGAAAGCTTTTAGAGGCGAGAGCTAGGAAATGAGGAAAGGCAAGAAATAAAATTCCAAAAGTAGACCTGTTAGGGATGATGTGGAGTATTTGAGAAAGTAGACTTTGAGAGATTGGAAAAGTTGGTTTGCATTGGATTTTCATAAATGGCTGGCATTAGATTGAGGAATAGTATTGTCTCCTATAGATAAAAGAGAACCCCTGATGATTTTTTTCTAGCTAGGGAGAAACATCTCGTAAGAGTATACAGAATGATTAGGGTTCCAGGTATTTCCATTATCTATGTGCTCACAGATCCATAGATTCATGCAATAAGAGTTTCATGAGCTCTATCTACTATGTGCTTAGGTCAATATTCATGGCTGGATGCTAGTTACTGTGGCCTAGTTCCTTGGAAATCAAAGCTTTTGCTTTGAGCTTTTATTCATCAAGACTAGCGTTAACGCTGAGGTATGGAACACATGAATAACCATGGTAGTTAACTCTTTTTTAAAAAATAAATATTTTTATTGTACGATTAAAAACAGACATAGAAAATTAAACCAAACAAAGTGTAGCTCAGTGAATTAGTATCCAGTGAATGCCTGTATAACTACCCTCCAACTCAAGAAATAGAGTTGCGGGCCACCCCTGAAACCACCCTGTGCCTCATTCCTACACAGTCCACCCTCTTTTGGAAAGCAGCCACTATCCTGACTTATATAGCAATAGCTTTCTTGCATTTATTGCTGTTTTTATCACTCAAGTGTGCATCCCCAAACCCTGTAGTTTAGCCTCATCTGTGGTTTTTTGGTTGATTTATCTTTTAGGTGTCTATTCATATCCGATTTCCTCTTCCAGCTCTTTCTGTACCCTGACCTTGATATGTTGACTAATCTGGGGCATTATGTTTATTCTGTTTCTGGTAGTCATGTTTGCTGACTGCTCCCTCTCGTTGAGTTTGACATGTTCTTCAATCTTCCGTGCTTTCCATGGGGAGATGGAGACTTAATCTGATACAGGTTCAATCTCTTTAATAAGATTATAGGTGGTGTTATGGCTTGTGTTTGGTTTGTGCGCTTTTTTGATATTAGTTGCAGCAGATACTCAATGCTACATCTATCAATTCATTGAGTGTTAAAAATTAGTAATATGTCAATTCTGTCTTTCATGTACTATCTAGGCTGCTTTTATAAGTAGACTCTTCCCCTCATCTACTGTTTTGTTACACAGTAATAGAGTTCATATAAGGTAAGATTGATATTTATTTACCTAATTTTCAAGGTAACAGTTGAATCATTGTGCCTGCAGAAGATGACCAAATATTATCCTAAAAAAAAACAAACAAACAACCAAAACTCACTTATGATCTCTTGGGTTTATATATATTTGATGAATTTTAGTCTGTCACAAAGGTCATATCTTTTGGTCATGCTGTTTCATGAGTTCTTTTGACATAACCCTAGTAGTTTTTGACAACTTACTTCTAACTGCATGTTGAAATGTTCCAGGCTCATTATGGACTTTTCCTGCCTCAGAACTGGAATTAGCCATTTCTCAAATCCTGACTTAGTTCAATAGAATATGTCACATAAGGATCAAATCTGAGGGCTACTGCTGCTCACTATTATTGGGTTGACCTTTGTTTTTAAGTCCTTTTAATGGAAGGAACTGAAATAAACAAATACCTCATGAGATTGTATTGATTTTTCTAATTTAGATTCATATATATGGAGTATTTGCTTAGCAACTCTTACATTAACTAAGCAGCTTCTTCCTTCCACCAGAAAATTATTGAGGCACAGAGGGTGGTAGAACTAGAATGTCCCATTATTAGCATTTGCTTTTTTCTACTTTACATACACAACATTTTCTGAGTAATAATACTAGTACTGTCTCTGACATTATTATTAGTGAAAGGAGATACAACTTTTTGCATATGCTAATTATGTCTAGATTTTTTTTATGGTTGTACTGTATTTGCATTTTAAATCATATAGCCATTACATACTACAGTCTTTTCCTTTTATTCCTCATTTAGTCTTTTATCTACAAGTAACTCTATACCTAATATTCACCCGCAATACCTGTCTGAAACTTGTTCTTTAGTAGACTCCTTTGGAAAGGCTCATGGGAATAATATTCTCTGAGTCTTTGCATGTTATTAGCAGTTTGTGATTTCCTGGATATAAAATCCTTAGTTCACATTTTCTCTCCTTGAATATCTTAAATACATTACTCTAATTTCTTCTGGCAAAAAGCTTTGCTGTCAAAAAAAAATCTGAGGATAATTTAATTTGATTCTCTTACAAGAAATACTCTTTTTTTTTGCCTTGATGACCAGTTTTTAGCCCCTTTTACTTTAAATATGATAGTTTTTCTATATGTCTTGCTTTTGGTCATTTGGGTCAATATTCTCAGGTATATAGTATATCCTTTCAATGTATACTTCAAGTCATGTTTTTATATGGGAAAAATTTGGTGAATAATAGTTTTTGATAATTTCTTTGTTCTCATGAGATTCCTCTGTTTCCTTTCTTCTTCAGGGTCCTCAATTTGTCTTGTATTACATCCTCTTTTCTCATCTTCCAGTTAACTCATTTTAACATAAGTTCCAAGTTTTTTGGATTTTGAGCTCTGAGAAAATGTGTGCCTATTTAAAAATGGATTTAAAATTTGACATAATGATTGATCACATTTTTTTGTATTATTTTCATTTTGTCAGCGGTTAAGAAAAACTTAACCATAATCCCTAATGAACAATATGATGTATAGTATAACAACGGGCCAGTAGCAAAGACCTACTTGTGCCCTAAAACTTTTACTGCCCTTTAGGTCATACAGTCTAGAAATCTGAGACTGGCACTGGAGGTAAGACTCTCATATCTTTATGGGATTAGAAATCTTTTCTTTGCATTTTTTAATTACCAAATCATATTAGAAGCAGAAAATTCACTTTTATTGAGCATAATAATTTAGATGTCATTTATTTATTTTACCATAGAACCTAAAATAGTAAGACTGAGGATTGCTTTCTAGTCAGGGCGAATGATGTGAACAAATGCAGTCTGAGCAAAATGTTTTGTGGCTTAATGAAATTTATTGGAGAAGGGATAAAAATAATAACAACATCCTATGTTCTGTCTTTAAAATTATTTATTATAATAGTGCAAAGTTGTTATCCATAGGAAATGTGCATTTATTTTTGAAGTGTATTAATTTCCTGTTTCTGCTATAATAAATTGCCATGAAGTAGTGACTTAAAACAGTACAAATGTATTCTCTTAGAGCTCTGGATATCATAAGTCTAAAATGGGTTAAAAGCAAGGTGGACTTTAATTAAGGTGCTAGATGAAGTCCTTCTAAGTTCCTGAAGGCAGAATTTGCTTCCTTTTCTCCTTTCAGCTTCTAGGGGCTACCTCTGCTGCTTTACTTGTTTCTCTTTCTTCATTCTTCAAGACACATCACTCCAATCCCTGCCTCCACCATCCTGTACTACCTCTCTGTAGTCAGACCTACTTCTGCAGTCCTCTTCTTAAGACATTAGTGTTTACATGTAGGTCCACCTAGAAAATTCTGAATAATCTCCCCATAACTTAATCATATCTGCAAAGTCCCATTTGCCATAAAATGTAAGAGTTCTGAGGGTTTGTAGCAGTTTGTAGTTTGTAGCAGTTTTTTTCTGGGGCAGGGGTGGGAGGGAGATTTTTATAACCACATAGTAATTTTTTCCTATCAAAGAACAGAAGTTGGTGATAGGTTGAGCTCAAAGCAGTCTCCTGGAAAGCTTAGTTTTTCCAAAGACTAGCACTTTACCTTAAAAATCTGAATTTTATTGTTTATACTCGTGCTGCTTCCTGATAAGAAGAATAATCTTCCTACCCCTACTGTCCCACATTAAAAGAAAAATTGATCTGGGAAGATTTTTCAAGATTCTTGCTTGGCTTTGTAGACTCAGAAGTATTGCCTCACAGCCTTGTAGAAACCAATTATAATTTGGATGGCATGGCATCACATCCTAGGAAAAAGTGAAAATTAAGGGTGTCATTAGTCACAACTGTATTTGACCTATGCCTGATAAGTTGGGGGAAGAGGAACCAGTAGATTCTGATTGTTTCATGTCTGAGTCCCATGAGTAAGGTAAGAAGTCTTAAGGGTGGGTGGTGGTGGGGATGAGGTAAAGGCAGAAAGATGCCTTAGGAGATCATGATAACCACTTGATCACACATTGATCGAGAAGCAATGCTCATGAAAGATTAATCCATGGACTGAGTACCAGAAAGGAACTTCCTGTCTTCCCAGAACTCCCAGTACTCTGACCAGAGGGCTTGTCTTCACAGGATCAGCACCTTGGCATGATTACTACTGAGGAGCCTTACTTATGTCTAGACAAGCTTTCACTGAATCCTTCTTCCCCTGTACTCCAGGTCCTTCTGTTCTAACTGCTGGTGTCTTGGGACAGTTGGAATCTGACCAGGCATGGTGCTATTTTTAATTTCTCTACCCAGCACAGCTGTGGACTTGGCGCTGTGCACACAGGTGCATCCAGGGCTGCTGTTTCTTCCTCTCTGAGGATGCGAGTAGAATACCCAATTGTGTTCTGGGGCTGAGGGAGCCATTGTGGGAGGCTTCCATTGTGTTGGCTTCAGTGGGTGGTGCCACAGTCTGAGATTAATGAAATGTGACATTTATGTGTATGGCACCTCTTTGAGAGCCCACCTTATTCCACAATGAAGACTGTATCTGGGGGCCCACTCTGCTCGTGTCTGGGCCAGGAAGACAATTACATAGCTCAGAATTGCTCTCCCCTGCATTATCCCTGGAGGGAGCCTTCTCCTCCCTCCCTGCACAGTTTGCTAAGAGGTGTTCTCTCAGGGGAGGGAGAAGGAGGGCAGAAGTCCGCTGTGGATCCCTCAGTATCAGGAAAAGGATGACTCCACTTCCAATTATTTCCCTCTTTAAGGGACTTGTCTTAGACTGTCAGAGAATTTCAGTGGCTCATTAAAAAAAATGATATTACATACATACTTTCTGATACAATCTATATTATATAATACAATATTACATATGTATGTAATATGTGTACATATATAGATATAAATATCTATTTAAATATTTTTTTAAACTGACTTTAGTTTTGAAACTTTTCACCAGGCATTTTTGTTTCAGTTAATCACGTTTATATTGCAGCCTGGGGACTTTTTAAAACATTTCTAGAACCCCCTATCTTGCTCCCAAAGGTTTAAGCATTATTTGATAATTAGCCTTCACAATTATGTTATACATTTTGGAAAGAAGCAGTGTGGGCTGGGGGCGGGGAGGAAGAAAGTTGTGTGTGTTAGTTAATGTGGGAGGAATGAGGGGTATTATCTGGGGATTGGAGAAATGCTGAAGAGAGAAAGAAGTTCATTCTGTCAGAACTGTGTGGTTGCCAGTTCTCTGTGAAACCCTCACTTAAACACAGGGAAGGGTGGTGGGGGATGCTGAAAACTTCTCGCCTTTCCTAATTAAAATGATACCAGAAAGCAGGATCCACGTAGAGGCCAGCTACATGCCATTTAAAAAGAAATATGCTTCGTTACATTTCTCTCCACTTCCAGGTACTCTCAATGGTGAAAAGAGAAAGGAAGAATACTTGTTAAATTTTTGGACATAGTATTTTGGTACTTAGCTGACAGCTAGCTAGATATCACATCCTTGCTAAAATGACTGTTTTTCTGCCTTGTGTTCATATACCTGCTGCTGCTCAAAGTCCACACACACACACACAGAGCAAAATGCAGTGCCCATGCTCTGGGCATCTGTTCCCATGGTGCCAGCTCTCTTCGTCTCTCTAGAGAAAACCATCATGATTTCATCTTTAAAGAAGTCTATTTTCTCTGAATTTTCATTTTATGGAAAATATTTTCCCCATTTTTAAGGAGAAATTTTTGGCTTGTCTATTGAATCAGTTTTCAGCATGGTTAAGTGTATGACTGGTTTGAGAGTGAGTGGGAAAGGAATGTGTGTCGTGCTATATATGTGTATGTGTGTGGGCAGAGGCTCTGAGTGTTCTTACAGGCAAGAATGACCCTCAGCCAAAATGCTAGGCTAGAGGAGGGTGTTCTGGGGGGGAACTTCTGTCTTCGTCATTTCTCTTTCAAATCTAAGATACTCGATAACCACAATGCTTAACTCATGGGACAATGGAATCCCAGGTAGTGCCCGTCAATGGAAAAGACTTTATTGTTTGCTTGGCTGCCTGCCATTTATTCCTGTTATCATTATTTTTGGGTTGGGGGTGACAGAAATTGCTTAATTTCTTCTTAGTCCTTCTAGAATCACCTCACATACAGAGCTGCTTGAGAGACTAGTCCTGCTAACAGGTCTTTTTTTTTTTTTTTTTTTTTTTTTAAAGCGAGGGCAGGAGTCTTGCTGATACACAGGGCTGCTAGTTTAAAGGGGTAGGGGACCATGACTGTGGTGGATGTAAAGGGAGCTGTTCAGACCAGGAATCAGAACTTCCCAACTCTAGCCCGCTGCTGCTATGAACTGCAGGTTGGTGACTATTGACTTCCTTTGGATTATTATGTGAAGTTTCATGATTTTAAAATGTTGATCACTCATTCCAATTAAAAGGAAGAAAAACATGCTGCAGGCCAAATAAAGCACATCAGAGGTCTGGACTTCTCTGCCATAGGAAAAAGAGTATTGAGTGCCTATGGCCAGTTTACATACTGCCTGGTCTTGAAAAGGTCTGTGTAGTCTTTTACAAACCAAAGGAATTGGGGTAGATGAGCTTCACAGTTTCTTTTTACTTGGACTTTTTCAGGTTTTATGACTCCAAAGTTCTGTGTTCAGACCTTTGAGATCCCTTTACTCCCATGATATTTCATGAAGTGCCAAGCAGATATCCAAAATGAGCAAAGGAGCCCATGTAGATGAGGGTCAGAAAGGACTAGGTCATGGGAGATACTGCCTGTTCCTTTGCCACAAGGTGCTTTTGCAGTGAAGCCTTTCTTCTTAGGATCCTTTGTGATAGCCATCTCTCCTTGCCCTGAACACCTGCAGTCCTTTCTGTCCATTTCCTCCACAACTACATTCACATACCATATTTATTAATTGCTTGCCTGAGGCCAGGTAGACTTTTGATTTCCCTACTTTCCCACTTATATTATGGTTATTTGAATGAAAGTGTAAAGGAAAATTTATTCCTTGAAGTTTCAGGACACCATGGAAGGAGGACCCCTGTTGTGTCCCCTATGAGAGAGCAGGGTGAATTCATACAGAGGAATTTCCATGTTGAAGCCACTCATCTCCTGGAGATCCTGAACTTCTGGAGCCAATGGAGAGTAAGGTGGAAGTCATTTGGAATGTGATGGTGGAGGTCATGTGGCATGTGATGCCAGATCTCCCCTCAACCCATTCTTTCTCCAAGGTCACCAAAGTCATTAGGTAAAGTGTGGATTCCAACAAATTATAACCTTGGCAGAGTCTGTTTCTGAGATGGAGGGAGATCCCAAGTAACATCAGGACAAATTTGGTACCTCTGACCACATTATCTTCTCAACTAGGTTGTGAGCGGTTTGAGAACAGAACCCTTTTCTGTAGGCTACATGCTGCAAACCTGAGCTTTTTAACAGAGTAGATGCTCAGTAAGTTATTTCTGAATGAGTGAATGAACAAATGAGTGAGAAAGTTGTGAATAGTCAGTACATGAGAATGCAATACCAGCATTGTGTGGGTAGATAGACTAGCAAAACTCAGTCTGGAGTGGGTTAATTTCTGCCTTCAACATCTGCAAGATAATGTGTGCTGGGGAGGCAAGCATTAGTCTTTCCCTTTTGAAACTCCCTCCTCCCATCCCCAGAAAGATTTGTCTGAAACATGTATTTAAATGGGCAGCATACAGGTGTTTTCAGAGCTGCTTCAGCCCCAGAGAAGGCCTCAGGGCAAACCAGAGAAGACGGTACTTGGTAACGAGAAACACTCCTCAGCTACTCTGCATGCTTCAGTGGGAAAATGCAAATCAACTCATTTCCGCTTTTGAGGACAACTTCAGATAAAGGGGTCCCCGGGCAAAGTAACCCCTTCAACGTGCCTGACTGTCTCTCCCTATTTCTATCTTCTCTTGCACTACCTGCAGTGCGAACTGTGGGGGGTAGGGAGGGGGCTGTGGTGGGGCTGCAGGGAGATGAGAGAGGAGATGCATAGTAATGAGGAGAAGGGGGAGGAGAGAGAAGCAAGGGGCTGTAGTGTGCAGGCACAACTTTGTGGAATAGGTCTTGAACTAGGTGGCAGCCACCAGTTCTGTCTATGTGGCAACTGGCTGGACTGTGGGTGACCTTGGGTAAGAGCTGGGATTCTCAGGAAGTCAAAGCAATAGTGAATGTTGGCAATCCTACCAGTTATACCTTTTAGTGCCCCCTCCCCCATTTTTTATTGGGAAACAGAGATCTGAACAAGGTATTAGTAGGAAATAACTGGAAGGGGAGTATGAGAATATGAGTCTTCTGGTTTCTAGAATTTTATGTGCCCGTCTGCAATCCCAAGTGTTATGCTGAGGAAAATCTGTTTCCAGGAGAGCTTTTCCAGGTTTTATAACATGAATGCATTTGTTTGGATGTGCCTTGGGGTTCAATTAAGATTTTAAAAACCTGAATATCTCAGAAAGTTATAGTGACTTCCCCGGACCCACAGCAAGGTAACTAAAAAAAAAAAAAAAAGTCACACACACAAAAACAACATTGTTACTAAAGTGTGAGGATGTAGAATAAAGAATTAATTTTCTCCCTTGAGGACTACTCTGATGATTTTCAAATAGCAAGTTATATTTTAAATTGTTATTTTGGATTTCCCTGTTTTACTGGTATGGATGGCACAAGGTTTTTCTGCCTATTGGGAAATCCAGTGTATGACTCAAGTATTGTCAGGTCCTTACTTTGTGTTGAGTGCATGAGAGTGTTTTGAGAACACATGTTCAAGCAATTGTCTGTTATTTTCATGTGGTTTTCCATGGTGTTAAGTACATGTGTTTTTTTTTCTTTGAATTTGTATGTGTACACATGTAGGTTTCTGTCCTTTTTCTAGATGTGAGGTAATCAAACAATTGCTAAAATTGGCAGGCATCTGAGAGGACATATGTAAAAGAGCTTGTCATGTGACCTGTACTTATGCATGAAGGTTACCTTTTTTCACAGAGTAAAAGATCTAGCAGCTTCCATATTTCTACCTAACCTTGAAATAGTCTAGGTTAGAAAAGCATCTGGGACCCCAGTTTCTAGAGAAAATGGTATGCCACAGAATTTGAAGAATGGACTTTATGATTTTTATAATTTGTTTTTTATGGATAAGGGCTAGGTACCTTCCCATTTCCCCTTAATCAACAAGGAGGTTATAGTCATTTTTCCTTGCTTATATGTATGATCTTAATGTGTGTGCTATATATCTATACGTTATGTCTATATAGTCAGATGTCACTTAATGATAGGGATACATTCTGAGACATGCAGTGGTTTAATTGTTGTGTCAACATCGTAGAGTGTAATTAATTACACTGGTATTAATTACACTCCCATCTGGGAGCACCTGCCATACAGTGTACAGTGCCATACTGCGGACAGCGGCCATTCTAGTATATGTGGTTAGTCCATCACTGACCAAAATATTATAAGGCGCATGTCTGTACATATGTATACATATACATGTATGGGGTTGCATGTGTATATTCATAGATGTAGAAATATGGGTGCACATTTGGGCATGCACCTATATATAAATCACACGCACATATAATTTTTTATTTCACATGGGTGACTTGGCTTGGTTCCCCAGGATCCTGAACTTGGGACTACACCTTTGATGATTGTGCACATTTTGGTGTGTAATCCATGACCTGTAGTCAGTTACTTGAGCTCCAGGCAAATGCTCCTTGCCTGCCAGGGAGACTTTGGTCTCATGAAGTGTCTCAGTGGGAGACACTCACTGAAACTGAAGTCTGGACTTATTTTGGATGATCATAAAGTAGAATCGGAGGAATATACTATAGAACAACATGTCCCTCCTCACAAGTATTTCACTTCATCTATCTTGCTAGTTGACTCTCAGAAAAGACTGTGGTAACACTAAGGTAGTGTTCATTGAGTCTTTAGTATAGGTCAGTGGTTCTCATGGGTTGTGATTTTGCCTACTGCATCTTCCCTTCCCTTGCAAAGAATATTTGGGAAAATGTGGAGAGTTTTGATTTCCACAACTGTCAGGGGAGGAGAGCTATCTGCACCTACTGGCTACAAGGAAGGATGCTGCTAAACAGAATAATGCAAAGCACCACCGTACCCAACACAGACCCACCCCCCAAGTGTCAATTGTGCTGGGGTTGAGAAAGGCTCATCTATGCCAAGCTATATGTTCCTTCATTACATGTATGTCTCTGTTGCCCTCACAGACCCAGTGGCGTGGGTACCATTGTCATCACCGAACCCCATCTTAAAGGTCAGATGTGGGAGAAAATAAATGATATGACCACAGCCACCACTTACAGGGACAGAACTGCTTGTGAGATAGATTTGCCTGCTTTCAGACCTCAGTTTAAGCACCCCTTGACCACAGACTTCTTTAGGCCTGTCTGACCAGCATCCCGAGGATGAGTTGTTTCCACCCAAGGCCCTGGCTCTTGTCATGGATGCAGTAAAGCGTTCCTACAGAGCAGACTAGTCTTGATTTGTTTTCTCTCCCACTGAACAGTGTGTTCTGTGCCTCTGGTGTAGGACTTGTTCTTGTTTATGCCCTTTCTCTCCTTTCTTACCTTTTTTCACCCTCTTTTTAAAAGTTTAATGATTTTTTATTTATTATTGATTTACAATACTATATAAATTTCCAGGATGTCTTGTGTATAGAAGACACCCAGCACTAGAATTCTAGTGTCCTTCTCACTACTAGGTTGACCTCTTTTCCTTTCTCCTCCAGCCCCTCTGTTCCCCCTTATGGTAACCATTATATTTTTCAGAGTCTTATAATTGTTCTTGTCTTGATTTGTTAATTTGATTAGGTTATTTATAATTCACATATGAGAGAAACCATCTAATAATTGTCCTTCATTTTGTGACTTATTTGATTTAGCATGACCCTCTCAAGTTCCATCCAGGTTGTCACAAAAGCCAAGATTTCATCTTTTTAATATTTGAGTAGTAATTCATTGAGTATATATGTATATATATGTGTACATGTATATATACATAATATATACATATACATAATATGCACATAATATGCACACAATATATACACACAAATATACATAATTCTACAACTTCTTTATCAAGTCATCTGTCGATGAGCACTTAGGTTGTCCCCACATCTTAGCTATTGTGACTAGTGCTGCTATACACGTAGGCTGTGCAAAACTTTTCAATTTAGGGTTTGCACCTTGGAGAGGTATAGCTGGGTCACATGTTATTTCTATTATTATATTCTTGAAGACTCTTTATACCATTTTCTCACCCTCCTGGTTTTTTTTTTTTTTTTTTTTTTTGCATTACAGCATTCTTGTTCTCCTTCCAACTCATAGCCCCTTTCTTAAAGAGCCCCTCATGATTGGCGGGTCCACTCAACTACAGCTAACTGGATGGTCATCCAGGGGGTAGGATGCTGGAGTTTGCCACCAGACAGAGAAGAGGATGATTCCCTCTGAAACTGGATAGTCCTTCTCTGACATTCACTGTTAGATCCTTTTGCTGACATTCTTTGGCTGTTTAGAGACTAAGAAAACAAATAAATGTGAAATTAGGTTTCAGATTGTGCCAAGATTTCATGGGAAAGCTTTTTCTTCCACAAAAGCCTTCTGAGGAATTCCTTTATCAGGAGAGAAAAGCATTCCTGGAGATCTCATTAGGTAAATTACTCTCAGATTAACATATTTTATTAATTACCTATTATGAGACCCCAAAGCTAAACAATCATAAAAACAACAAAAAGAAGTAAATATAGTTCCTGGTGACTAATAGATGCCATGAAAGACATAATCAGTAAAATCAATTATATGCATTATTATAATGAAAGGTACAGTTAGTGCTTTAAAAAAATAATTAGGTTATTGGCTAAGAGGAAACTAGCCCCCTCCATTACCCCTGAAGCAAGCCCTGGAGGCTTCACTGAAAGGCTTTTAGTCTAGAAATCATTGGTTTTATTGGCCAGGCAAATTAGTGACTCCATTAGCTTCGCCAGTGGGGGACCCTGGTTTTCCTAAGTCACCAGGTGCTTTTGATCTGGTTGTGCATTTTCTAGAGTGGAAGAATATAGCATTGGAACAATGCACCCAGATGTGCCAATTGAAATGCGTGGTGAGGGTTGGGATTGAGGTAAAAAAAAAAAAGTTGGTAATGGTTTGGCTGTGTGTGTATATGTGTACACTGCAAGTGCATGTCTGCCCAGTGTGCATGTATGTGCCTTGTGAGAGCTGATCCACATTTCCAAACCTCTGTCCAGTGCTCAACTTGCCCACCTTGCTTTGTATGTAAAAATATTCCACTTAAACTGGTAGCATAGCTACCTCCAAAGTGTCAATAAATAATATATGCAAAGTTTTTTCCTCCCTTCTTATCAATATAAAGAAATGTGGAGTTGTGAGGCTGCGGAAACTTGCATTAGACAATGTAATGAGGCAGGAATTAGAACAGCGTAGTTCCTCTGGCCATTATAAATGAGGACGGCAGCTACCTGGAGAATGGGAAAACTGATGAGTACAGTCTGTTGGGGAGAACAGGAGGAAAATTTCCCTCAGGAACACATTTCAAATTACTTATTTATGAACTGATGAACTGGGAGACCACCTATCGAGACAGGGGCGTAAGCAGTCTGCTGCAGACAGCTACAGAACTCCAGCTAATTGTGCGGCTGTTTTCTGTTAGAACCCCTGCTATCCAGCTGCACTTTGGAGGCAGGAAATTTAGGCTCTGACTAGAAGTTCCGCTCTTCCTCTTTCTTGTCCGCATAAATATATACATACATATTTTAATCTACTTTGAGCCTTTAGAAAGAGCCCGGGAAGAAGCTCCTGAAGATTGGGGGAGGAGAGTTGATACGGTAGGAAGGGATTGGTGTTGAAAGGTTTGTGGGTTATGCCCTTCAGTTTGGGAGGGAGATTGAGTTCTGGATGCTGGGTCAGCTCTGGAGAGGCTATTGGATCCAGCCAGGACTCACAGTCTCCTCCTTCCTATCTTGGTCAGCATCCTCCCACGCCTTAGCACCTTCATCACCATGGCAACTGGGTACCCATTGCTTCCTTGGTGTGGGACTCTCTGTGTGGTGTGTCATGAGTGATCTCACGTTATCCTCACAAGCACCTGTAAAGTGGCACTATTGTTATTCCCACCATATCGGGTAATAAACTCATGGATGTGAGAAGTGGTGTGGTTCTGGCAAGACCAGGAATTGAAGTCCAGTTGGCCCAGGGCTTCTAGCCCTAAGCACCTCATAGATAGTTGTAAATGTTCCAGGGGAAGGAAAGACCCTCCCAAAGGAGAGCTCTGAACTCAACTTTGCTGCAGGTAGTGTGGTGAGGGGACAGGAATCAGATAAGCAATCGGGAGACCTGGCTGTTGTGTTATGGAAGGACAGTGTAGCTGGCTGGTTAGGCGACAATAAGTATCCTAGGGACTTTTGTTATTCCCATTTTTGGAGATGAGATCACTGAGACTCTGCAAAGTAAAGCAAACTTGGCCTAGGTCACCCATGTAAGTGGCAGAATTTGAACCAGGGCCTGAGCTGTAAACTTTCCGCTATGTGGTGACCTCCCTGAGGGCAGAGTCTGAATCTTTTCTGCTTTTACTACTCAGTGCCTGATACTATAGAAATGGTCTTGAATGGAAAATTAATTGAATTTTCAACACTAAATTCAGGATGCTTATGGAACTCTTGCACAGATCCCTATTCTCAGTCACTACTGCAATACATTAGTAATCATTAATAAATAAAATTTACTCATCATCTAACTGTGTTAAGCTCTATATTCTACACCAGTACAGGGTCATCTCATTCAGTCTTCAGAACCAAAGGAAGCAGGTTTTTTAAATCATTCTCATATTTAGATTAGAGTTGAGGGCATTGAAGCTCAGTGAGGTAGTCAGTAGTTCTCAACTGGGAGTGATATTATGCCCAAAAGAAGAAGATTGCAGTATGGGGAAATTTTTGATTGTCACAACTTGGCATCTGGTGGTCAGTATCTAGTGTGCATCCTGAACTGCACAGGACAGCTTCTAACAATGGGAATTGCCCAGCCCCATGTGTGAATGCCTAGACAGTGTAGGTTAAGTGACAGAACTGGATTCAAGGTCCTTTGTTCTGCCCCAGGGCCCATGTGCTGATCATCCATTGAACCTTTCTTATGGTCCTTCTCACTAGCATAACTTTTGGTTTGCTCCTTAGACCCTGTTATATTACAATGTGAGTCATGGGAATGACAAGTGACTCGAGGAACCTCTCTGGTAGGACCTCTTAAAAATCTCAGCTGGTACTTGTGAGCTGACTACACCAAGTAAGTGCTGTCTACCTGGCTATTCTGTCAGGACCCAGATAGCAGTGGAACCAGGAGCACTGTTCAAAGACTAGAAGGCTGGAGGCCACCAGATTGCAGGCAGACTTTGGCCATTCCTACTATGGCACCTCTGGAAAGCTCCAAACACTCTCTGAGCTTCTTTCTTTAGTTGTAAGACAGGGAAGGTGCCACTCTGTCTGCTTCTCAGAGCTGTTTATGAAAACCACGTGAGAAAATGGCTACCTAAGAATTCTGAAAAGGTTAAAAGGTTACGCATGGGCTGGGCTGCCCTTCATAATTTCAACAAACTTGTAATAATGACAGTTAGAGTTTACATCACTACTATTGAGTGTTTACTCATTGCCAGACATTGCTTTAAGCACTGAAAATGCTCTTCTTATTTATTTTTCAAAGTCATTCCATGAAGAGGAGCTGACTTAGAAAGGTTTCCTGCATGGCCCAGTGCTCTAATGTAACCAAAAATTTGTATAAATTCTTAAATAGTATACTTAAATAAGGAACCCTGTATTTCTAGTTTGCAGTGGGCACTGCAATTTATGTAGCCAATTCTAGTCTTCAGATATGTCTGCTTGTAGTCTGAATGTGTAATAACCACTCAGTAGAGGGCTTACCAGAAATGGCCCATACTGCCTCCTGGTTCAGAGGATTATAGCTCATTAAAGTTGATCTTTTCCCTATGAAAAGAAGCAGTGACATTTTCCAGGCTTACCAGTCAGTTCTAGATAGATGTTGATTAGGCGGAAAGGGAAGGACTCTAGACCTGAAGTAGCAATGTAGTGAAGAACTGGTCAAGTAGTCAGACTCTGGGTTTAGAGACCATCATTGGCACCACCACCATTACCCTCTCCCTTGCCATACACAACAGTCATGATATAAATAATAGTGATAACAATGATACATAATGTTGTTATCCACAGAAAAATCTTTCGTTCCATGTGTGTACAAAGACCTATAATTGGTGCTAGCTGGTTGACATGCATACTCTCATTTAACCACTGCTCAGAATGATTTTCATGGGAAGTATATTTATTATTTCCATCTTTCTAGATGTAGGAAAAATAGCTAAGTAGAGTGGATGAGACAAGTTCTTCATTACTTTATTACTTCTGGTCTAGATTCCTATCCTTTCTACCTAATCAGTATGGTCAACCACATCATGTAGTCTGAGATGGAATCCAGGCCCCGTTAGCTGACAGCCATGCCTTAGACAAGTAATGAAACTATTTTATGCCTCACTTTCATTGTCTGTAAATGGGGGTATATCTTACTATATAAAGTTATATATTTTGAGTTAGGAAATATAATCTGGAATGTAAGCATCTTGCCTATTTATATCTATGGTTGTTTAAGAACAATGCTTGGCACATAGTTGCTTGGCACACAGAGCACATAACTCCCTTGCCATGGTGCCTTGCAGACCTCAAATTGTGTATGCTGATAAGCAATAAGCAATGAAGTATGAGTCTGTGCTCACATGTCAAAGTTAGGTAGGTCAATTCATCGATTTTGTCTAGTGTACTGGGGGTAGCTTGCTTCTGATCTACATGCCTTTTCCCTGCACAAGACTGGCTTCGGCAATAATCTTACAGCACTGGCAGTTAGCAGAGTGCAACCAGAAATGCACAGAGGCCTTTTCAAGTCCCTTTCATATCTGTTAATATTCCACTGCCAAACCAAATCAATGGTCAATTTGAGAGTCATGATGTAGACAGGTCATTGTACCCAAGCTGGGAAGGATGAAGAATTGGAGCTAGTTTTGCAATCATTCATTCTACCTAAGTTGACTCAATAAATATTGAAGATGGAATCTGAAAGTGCTTATCAGCATATGCTAAAGGATCAAAACATGGTGGTTCACAACCACAGTCTGATCAACTATGGATTTTGTTAAAGGGTTAACTCAGAAGAGGGATTTGACCTTACATGCCTTTTAACCAATCTTGCCATTTTATTGGTGTTAAATTTTCTTTAAGGTTCCAAAATATTTTGGAATGTCAGCTGTATATAGTTCCATTTTTTTTTTTTAAAGAACTAAAATTTCACAGGTCACAAAACTAGCTGATAAAACATCTTCTGTAGAACCAAGGTAACAACAGGACTCTTTGAATTTGTCAAAATGAATCCCATTCTCAGCAAATTTCCCCTGACACCTTTTCATATCACAGCTCCATTCCTTTGTTTTAATCCAATGGGGCATGGACCTGGCTTTGAGAGTACTGATTGTTTAAACATTCCGTTTGACGACTCCTGACAGCCCTAGGATGGAAGCAGCTCACCTCAAGCCTGAATTTGGCTCAGTGCCTCTTGGCATGCCATGTCTGTCTGCTCCTGAGTGTGCGCTATACAGCCACAGCCTGGCCCCCACTCCCCTGCCAAATTCTAATTTCTTCTAACGGGTTGAAGACTCGACTTCTGAGTGAGTCGTGTGTCTCTCTGTGCTGCCACTGTGTGCGGCGATGATGATGACAGGCTGGTTTAATGCAGCTCTTGCCAAGATTAAGGGGCTGTCAGACAAGTATCATGGGAGACAGAGGGATTGCTCTAAAAAGTCATTCTGAATTGCTAACTAACAGGGCTGGCACTCAGGTGGGGATGAGCTTCTTAAGATTCACAGATTAGAGTACCTGCAGTGAGGCCCTGAGCAGAACTGACCTCTCCTCACTCTGAGGGCAGGATAGGTGGGCCCCTGAGATGCCTCCAAGTTTGGCTTATGGGCCCCTGGAACATCCACATTGGACATCAGAGGCTTCATCAACCTAATAAACTGCATACAAAAGTTTATCCTAATTGACATATGGGTGCTTTTTTTCTGGGGAGATGGGATCTTAGCTTTCATAAAATTCTCAAGGCTTTGTGATTCCCAAATAGTGGGCTGTCTTTTTCAATGCTCCAGGCAGTACACTGGAGATAATTTTAAGGATTTTTGTCTGGACCTAAAAGTAATAAGCAGTCATTAAAAAGTTTAAGGATTGATTTTTGAAAGCATAAACTGGCTATAGAAACTAGAGCTGCTACAAAATTTGCTATAGTAATTTTTCTCTCATTTATGTATTCTATAAATACATATGTTGAGTGTCTGTCCTGTGAGACTGGGAAGTGAGGAGACAGTGGGGCTTCTGGCACTTTGAGTGCCTGCTCTTGTGAAGATTAAAATCCAGGGCAGGCTGAGCTTTCTAGCATAGCTGGAAACCCTTGAGCCATCTGAGAAGCACTGTTTGATCACCATCCAAACATTAATTCAAGAAATATTTATTGAACCTCTGCTATGTGTGAGACCTAGTACTAGGTCTTGGGGACACCAAGGTCTAAAAGCATTAGAGAGGCACAGTCTGCTTCTACTGAATCCACAGACAAATGGGGATGCAGCCAGGTGAATGAGCACACTGC
Organism: Galemys pyrenaicus; assembly: GCA_019455555.1. Taxonomy (NCBI): domain Eukaryota; kingdom Metazoa; phylum Chordata; class Mammalia; order Eulipotyphla; family Talpidae; genus Galemys; species Galemys pyrenaicus. Next base: position 1,059,184 of record JAGFMF010011983.1, read on the forward strand.
TACAATAAGAGACAGGGTGTAGGAGGACAGTAAGGACAAGAACTCATCCATCCAACTTAGCTCCCAGGATGTGGGAATGAAGGCTCACCTAACACTTCACATAGAGTCAGAGGGTATAAGGTTGTAGGCTCTGTGAATGCATTCTTTGCTTAGTAGAAACTTGAACACTGTGGATCAGTTGTTTATCAAGGGTTTATGCTTATTCATTGACACATAGATTTGCTGAGGGCAGAGATAGTGGAGAGGGGGCTAGCTATGCTTATTAATCCAACCCCTGAATCATAACTTGAATATTATAAGATGGCTTATATTCCATTTTATTTCAATTTCTTACTAGCAGTGTCACTTTGGGCAAATCACTTAACCTCTCTGTGCCTCACTTATGAGACAAAGTTAGTACTATTTGCCTTGCCTCTGTCAAAGGGGCATTCTGAGTATTCTCCCAATGTACTACATGCTGCTAGCACTTTACAAAAAGAGTCAATGGCTCCATTTTCATAGCTGCCATGAGAATCATGTCTTCCAGAACATATAGAAACAAAATGGAGACGGGCTACCTACATCCATGTACTGTGATATGAATGAGAAATTAACCTTTCTTTTGTGCTAAAATAAACTTCCTAGGATTTATCTGTTATAGTAGCTTATGTTAACAACCTAAGATAAATGATAACATATGAACATTCTCTGTAAACTTTAAAACAACTTACATTTTAATGTTTTAATGATTGTTTATATTGTTTCACTGATAAAAGAGCACATTTTCTTAATTGTGCTCATTTTACCTCTTTATGTTGCAAATGACAAAATCCTACTCAAATAATGCTAGAGAAAAAGGGAAAGCTGGGAGAGGTGTTGAATATAGGGTTTGGGTGGGGGAATTCTTCAGTCCCTAGTTCTAAATAGTATCATAAAGTCTTGTATTCCTCCTTCTTCTAGCACTTCCTTTCTTTGTGTTTATCTGTATGTACACCCTGCCCATGGGCTGGGGACCATTTTTTCACCTTTGGTTCCAGAAAATCTGTAGGGAGTGCTTTTGTGGCCAGACTAGAGTCACCTACCCATGCCTAAACCAATCAGTTACTATGTGATTATTTTGTCAGACTTAGATCATGATTCAACCTTGGGGACTGGTGATGGTGAAAGTTCTCTACTGCCAGCTGTGCGGATGTCCCTCCAAAGAAGACTGAAGTGTTAACATCCAAAAGGGTAACAGATATGCACTCTAGCCAAATTAAAGTAATTAAAGCTAATATTTCACAAGTGCTCATTCTGTGTTAGAGATAGTGTTAAGTACTTTTTGTATAAATTTTCTCATTTATACCACCCAACAGCATTGGGAGATACGTTCTGTTGTCTATGGAGAAATAACACTGGAATTGCCTATCACTTTCCATAATGTAAATCTGATGTGAATTAGAGCATATTATTTAGTGTTAACATGATAACAGTGCAGTGGTGACTGTAACCATTGAAAATCTAGTTTCTTTTGCATAAAGAAACAATGGAATTCCAAGAAGGATAAAAGTGTGGCATAAGAATGCTCTTAGTGATTCAGGCCATTAATGAATGCCAAGAAATGTGGGGCTCACATTGTATTTATTCGTGGAAAGATATTCATATAACACTCTTCCAGTGTCATCAGTACAACCGTAATTCATGATCCTGACAACAGAGCAATGTATTCTGTGTGGACTCACCATCAAGGAAACCTGAATTTGAAGCTGAAGCTGCCAAAACAAAAATAAAAGCCATAAATCACAAATATTCAAATTCTCCCTCCTGGCATGACATGTATAACTTTAGTGTTTCAGGACCAAGGAGTTTAAGGGAATCTCTTGTTTCACACTTCTTAAATGCTCCCCTCCAACAGGACTTAGGCTGTCAAATGATCCTACACACTTTGAAGGTGATATAAGAAGGTGGAGCACTGATGGGGAAAAGTGTCACAACTGGGTTTTTCAGCAAACTCACTGAGAGAGAGGGATGGTATTAGGATCATTTATGGAGTGCATGAGAAGAAACAATGCAAAGAGGATTGCTTTCTTTCATCCACAGGCAAGGTGACATTCTCCTCTTGATTATTAAGGGCATTCTGTCCTTAGATGTTTGCCATACATTTACCCTCTGATTTCCTGTTTGGAGAATTGAGTTCAGTGACACTTTGATTAATGATATTCTTCTTTCCACTGGCAGAGTAGTAGCTTTTATTTGGGGCCATGTATTAGGTGCTTTCCCCAGAATCTTAGCAGAAGGCTAAGCTAATGCTGTTTGTGACAAAGATGGATAGCTGTCCAACAGGAATTTGTTATCCCTTTTCTATCATGAAAGGCAGTTGCTTAGACAGACACTACATTTCCCAGTACCCCTTGCACCCATGTGTGGCCATTTAACTAGTCCTCCAATGGGATGTAAAAGGGCCTCTTTTGTGGATTTCTAAGAAGCCAGTATGCCTTTTCTGCTTTGTCTCTTCCCATTTACTGACTATAAACAGAGACCTCAGACCCTGAAGATACTAGGAAACTATATGATGGAAGGTAGCTGCATCTTGAATGGCCACATGGAGAAACTCCAAGCAGACAGAGGCAACTTTTTGGAGAGTCTGACTTTACACTTTTGTTGAATCTGATGCCACACCCATATATACTCTGGTTCCGATGATTTCTTATCACCCTATAAGCACTCTTAATTCTAGACTTAATTCACCCAATATAGTAACCACTGGCCACATGTGACTATTTAGACTTAAATTAATTAAAATAGATAAAATAAAATGTAGTTTCTCAGACGTACCAGCCACATATCAACAACTCAGTAGCTATGCATGTCCACTGGCTGCCATATAGGAGAGCTCATATATAGAACATCTCAATCATTGCAGATAGTTCTACTTGGTACTTTTTCTCTAGATCAGTGGGAATATAGAAAGTAAATTTATTTAGAAAGAATAGCAGAGAAATTCTCAGGGTTGTAATGGTATTTCAGCTTCTGGGCTTCTGTGCTACAATTCATTTATTTTTCACTTGTCTCTTCTTGCTGGAGGCCATGAGATCTTTAGAATAGGGATTACTTTATGTATCTTTGTAATTCTAACATCTTCCCTGTAGTAGATCCTCAGGAATGGTTTTTCTTTGAACAAATGAAGGAAGCTTAATTATCAAGATAGTTTGTAAGACCATTGCAAAGAGTTGGACATTAACTGACTTTGTGTGAATACTTTCTATGTTAGTAACAACTGGTTCTTGAGATGGGGCTGAACCAATTGGTTTCAAGGTCAGGGATGGAAGACACAGGAAAACTAAAATCTATATAAGAATTAATACTATTAAAATTTCTTTGAGTTTATTAGGTGCCTGTATAATCTAACAAATTATTTTAAATGATCTCCTGGGTGAACTCTCCCAGGACCTAAACTGACTTTGCACTTAGTAGGAACTTAGGTTTTGTTCGTTGAATGAAGGCAATTTAACATACTAGCAACATATAGTCATACTAGTCACATATTTATGGAGTGCATGAGAAGAAATTTTTTTTAATTAAAAATTAAATGTTTATTTCCAGCTTAAGAATCCTATCTATTTGACTTCCACCCTTCAATGGAATGAAAGCTCCACAGGGGTAAGATTTTTGTTTATTTTCTTTACAGCTACATCTTCAACTGCTAGAACCATGCCTAACATATTGTGTGGCTCAACAGATATTTCTAGAATAAATGAAGAAAGCACCTTTAGTGGTTAGTTCAAAGAACTGCTTGAAGGTGGACATCTCATACATACACTATAGCAAGATAGGGTGAGAACTTATTTTGGGAACAGGAGAGACCCTTTTGAGGGCTCTCAAATATTACCTCTTTAAAGGATTCACTAACTTTGCCTATGATTAGGGCTAAGCTAGCTCTCATAAATGATTTGCCTCAATTTGAAATTTAAATGCCCACAGGACTCTAGGTGCATACAAGGCATAATACTAAATGGCTGATAACTTATGACATTTATTTCCCCACATGAAGAACCACAGGGCAGCATCTCTTGTCAGGAAGGAAACAGATTTGTCAGAAAGGAAACCAGCCATCATATGCTCTTTGTATTTTTATGATTTATGTATTTATTGGATGCACCCACCACTTAACAACCTCTGGGTGCTTTTATATGTTTCATAGACAAAAGGCAGACACTGACATTGTGGATTATGAGGTGGAGAGGTACCAACAAAATAACATCCATAAATCCCAAAGCACATCATAAAATCATCAAACGCTACAGAAGCTGTACTTAGGCTCTCCAAGTAATCAGACACTAAATGGAAAATTCGAAGACTTGAGCTGTAGTCCTGAGCTAAGTCCTGACACTTATTAGATTCTGTGGACTTGAGTAAGTCCCTAAATCTCTCTCAGCCTCATTTGTTTATCTTTAAAATGGGCATAGTCGTTCCTTAAAATAATGACATAGTTTATCTTGAGGATTAGGGAATCAGGTGCTCATATACTCTGTGAAGCACAGAAAATCCCCATATGTGATATACTAGTGTTTAAAAAAAATTGAACTCTATATCTCTGTGAATTTCAGTTTCCTTTTGACTCTTTCTTATGTGAGCCCCCAAATGATATTTTGGTCTTTACTTTGTGTTGACTCTTCCCCAAATGGGATCTGTGCTCCCTACCTCAATAACATTGGTCCTGCTTTTTGCCCTGTGTGGAATTTATCTTTTCTATCACTCTCAATTGTTAGGATTTGAAGTTAGCCTCTGGATTCATATCTCAGTTCTGAGAGATGAAAGACAAAGAATCATACTGACACCTGCCATTGATTCACTCCTTGTATGTCTGGCTTTATTAGTTTATGTATTCAGCTCTGTTCATCCTTATAAAAATCTTATGAGGTGGGTACTATTATTATTATTATTATTCTCATTTTATGAATGAATGAACTGAGGTTTAGCAAAGACAAGTATATTGACCAAAGTTATATAGAAAATAAGTGACCAAATAAGAAAAGCGGCATCAAACTCATACTTTACCCCTTCCTTTAATATACCCACCTCCAAGAAACAAAAATGTCTGCTTCTTGACTGGTTCACTGGGATTTGATGTGCTATCATTTCCCACATGAGGGGCATGTGCAGTATGAGGAGAGAGTACTAACCTGGGCATTCCAGTTTTTGTCTTCAGGCAGATACATTTTCTGTGTTCAGGCATATAATTTCATCTCTTAGCCTCAGTTTCTAGAAGCTGACAGTTTCTTGGAAAAGGCCCTGAATGGTAATTGAGGTTGATTCAATCATCCAAGGTTCTCTTTATTTCTAATGTTCATTCTCATTTGGATGTCTGATAGGAACCTTTAATTTAACATGGCACAAACTCTTGATTTCCCATTCACCCCCAAAAAAATTTCCACAACTACCTCAGTGTCTCCAATCTCAGGAAGGAGTACCACCATTCATCCAGTTGTTTAATCCCTGGGTCTAGGTATCATCCTTTGTTGCTCCTCTCTACACACGTCCACACTAATTCAGCAGCTGTTTCTCTGGGCTCAACTTCTGATATTTGTATCCTCTGTCAGAGATAAGGAAATTTCTAATTTTTATACATCTCAATTTTATCATATTAGAATTAGTAACTATAATTATTAGGAAGCCAGACTTTGGCTGTGTGTATAAACAATTTGCCATAGGAAATTTTGATAAAATGCCTTTAAATCTTTGCTGATATGAAACACATATAACATATCTTTTGATCCAAATAGGATGGTGATGGCATCAGTATGCTGTTCTTTTTCTGTCACATTTGGGTTGCTGTATTTATAGGCTACAATATCATTTTCACTGCAGTGATCTGGGCAATATTGAAATATCCACAAGTTTGCGGGTTGGATTACAAAAGAGTGGGAGCTCATGCTTTGTTTGGGGGAGTCTTTGTGGGAAAAGTGGAACTTGAATTAAATCTTAATACATTTAATAGAGTCAATTAAATACAGAGGAAAAAGAGGAGTATCCCAGGAGAGAGTAGCTCAGGGGATAGATGTATAAAGCACAAGGATACAAAAGTTTTATTTGGACTGTCTATGGGAGATACAAAAAGGCTATAATGAAAAGTTCAAGCAAGCTATAGGTGAAAAGTTTCACATTATAGATTTATTTTTTAATCTAATGTTTATTGGATAAATTTTATATAAGCCAGTTTTGTGTGCTTCATATGCATTGCTTTCTCTAATTATTGAAATGACCCTCTGATATGGGTACTAATCTCATTTTGCACAAGAGGAGATAGTGGTTCAGGGAAGTAAAGAGATTTGCCTAAAATCATGGAGGCAATTCCAGAACATGTATTCACACCCAGGGGTTTCGAGTTGAGAGACTTAGCTTTTTACCACTCTCATGGCTTCCTTATTAAGTCAGTTATCCCTTGATAGGGAGAATGTAGAAGGAATAGAGCTTTGAGACATATGGATGGTCCAACTTTTGTCTTTAATATTTCTATTATTATAGATTACAAGCTTGCAAAATTTAGTGATCCTCCATAGGTAGGACACTTTGGATTTGGTAGTTGCAAGACTACAATGTGTAATAGTCCTCATGAAAGCTGACACCTAGCCTCACTACCTTATAGATAATGTCATCCCTTCCAAGAGAGAGGATCTGAATGAACCAGTCTCTTCAAGACATAAGGTATCTGCTGGGTTGGGTTTCAGATTAAGTCAATGGAGACACTTTTAACTCTGTTCCCATTTAGTCTATAGCAAGATTTCTTGGTCAGGACCAGGGAATTTGAATTTGGTTCTGTCTATGTAGACTGCAGAGAAACTTGACAGTAGTGGCAAAGTAAGTGTCTACAGACTGAGAATTAAGATAAATGCATCCTGCTGGCCATGAGGGCTATTTGAAGAGTCAGCTGCTACTCATCTCCAGCTGATTCTCACCATCTAGAAATATAGGTAACATGTAAAATCTTTAAGAGATACAAAATCCAAGTGAAGCATCCTGATTTTGAAATATTGACAGATGGTTAAAATGGAAACGACAAAGCATTACTTGGGCTAAAGAAATGGACCAGTTGATTGTATCTCTTTAATTCTGGGAATTATATGGCTTTTCAGAAATGATTTTGGGGTTAGTTTCTCTATGAGACTTCTTGATGGAGATTTGAAGAGTAACTTAGAGATGAAGTTGGTTTTCTCTTGGTGACCAGTCTGATGCATTAAAACTTTCTCATTTTTAAAGACCATTGATTATCCAGCCTTCTTCACCCCAACTAAATCCCAAATATCCCTCTTTAGCTGTGGAAGTTTGGGGAATCTGGAATCAATGATCCAGCAGTATGCTTCAGGAGTATCACATCAAGAATGAATCACCTTCATTCCCTTTAACAGATCAATCAGCAGGGGAAGCTGATTGCTCTCCTCTCCACATCATACTTTGATTCATTTACACTTAAGTGATGAAAGTGTTCTTTTTTTCTCTCTCCTTAAATGGATACTAACCCAGGAGGGGCTTGGGGAGTTATAAAGGGGAGGGCTGACTCCTTGGACATGCTCTTGGTTGCATTCTCAAATGGCCCACTCAATTAGGCATCATATTTCATTGACTTGTATGTATGATGGCTCCCTAGCCAGCAGTGTTTTCTAAATGGTCCTGAGGCAAGACTTTGGGCTTTGAAAACAGCCCTTTATCACCTTTATGTTTGGAGCTGTGTTGGCAGAACCTGGATTGAGGCAGTTATTTCCATTAGGGGGAGCAGCTTTAGTCTGTGGTTGGAATGTCTTGACTTGGCTGATTTCACTTGTCAAAAGAATGGGTGTTCTGACACTCTCTGAGACTGGGCTCCTGAAGCTTCATTATCTATATTTCAATTCTTACCATTCAGGTAGCTGTCTAGATTTTCTATTGAGATTTAACAAAAGGTTAGATTAAAAAAAAGGCTCTTCTAGCTCTTTCTGGGTCTATATAGAGTGAAGATGTGTTCAGAAAACCAGCCTTATTCCTCATATGAAGCATGCTGCTGCTTTGTGTCATAACACAACTAACACAACTTTCAATAAAGAAATTCCACACAATGGGAGGGTGTGTGTGTGGGTGTATGTCTGTTTGTGTGCTTAGTTTATAGGTGTAGATGGTCATGGTAGAAAATTTTAGTGAATGGGTGAACACACAGTGTAGGTGTCCTTCTACTCCATCTAATTATAAAGCTGGCCTGATCTGAATCTGTATTATGTAATTGACTGAACTCCGTGAGAAAATGTTCTCAGTGAAAAAGCCTCAAACATTTCTATATGGCTGCACCTTTGTATGTGGGTATAGCTTGTAGCATATATAAAGTTTGAAAGGCAACTGTTCATTTGGAGATCGTAGGAGACTATATGATAGCCTTGTGAAGGCTGAACCAAATCGAGTGTACTTTGTACAGAGACCTTTCTGATGTCAATACACTTCACATCTGTGAACTCTCTTAACTTTTAGTGAAGGATGTAAAGATAAGTCATACCCCAGGGTCACACAGAAGTAGCAAATCTTGACCTTGAAAACAGCCAATGGGACCCTAGAGTCAATTACTCTCCCTTCCCTGCTCTGACATCATATATTTCTTGTTCTGTGTTTGAACCCTGAGTCTTGCATAGTACTTGGTAGATGGGTTGCATGCATACAAAAGATGGACAAGGTCCTCTTTAAAAGACATGAATTTTCATATAGATGTGAATTTGTATTGTTATAGTTAACACTATCAGTAGTAGTAATACATACCATAGATTGGGCTCTTTCTATGCACCAGTCACCAAACTGACGTTTGCATGCATTGTTTAATTTCCCCTCATAACAATTCCACTTTGAAAATGGGAACACTGAGGCACAAGCATGGAGAAACTGCATTTTGAAATTCTCCTGCATTTCAAAGTTCTCCTTCTGAAAGAGGTCTGATCTGACTCTGGTGCTTGTTACCTTGACTATCAAGGCAATCAAATGTCACTACTTTAAACCTTATTCTGTTAAATAATATTCATCTTGCAATTGTTTCAGAATTTTAAAAAAAGCCTACAATGATAATAATAAACAAACAATAGGATTTGAGATACACTCAACTGAAAAATATTTACCGGATAATATAAAAAGGATTGTGCTAAATGGCACAGGGTAGCACTCTTCCTCACTTCAGTTTTCACACATCATCTTCTGACTTTTTCCATAATTAAATTTTATGTGAGCTTTTTCTTAAGACTCTTCTAGAGGGATTTATTTTTGAAGATAAATGTATATTTATATTTCATACTCATAATATTTTAATTATTTTATTTCTAGGGCATAGTAAAATAATCTCAATACTAAATAGGCAATACTTTCCATTTAGGATATAGTGATGCTTGCTAAATAGTGGTGTTTTCTCGTCAGAGAACATCTATGTATTCCTACTTAAAGTCCTTTCTTACAGTTCCATCAGTTCACTGCCACTCCCTGGGAAACAGAAGATACAAAGATGCACTAGCATTTGCTCTTCTTACAAAGAAAGCCAACCTCAGGCTAGTCGGTGCAGTAGTGATCATGTGGTGGTGGGGTGTGGGGAGGGAGAGGAAGGGAACTATGCCTGCTTCCAGTGACTGTCCTTCAGAGAACTCACACTCTCTTCTAAGGAAGCAAGGTCTGTGGCACAGGAAATAGTCCAGTGAGCAAACAGAGTTCAAAGGAGGTGAATGACATTGGGCTGGATGGCAAGACTTTTTGTAGGAACTTTCTCTGGGCAGGGTTAAGGAGGAGAGATGAGGGCATATAGCCAACCCTGTAGGACCTCAGGTTCTTGTTCAGTAACTTCAAATATACTTTCTATCCCTTTAGGGCATGCTCACTGACCTAGGTCCTAAATCAGATCTGATTTCAGGTCCTAAGCGTTCTGGGATCATATTTCAGGTCATCTCGCCTCCTTATTACACTGACAATGATCTCTTTTTCACTTTTTCTCTGTGTTTTTTTCTTTAATTCTGTGGCACATACCATCTGTTTTCAATCTTGTGAGAAGTAATAAAAAATCTAATCCGGTTTTTCAAAACACTTGTTTTTTTAAGGAAAAATAGTTTTTTTTTTTTTTTCATTTTAATACTTCAGTGCTTAACAAGTGGTATTTACTTACCAACACAATCTATGCAATTTCCCACCAAGATAATGCATCTGTTTTTCTCTCGTCCATTCTAACACTTACAGTCTTCTTATGCTAGCTATTAAAGATTGAGAGGAGTTAAAGATGTAAGCCAAAGTAGGTAATTTCCTGAAGAGAAGAAATGTACCTTAAATGATTTCTCTTTGTTAGATCTTTTTATTATCCTTTCATTTGGCTCTTTATGAAAAACAAAAAAGGGGAAAATGGGCAACAAATGTGTTTTGGATCCAAAGAGGTGACAGGAAACCTCTGAAAGTAGAATTAAAAAAAATAATTTTGTAGAACCAGGGTTGGAGCTGGCCTTTTGAGCACCATTGCACATTAATGCTGCCACCCCTCCCATTGGGAAGCTAAGGCCTGAGTGCCAGTCATCACTGCCAACAGCACGGTTACCCAATGGATTCCTGGAAGGGCTCACTTAAATGATTCAGCCAGATCCTCTCCAGGGGCTTCCAGTTCCCATCATCCCCGGAATGAAATATTCAGTATCATCTTTCTGCACCTGAGGCTGCCATGGATTAAATTCTTGCTGCCTCCATTACTGGGGCAGCCAAGAGCTAGTGCTGCAGTGATTGGATGTAAAGTACTTAATGACTGCACTTGGCAGAGAAAGGGACAGAGAAAGAACAGGCCAGAAGCACCATCACCAGTGGTGATCTCAGGCTGGAGAACAGACCTTCCAGAGATGCTGTAGCTCAGGAAGTATCTACTTGAACTCCTCCCTGGCCCTGCCACCTGACCGCATGTTTGGAAATCACATTCGCTGTATTTAATCCCTTGTCACCCAAACAATACAAACAAATCTATACATCTGGGGCTGTGTGACAGGTCTTCACCTGGACACATTCTCAGTGGTTCCCCTTTCCTTGTCTATTCCAGAAATGTGTAGATTTCTCCAAAATATTGTCTCTAGTTCTGTTTTTCACCTCTATATCCACTTTTGTATAATCTCCCACCACATATGAGTGATGAGTGTCAAATTAACTATTTTGATGTGATTATCTCCCTGTTTAATAAATGATTATTGAGTGGTTGACTCAGTGAATGAATGTTATTCTTCCAAGTTCTAGGCTTACCTTCCTAACTAGGTGTGGAACATCTCTTCCTGAATGTCTGTGGTATGCTGAATAATGGCTCCTCCAAATATGTCCACATTCTAACCCCTGGAACCTGTGAACCTTATCTTAGATGGCAAAAAGTTCTTTGCAGGTTGGGTCCTTGAGATGGCGAATTGTCCAGGATGTTCCTGGATGTGTGCCTTATGAAACAGCCAGTCTGGTTCCAAGAGGGACATGTGAGGATAGACATCTATATCATGATAGAAACAGAGACAGGGGTGGTGTGGCCAGGAGCCCAGAAATGCATGCAGCCTCCAGAATCTGGAAGAGGCAAAGAATGGCATCTTCCCTGAGCCTCCAGAAGGAACCAAACCTGCAAACACCTTGATTTTTTTTTCCCATTAAAATCATTTTGGAGTTCTGATCTTCAGAACTGGAAAAAAATAAGTTTGTGTTTTACAGACTTGGTGGTAATTCTTGACAGCAGCAAAAAGAAACTAATACAATGACAATTCCAAGTTTAAGTAACTAAAAATAAACTCACTACTTTCCCCCCAAATCTTATCCTTCAACATCAGTCAGTGGCTTCCTCATCCTCACGGTCTCTTACACTAAAGAAATCCGAGTCTCCTTTGTTTTCTCTTTGTTCTTTACCCTTTTACTCAGTGCTGGAAGATTCTATTCATTCCATAACGGGGATGTTTTTCAAAGACATTACTTTTCCTTGTGGTTATGCCAATATCGCTTGTAGCTAAAACCGTGCCTGATGTATGGTAGGTTCTTCGTAAATGTGGAATGAATGTGAGTCGTGCTTTCTCTTTCCTGACTCCTTGAAACTGCACATTTGGTAAATGTGGAATGAATGTGAGTCGTGCTTTCTCTTTCCTGACTCCTTAAAACTGCACATTTGTACAATTTCCATTATATAATCTATATTATGAAATCTGGGTCAGTGTCTTTCCCTAGCACTTCATTCGGGTCTGGAACATGTAGTCACCCAAACAAGGTGAGCTTTGGACTTCTTGTCACTATTCAACTGTTGAAAAATCTCAGGTAGGGGTAAAGAGCCGGTGTTTGGAATCAGATGGAATAGGGTTGGTTGTCCATGATTTAGAATTGTCTAATTGTATAATTCTTCCTGGCAAGATACCAGCCCTTTCAGTCAGCAGCTTCCTCAACTGTATAATAGGAATAACTACAACATTTGCCTTTCAGGTTATTTAGTGGAAAGCACTGAGGTCTGGCTCAGGGTAATAAGTGGTCAGTAGGTATGAACTCCTAGCATTCTGCATTGACAAAGGAGCATCCACATCAAGTCTCCTTGTTCGCCAGTGGCTAGAGTGTGGGTTGAAATGATACATGTCTGGGGGAAGCAGGAGGTTGATAGGAAAAAAAGGCAAAGAATGGGCTTGGGGAAGGCAGGGAAGCAGGCATTTTGCATTCAATAGTCGAGTACAATTTGGAAGCACTTGCCTCGTGTAGCCCTCAGCTGCCTGTGAAATTCATCTGAATCTTGTTCCGTTGGCCTATGGGGTATTTTCAAATACAAATTAGGTTGGCCAGAATTCCTTTTCTGCACCAAATCTCCTGGGTGCAACTTAGAGGTTATTAAGATGCCTAATAAAAGGAGAGAGCACATTTAATAACATTACCATCAGCTCTACGGAGCTGAGCTATGTGGGCCCACAGTGCCCCAGAGCCTGCAGCCCCCTGCCACTGGTGCACTTGCTTCGAGGAGGCCCCATAATTATCCACATTTAAAAAGCACCATTAAATCCACTGAGGCAGTCATGTCCCATTTGCAGGGCCTCTCTGCCCACATTTCTCAGGAGACCTAGGACCTGGCTTCTCTGGGTGGGAGGAGGAGAGGAAATAGATGCAAGTTCCTGGGCTACAGTGATGGCTGGTTAAATTCACAGAGTGGCAGATCTGCTAAGCGCTACTGTCATCCTGGTGGGAGCTTGTCCTCCCTTTTTCTGTATTTATTTTGAAAATTTTCACTCAGGTTAAGTTATAGCACCATGTTCCCACCTCTTAGGCAGGATTCCATTGAGTCCTTATAAGAACTTATTGAGTAGTTTCCCTGTTCTTAGGTGATAGTTATTCTGCTTCCCTCCCCACCCCCCAAATAAAGGCATCGTCAATGTCTGGAGATGTTTGTTGTGGTCACACTGGGGTGAAGGTTATATAGGGGATAGCGACCAGTGGGGCCACTCAGCATTCTGCAGTACATAAAGCAGATCCTCATGATAGAGGAGGATTTGACCTGTCAGTAGTGCAGAGTTTGGGCTACTCCTTTTCTCATTGACAAAGAAGAGACTGAGACCTATACTGAAATTATCTGGTGTCACATAGCTGGACATGTTAGGGCCCTCAGAGCCTGAGCTCTCACCATTGTGCAGACTGCTTCCCAGGTCTCCTCTGTACCCACCCTTTGCTGCCTTCCTACTTCCCTGTCCCTGCACCTGGCCAGCTGCCTGCCCTCATGAAAACCAACTGCAATCACCTTTATCATAAATAATACAGTTTGCTATGGTGGGAGTTCTTTTCTCTAAATAGGATTTTGTGAGCACACATAAAATGGTGGCGTGTTAAATACACTGATTCAAAAGAATACCTGCACCCCTATGTGTATAGAAGCACTCTTTACAATAGGTAAGGCCTGGAAACAACCTAAATGCCCAAAAACAGATGATTGGATCGGGAAGCTGTGGTGCATATACACAATGGAATACTATTCAGCAATCAAAAATGAAAAACTAGACGCATTCATAGGAACATGGATGGAACTGGAAGGGATTATGCTCAGTGAAATAAGTCAGAAGGCAAAAGAAAAATACCAGGTGGTTCCTCCCCTAGGAGGAATATAAGGGAACCAAATAAGGATCAAGGAAAGGAGTAAGAACAATAATAATAATAATAACAATAAAGACACAAAAACCAAAAATGAAAAGACAAGGACAAATTGGGGGCACTTGGTGGGGAGGGGACAGGGGGAGGGTTGAGGGCAGATGGGAACACAGGGGACTGAGGTGATGGTGCACTGGTGATATGGTGATGGGGAATACATGGGGATTACAATTGATGTCAAATATATATATAAATTAAAGGGAAAAATAGAATAAAAAAAGTGTGCCTAAAAAAGAAAAAAAAATTGTGGCATGTTGAATGAATCTGTGGTCTGTGTCAAAACTATAATTAGCTTTAATCTATCTATGTGAAGTGTGAACATGGTACTGTTCCTTAAGCACCTAATATCTACATGCGATTTCAGAGACATTTCACTACAGATAGAGAGATTTTAGGGTTACAGAAACAATAATATGTGTGGGGAGCATTTTGGGACCTGGAACTGAGAAGGCTCGATGTACTTAGTACCATATTAATCTGGATTTGAGTGTGCTGCTTAGACTCAGGGCCTTTGCACGGCCATCCGCTTGTGAAGAACACTCTACTTCCTCTCATCTCTTGGCTCATTACTTCTCTGTCTTCAGGTTTCACTATAAGATCATCTCTTGGGAAGCTTTCCCCAGATCTTGGTTAGGCATGCCCTCTTCCTGAGCACTTTAAATCTTTTAGATCAACTCTGTCCAAAGGAATACATACAATGAACCACATGTATGATTTAAATTATTTTACTAGTCATGCTGAAAAAAATAAATGAAGGACAGGCGAAATTAATCTTAATAATCTATTTATGCCAATAGAGCCACAATATTAACATTTTAGTGTGTAATCAATACAAAAAATGATCAATGAGATATTTTGCATTTTTTGGAACTAAACCTTTGGAATCTGGTGTGTATTTTACACTTACAGCTCAACTCAATTTAGATGCTAAATTTTCAATGGTTAAAGTGAAATGAAGTCCTGCCAAAACAACAAAGCTGCATTTAATAGAAAAATAGTTTAGACTGCTTTAGTTTTTAAATTTAAATTTATTGAAATTAAATTAAAATATCAGTTCCTCAGATTCAGAAGCCACATTTTAAGTGTTCAATAGCCACATGTTCTAGATTATTACCCGTCACATAAATTTGAATTGCCTGTTGATTTGCCTTTTCCTCCCTCTAGATCATAATCTCTTTGAGGTCAAAGATTACGTCTTGTTTGCTGTGTTTGCCAGTGCTTGGCACCGATTTAAGTATACAACAGGTACTCAATAAATGCCTGTTGAATGGAGTGAGACAATATTTCTAATCCTGACTTTGCCATTGACTTACAGTTATTTTCATAATTCATGGTCTTTGTCAGTAAAACAAGAGCCTTGGACATTTTTGAAAGTCTGTTCTGGGCCTCCCCTGGTGGCGCAGTGGGTTAAGCAATGCACTATGAAGCAAACCACAGCCACTGCAGCACAAGTTCTATCCCTGCTGCCGGCCAGGGGGGGACACCCACATGGTGCGGCAGACCTCTCCTGTTGTGTCCACTGCTCCCCTCAGCAGTGTACTTCTGTTGATCTGCCTGTTCTGCTCCCTGTTCTCTGTGGTGAATCCTCTCAACCCCCACACCTCTGGCCTGTACCCCAGTGCTTGTATGCATAAATAAAAATAAATCCTTAAAAAAAAAAAAAGAAAGTCTGTTCCACTGGGTAGCAAGAAATGTCATGTGAGCAAAAGGATTTGTAGTCAGACAACTAAGAGAAAGTTTGGTTCAAGGGAAAGAGCAGGTTTCTATACTGCTGGGCTTCTCAGAGCCTTGAAGTTCCTAATGTACTGGTAGGAGGATTAAAAGCTTTCATTTAACTAAATTTAAAATTGAATGCTAACTGGGCTGTCCCTCTCTCTCAGCATTGGGAACCATGCAATGCTTTCTTCTCAGAATGGGCAGCACTGGTTCCCCATGGAGCTCACCCGACCAGGGGCTGGACTGCTGTTAGGCTTTTTCACTGTGAGTTCCTCCAGATGCAGTCTGTGTTTGAGAGATGGCTTCAAGGACTCGTGATAAGCACTGATTTCTCTTCTGTTTTATCTGTTCTTTCCCTCAACTCAGAACAGATGATAGAGGAATAACTCACTATGCCACCAAGTGAATCAATGTCTCATCTTATTCAAGAATAGGCTGTTTACAGGTTGGAAAGCAATATTTCTTCAAACAACTTCTGTTGTTGCTCCATGCTACCTAAAAAGTATACTATGCAAGTCTGTGAATTGCACTTTTTTTGCAACCAACACAGTGTTTGAAATGGAAAGACAACACCCAGCCCACATTAAGGATAAATTGTTGGGTTGAACTGTGTGGATTTACCAATATTCAATCATTTTTGACTTAAAACGATGACAGTTTCATATGGCTCACCCTATTAGTTATACTAAGTCTGTCTTTTTCAAACCAGTTAGTGGGAAGCTAAAATGGAATTACCTTTCTGGAGAATAGCAGTTTGGATATATATAGCAAAATTTTTTTTCAGATGTGAAAATATTTTATTTAAACCCTTTCCAGTGTAAATATTGAGAACTTTGTGTAAAATAATATATCAAGCAATGTGCATGCTATGAATTCAAACTGCAATTACCTTAGGGTCATTTTTTAGTTACTGCCCAAACCTGTTTCTTACTGTGAAGATTTCAATAGCAGCATCTGTTACATGACTTTGTTAAAATAAATATTTACTTGTAAGTGCATGTGTGTATGTATAGAAATATGTCTAGAAGGACATATTTAAATATATTAATAGAATTTGACCTGGATAGGTTTCTACTTGGAATAATACTTAAATTGTCCTCCATATATAAGGCTTCAATATCAAATAGAGATTTTCTGTTGAGAGAACGCAAAGGCTTAATTTAGGGAAGAAAATACCAGATTGACTTTATAATCTCAGAGGGAAATCTATGCTATTCTAGTATATAACAATACCGTACATGAATATAATATCTGACTTTGAACTGGCTTTCTAGTGTGTTGCTGCACGCGGTACCTCTCTTCTGTCAGCTAGGTGGTTGGCTATATTCCTCTATTTTTACCATCTCTATAAAGTAGGGATACTTTCTCCATTTTGCTGAGGTGAGACTCAATACCTGGAGTACAAAAGGCATAAGAGCCTACTGTTAGTGAGGATAAACCTAGGTGGGTGTTCTTCCCATTATACTATGTTTTTATGTTGTATTATTTAATTCTTAGTCACCTTCTGCATCTGATTTGCCCCATTTACACCAGGAACTTGACATCCCCCTGCTTCTCAACCAGGCATGGAGAGATGCTGTGACTATATGGACATAGTGTTGTGATGAAACCCATAACCATGTGACTGAGAGGTAAACCTTCCTGAGATTGAAGCTCTTCAAATCAGGGCTGTGGAGTCTTATGAATGTTACTTAACTTTTTCATGCCTCCCTAGTTCCATCTGTCAAATGGGACAGGCCTAAGTGTTGAGACTTCTTGAAGAAATTCTGGCACAGCAGCATAGATCAGGGTTCAACTCGCTGTCGGTGGTGGATACCTGTTAGTCACTGCCATTAACCTCTTCTTCTGTATCACTGTTCTTACCACTACCTCACACGGCCAGGCCACTGACACAGAGGTTTTGTATATTGTGTAAGTTGCATAGCTGGTGAATATTGGAGTGGTTCTTTTTTAATGTTCTCCTTAGCAGAGGACACATGCAAGCTGTTCTGAGTCAAAGGTAGATGTGACAGGGGCTACGGGAGAGGGAAGTTTCTCCTGGTGCGGCATGCAGTAGGTGAATGGAACGAAAGAGCAACTAATCCAACCCAGCCCCAAACCACAAATGTCAACAGATATTTTATGGCAGGGAAGGTGCCAACGAACATGTCACATGCTCTTTTGAAAATAAATGAAGCCACATAGGGACTCTAAAGTAAAACATAAGAACAGGGCTGTTTATGGATCTCCTCTGGCTCCAGTTTATGGTGTTTCAAATGCCACAGCAGGAAGGGGCATGGTGGAGGTGCTGTGCCATGTGACCAAGAGGTCGCTAGGTTCTGCTGTTATCTAACAGCTTCGCCCTGGGCCAGGCGTTCAGGACCTTGGCCGCTGTATCATTATTGGCAGGGTACAAACTGAGGCTCATGGGTTTGTTAGGGAGATGATTTCAGGGGGAGCTCTTGGGGTTTGCTTTTCTTTCTAAGGTGAAGTTCAAAGAAAATAAATGTGGTCAGTTCATCAAAGGGTTTGATGTCTGCTTTCTGTTGGAAGCCACGTAGGACATGCCCCTTGAATCAGAAATTCAGGTTTGGACATTATTTAGGATTTTAGTCCTCTGATTTAATTTTTTTTTTTTTGTCAGTGGTAGATCTCTTTTTTGCAGTGAAAATTACTGTAGAGCCTCTATATAGAAAACATAGAAGAACAACTGTCTTACTCTAAACAAGAGATTCTTTTTCTTTGTCATTTGCCCTCCCCTAGAGGATGTCCTTGTGGGTCCTCCCTGGAACTAAGGATTCAGGAGAAAATAATATGAAAATTATTTTAAAACTGCTCTTAATGCTTGAAAGGAAAAGAGTCTAGTTGCAAAGCTGATGCCTGGAGCCTGCCTCAAAACAATTGAATCTGAATCTGTATTTTCATCAAAATCCCAGTGACGCTCATATTTCCTGTAATTTGAAACAATTGACTTCTTCCAGTAGTTCCATTTTACAGGTGAAGAACCTGCCCCCAGAGGAGGGAGGTTGCTTGTACATGGTCACATATTTCTTTAGTGCTGGGTCCAAACCCACCATCCTTGCTTGTGGTCCCCTGCATCTTACCAGTATAGGCTTTTTACTCATTAGCAACTTTGGTTGATGTAGGCAGAACTCAGCATAAACCTGTTTCATGGATCATAAAATGAAAGAAGTACAGGACCCAGGAATCCCCATGGCCTCATTGGAGTACATGAGGAGAAACAAGGACTCTTAATCACCACCAGGATGTGGGGTCTTCTGTCATTAACCCTTGTAACACTTTATCAATGTCAGTCAGAGGAGAGATAGTCTGATGGACTCAATGTGGACAAGGAAGCCTCCTTGACCTGGAACCTTGACCAGTAGTCCCAAGAAGACCACCCCCAATGGGTGCAGTAGAGGTAGCTGACCTGATATTGCCAATTGAACATTAGGAAGCAAAACTGACATCTTACCACATGCTTAGTCACCTTTTCTGCCACACTGTGTTGTTGCCTGAGTGGGGTTAGTGTTCCACAGGAAGAAAATCCAATTGAAAGGAAGGGGTTAAGGTAAATTCTGTGGCTTAACTATCAGCCAAATGACATTTTAACAGCCTTTTTAGCATAGCCTGGCTGGTCTGAGACCTTCCCTGCAAAATGCCTTAATCCTTGGCCTCTAAATAGAGAGTTATTTTCAATTTTTCCAGTTCCTAATGTTTTAAATGGAACTACTGTTCCCTTAGAGCACCCAGTGGCTGGCTGGAGACCTTTATTGATATATATATAAATTACCCCAATCCCTTCTGCTGCCTACAGATCCAATCATATTGAACTAATGTGCATATAAATAATAACCTGGAAGTGTGGTTTATGGCAATAAGTAGTGCAGCCGAAGTTTATACCATTCTGCAAAGACACCTTGATACATTGCTGATAATCTTCATAATGTGTTTAAAGAGGCCGCGTGTCAACTCAGACTGGAGCACCCTAGGCACCAGATAGGAAATCAGATTCTGAGTTTCTGATTGACCAAGAGAAGAATCTGTCCTGCCAGGAGGAGGCCACCCCAGGTTGTAAGGGGCCATTGGCTAGAAACCTTTTCCCACAGTGTTTGGGCTGTGAAGAAAAAACTGGCCTACAAAACCTTTGTGTGGGAGCAGGACTTGTGCTGTCTGCTTGCAGCCAGCGTCCTATGATTGTCCTACTGACTGACTGACACAGTGGAGGTGAGGGATAGGCCAGGAGCATGTATAGTTTTGAGGTCCTATTCCCCAGGGGACCCCTGAAGCAATGTGTTTGCTCCCAGAGGAAAGGTCTGGATGGCATGCCCTTCCTTAGCTGCCTGCCTTCAACCCACTCTAATCACCCTAAGGGCAAATCTGGTTAAAGCAGCTCTGCACACATACCCCTTGATGACTTAGCTGCCCCCAGGAGCCTTTGGGGGTTTGAATCATACCCATTGCTCAGCCTAATTGAGTTCTTTTCTCCCTAGATGCCTTCTTAAGCCTCTCAGTTTTTTTTTTTCCTCTTTCACTGTTGGATCTTGTCACCTCTGCCTGACTGCCTGCATGGAACAGGATGGATGCTCCTCCTGTTGCATCACTATCTTGTCCACATCTTTTGATTCACCAAGAAAGTAAACTTCTAACCTTTTTGTCTTTCTTCCTCACTACTTCCTAGGCCTGAAGTGAGTTCCACTCATGCAAATGGCCTTTGGCATAATACCATATCTGTGTGTATGTGTGTATGCGTGTACATCTATCAATTCCCCTCCTGCTCTGCATTCCTGGCCTGGAACTGGTTCAACTTTGGGTTCTCTTGGCTCCTCCAGTGCCTGTCTATATCAAGCTGTGAGAATGAATAAAAATATACATGCATGGATGTTGCCTATAACAAGAGATAACCAACTCTTGAGGGGAAATCAAAGGGAGTACCTTGGGCAGTGATAATGAAAAGCATGAAGGTGCCCTATGTGCCTGGAGAAGAGGGGCATGGAGCATGGAGGTGAAAGGGGGTAGCAAAGGTAGACAGAAAGGCAGAAGAGGCTGAGAAATGGACTGGTGGGCTTGAAGGGGGTGCTGTTCTTGGATGTTTACTCAGGACAAGCCCAGAAACTGAGCCTAGAGAGGAAAAAGAGGCAGATTAAGGAAACCACATCATTCTTGATGTGTTACAGGAAGTGGCTAAATACACCCCTGAGATGGGGCATGACTATTCCTTTGGGGTTTGTGTAGAAAATATCAGAATTTGTATTTCTGTATTTCTCATTTTAAAAATTTACATTTTTGATATATTTTAATATGTATCTAATGTATTCATTTTGTGATAGATGTGTGCAATTTGAAAATAAATACATGCATATACAAGTAGATATCTCTACACTGGATTAAATGCCACTTTTTTTTTTAACTAATGGAGTGTACAATCATAGAAATTTACAGACTGCTGCTTTAGAGGTTTGATCCCTGTGCTAAGCCAGAGGCTGCCAAAAACCTTTCAACCTTGAGCTGATATTAACGATATCACCTATCCAGGAAGAATAAAGGCAGGACTTTTATTTAATGTATTTTTTTTATTAATGAACTACCATTGTGTTATATATCCTTATTAATATTTTGACTCTCTTCAGGTGCGGTCACAGTAACTATCCCGCCACCAAAGCATCTATAGTCTCCTCCATAGTCCATTGTAAGGTGAATCCTTTAGTTTACTCATTCATGCTACTTTAGATGCCCAGCTAAAGTTCAGTGTTGTGTCACAATAAAGTGCTCTGACCTTGGCGCCAGTTCTGGCTCTGCCATGTACTAGCAGTGGGACGCTGTCAGGTAGTCTCTCTGGGTTTCAGTTTCCTCATCTTTAAAAGGGGGTTGACATCACTACCTATTCCAAAAGTCATGTAATTCTTGTGAAACACTGGTGAAATGTCTAGTCACAATTGAGGCCCAGCTATCACAGCTACAAATGCCTTAGGCAAGGAATGTCAGTCAGCTGGTAGTCACTTCTCCACCTCATTCAAGTCCATAGCAGGCATCACTAATTCATCCCCGTCCTGATTCCTCTTGAACTTGGACTCAACCTCAGGATTAGGTCACACAATAGAATGTTTTTCCTGGGGACAATGCAATCTCTGAAAAGTGTTTGCTGTGAGAAACTGCTAATGTACAGAAAAAACCTTGTGGACTTCCAACAGCAGGGAAGATCCCAGGGAGATGTGAGGAAGAGCTTTTCCTATTTAGGATCCCAGTGGGATGTTATCAAGCAGGTCTTTGAAAACTTTTCTCTAGGGATTTTTGGGGCTATGGCAACAACAATGAGGATAATGCCTCACATTTTGAGCAGTGCTTTATAGTTTTCAAAGCACTTTCATGCACATTTTCTAACTTCATCTTCATAGCAACCCTGTCTGGCAAAGCAGAGCAGGCATTAGAATCAGAAAAATAGTATTTTTTTTTTAAGTGAAAGGAACCCTGGAGACTTTGTCCAACCTCCTCGTTTTATAGACAAAGGAACTGATGCCAGAGAGGGTAACATTCCAGGTAATGTACTGAAGCCCAGACATTTGTGTATACTATTTCTTCATATCACCCATGGTGCCTAGTACATTCTTATTAAAGATTTGTTGAGAAAAGAATGAATGAATAAATGAATCGATGACTTAGTGAATGTGTATGTTTAGGACTGAATCAGGACTACTAGAACTTTCTATCTGTAACAGCAAGGGAATATTTTGCTTCAAACTAGTAACTAGTAGTTGTCATTGTCAGTATATTTACATGTGAGAAATGACTAAGCACAAGTTCTGGCTCTTATTGGTAGTTGTAAATTCTTGGGGTGGTGACACAACCCCTTTGGGATACATGTAGTTGGGGAGTCCTAAACTTCCATAATGTTTGAGTCTAGGATGGCAAGGAACACTTGTTGGTGATGACTTTGAGATATTAGGCTCTTGAAGCTTCAATAGCACTGTGTTTGATGTTTTCTTTTCCTGGGGTTATGGTTACCCAGAAGTCAAGGTCTTGCCGACATGATGTACATAAATATCAAAAATGTGCCACCTGGGACTTGGAAAAAGAAAGAACTTTAATTGCAAGCTCTGCCAACGGGAGGTAGAAGACTCAAAACCCAAGACCCAAATTTACCACCTTGTAAGACCAGGGGAAGAGGCTTATCTCACATTTTCGGATGTGGGATTCAGGGGAACAAGAGTTGAATTCCATTGGGTGAGGAGTGGGCTGGCAACTTTTGGATATTAATAGGCCATATCACTAACCTCACCCATGTGATGTTTTCATAAGCTCCCTTTAGTGGGGAAGAGTCCCATACAAGGCTGACTTTGTGGGAAAACTTAATGTGGGTTGGCTCTGTGATATTAGAGGGTCACATGGAAATAATAAGAACCTGGTTTCTTGGTGTTTGGGGAAGACTTATACTAGCAGCATGAATGTTTTTCCTAGGGGTTAGCATGAATTTGTTCCTTCCTTCCTTTGGTATCTAATGTTCAATCTCTTCTAAGGACTTTAAAGAAATACAGAATTTAAAAACCACCAGAAGATAACAGTTGAGGTAATTGACAATTTGTAGATCTGACCCTGGTTAAAAATGGGTTACAAATATAGCATTTGGAGTTCAGTGAAGGTGTTCACTATAAACTGGTTTGGAATTTCACTGGACCTAGAGGAGTGATATCTGTAAAATCTAGCTGGGACTGTAATAGTTATTATTTGTCACACATTATTTCTTGGCACTTAATTATTAAATTCTTGGTAACATAAACATTGATTTAATTCTAACAATGAACTTTTATGAATTAGATATTATTACTATGATTTTATAGGTGAGGAAATCAAGATAGAGAGAACTTAAATAACACCAAAAGTAGAGGTGGAAAGGTGGGGTGAACCTAAGCAACCCTAAGTTGCAACTCTTAGTCACCAAGCTGTGCTTTCTCTCTGGTTATATGGGATTTGGAGACTGAGGATAGCGTCACAGTATAGACACCATGAGGAAAGAGTTTACAGTGTATTGATAATGGGGACAGTACATGAGGAATAACTCATTTATAGTATAGAAATTAATACTGGGAATAGCAGTATAGAGATATGGAAATAGATAAATGTGGTAGAATCTGATTATAAATAATAGTGTTTATAATATAATTAGTATAATATAACATGATATGTAATATAATATGATATAATGTAATACAATATAATGTCTATAGATTGTGGAGGTTTTGGGTTAAGTTCACAAATTCTTTTTCATTCCTCCATTGAAGAGGTAGATTAAACTAGTGACTGACTTCTCATAGAATGTCCTAGAAGTAATGGTGTGAGGTTGCCAAGGCTAAGTCATGAAGACATTGTGACTTCCTCCTTTCTCATAGCTACATTCTGGGTGAAGCTAGACTCCAAGTTATAAGGATATTCCAGAGAAACCCATGTGGTGATGAGAAACTGAGATTTCCTGCCAATAGCCACTGAGTGTGCCATTTTGTAAAGAGGTCCTTCTGCCTCTGTCAGACCTTCAGATCACTGCTGCCCTGGCTGATCCCTTGATAGCAACCTTAGCAGGAAGCCTTTCTGGATTCCTAACCCACAAAACCTGGAAGGGTAATAATCATTTAAGGTTTGAAGATGAGAGATCTTGAAGTAACTTGCCAACAATCAGTACCTTATTGCAACCTTCAGTGTGTGGAGGAGTGTAGACTTTATCTTACAGTCCTCACCTCATGTCTGATATGGAGTGCTTGGTTAATAAATGGGCTTTACATGAATTCTAGATGATAAGGAGCCCCTGGGGGTTTTGAGCAGGTGAACATGAGAACAATAATCTTTTAGGAAAATTAATACAGAGTGGGTGGGCAGAATGAATTGGGAGTGGAGGTCACTGGTGATACGGAGACGATTCAGGTTGTTAAAGTGGCTTAAGTTCAAAATGGTTTGACCCAGACTTGATTCTAGGGTGAGGAGAAGGAACATAGGGAATATAAGTTACATAAGAACTGGACTTTCTTTTCTGTCATTGCCATCAGAGCCACAGAGCTTTGTATAGTGCCTGACACGTAGTTGACAAGGGACTGAGGTGATGGTGCACAGGTGAAATGGTGGTGGAAAATCCATGGGGACCACAGTTGATGTCAAATATATATAAATAAAGGGAAAATAATATTTATTGAATGATTGAATGAATGTGTGAGCAGTGGGTGAGTAAATGAAAAAATATAGAAATGTGGTGACCCAGAAAACTTTGTTTCTACTTCCTTTGAAATGAAACCCCTCCAAAGATTCTACAGGTGATGTCTGGAGTAGATTTCAATGACCTCAAACTCTATTTCTGTTTCTGTGATCCTGATTGGGACCAACATGATTTCAAAGCCTAATTCCATACTGAAGTTGATTTTCAAGTATTCCTTTTCTTTTCACATCATTCATGCCACAAGCATTTACTGGGCATCTATAATATGCCTGGCATCATGATAGGCCCTGGGGGGAGATGATGAGTGAAGGATGGTCCTGCAGTGCTTCAATATTTCTTTCTCTGCTTTCATCTCTAGTCATCTCAGAAGTTTATTTCTGAAATAAAGATTCATTTTCTTAGTGGAATTCTTAAGTGGGGAGCGATGAGATGAACTCGGGCTTTTAGAAACTGCTTTCAGAACTTGTAGGTGACTTCCACTGTTTGCTGCTCACCCTTGCTGATATGCCCTATTAATATTCAAAGGCTGTCACTTTATTTTATCTTTGTTCTTTCATAGACTAGACTGCTGACTGGGAGAACCTGGTTTGTCTGGTTTAGTCTTGTCACACTGTGGGGTAGGACAAAAAGATGTGGCCCAAGGTTGTTAGTTTTTAAAAAAAAAATTAGGAGTTTCTCCTTATGTCACTTGGTTTCACACTCCATTTAATTGACTTTTGTCCCTTTTTCTTGCAAATAAAATTCAGCATTGTTAGGAAGCACCCCAGGCAGGCCTGCTGGCTGTGTGGATAGTTACTCAAAGGCACACGCTCTAAATGGAGGGCAGAGGAATTGTTCTAGGACTAGCAGTGTATATTGAGGGCACAGTCCTGTGGAAGAGCATTGATTGTCTGTTCATTGTGTTATAAGACCATGTCCTTGGAATTGACCAGAAAGGGCAGTGTTTCCTGGGTGATGGCTCCTGGGAAGTGGGTCTGGGGATTTGGAATGGCTGTTGAAGGTTTGCCTTAGCTCAGGGTAAGCACACAGGTAAATGGAGGCTCAGATCATTTTTATATCTCTTAACTAATCTTTTCTCCAACTCTTTCTCATATTGTTTTTTACGTTTGCCTTCTTTCTTGCCTTTCTATCTCCTTGCTCTTTCTTCTCCTGCTCCATTGTTTTCTGTTTCCTTCTCTATCTGCATCCATGTACCTCTTTTTCAGCTGATGTGAAGGATGCCTCCCCATACCCACCCTAACTGCATGTATTTACAGAACTATACATTTCTTGGCTACTTAGGTATTAGTGCCATGGTGATCAGTGGCTTTCCTAAACCTTAGCTCCACTTTGTGTCACATCTCTCTGGCCTTCTTGATGTGCCAGAGAAGTGCAACAAGGCCACGGACCTATGAGTCTACAGCCAAGTGCATGGTCAATGGAATGGGGGAGGGGGAGGAAGTGCTGTCAACATGGGAGGATGTATAGACACATGACTGCTTCTCCTCACCATGCCAGGCACACGCTGACATGCTAGTCTTCCTAGAATGCTCCCTCTGGTGATTCTCATCAGAATGAAATTCATGTAATGTGTTCAAAGAAGAAAATATCTGATATTCTCCATGTGCTCGAGTCTTAAAGAAGGAACTGTGTTTCATTTACATTTGCTTTCCATTTAAGTCAAGGCAGCATACTCAAAGCTGCTTCCTGTGGCAGAGGAGGACTCACTATTATCATAATGCTTTCCTTTTTTTCCCCTTCTCTCCTTTTGATAACCATATTTTACTCTTAAATATTTAGTTTTCTTTTATTCAATCTGCTAGGTTACTATATGGATACAGAGGGGAGGGGGGAGACCGTCTTTTTCTCATCCCAGTTGATATTCATTTGTCTGCCTAAAATTATTTTTTTTTCTTTTTTCCTTTTTGTCACTTACTACCATTTTGGTTGGTGGGTATAGGGTTTTTTTTTTTTTTTCAACCTCTAAGCACACGAGCGTCTTTAGGCTTGCACATTAGACAGGAGACTGATAGGATAATGATGATGGAATGTTAAATGCTATCTATGTAAATCAGCTCCATCAATGGGTACAAGATTCAGCTACTTTAGGCCTTTTTTTTTTTTTGACATACATTTTCATTTTTTTCAGGAGAATAATATTGGATTGTTATTAACCTACTTTAGAAGAATCTTTGCATTACCAGACACATTACTATTTTACATAAAGCCATATTAAATTTTGGGCTGATGTACAACATCATTTTCTCCTAAATGATGCTTTTAACCTCCAAGTAGTGTCTTTTGTGTTTTTGGTAGAGGGTTGGTTTCTGATAGCCAGATCCTGAGTGGAAAGTAGGGAATGGAAGAAATAAGGACCTTTTCCTGCTCTTTGTAGACAGGGAAAGGAACTTACATTTTCTCCATTTTTTGAATTGTGGAAATCACCATAGTAGACTCTGTTTTGAGGTGACCAATGAAATGTCAGTTAATCTTTGGGTTCTTTAGAGAACAAAACCAGAGAGCCAAGTTGCAATAGGATTGGATTTCATTGAGGTCATGGTTTTCACTCCTTTAAGTACAAGTGTTAACATCAAATTTAAACCTGGGTTAAAAAAGCATACAAATATGCACATGTCCTCAAGGGTGGCCTGGAAGTAAGACCTAAAGAGATGCATCAGGATTCTTTCTTCTCTCTGTCTCTGCCACCATTCCTCCCTCCCATTCTCTTTAAACCTGTATCTCCTGAGTGTTTCTTTCCAACCCCCAAATTTTACCCCCCTCATTTCTGTTTCCTCTTCCTATTTCTTTCCCCCCTCCTCACTCTGTAGTTTATCTCTCTTCTTCATGTTTCTCTTCTCTCCATTTTCTATTTCTTTCATCTCCCTTATCCCATTATTACTCTTCTCACTCTCATATTTCTCTTTGTTCTTATTTCCCTGATGCCATCTCTCTAACTTTGCCCTCTGTCCCTCATATTTCTCTATCTCTCCTACAACTCATTTTCCTTCTGCCATCCTTCTCTCTCTACCCCCACACCTTCCCATCTTGGGAACTTTCTACATACACTATGAAGTGCTTCTGTATATCACGGGACATGGCACAGGCAGCTCTGGTTCTCTGTGTTCTAGATTTTGGAATCCTGAGGAAAGAGTGCTTTTCACCTAAGACTTTAGTTTTCCATAAATGTCAGAGAAGTTTTTATGACCCTGGCTTGGATTATATAACCATTTCTTGAGATTAACTCATTAATGGCAGCAGAATGAGAAAAAGGTCCTGCCTACTCTGTCAAAAGTGGCCAATGCTGATGGGGATGAAGGCAAGATATTAGGGTTGTCAGGCCCATCAAATAATTTAGAGTGGGGAAGAACCTTCCACTAAGGAAATGGGAGTGATATTAGAAGAAACTGGAAATAGACTTGGGCAGACAGAAATAGCATGGTGATGTCCACCATCGCCACCAAGTTGGGTATGTGTAACAGGGTGGTCCCCAGGAAAAGGGGAAGTTCCAGGTTCCCTGCCTCACCCAAAGGAGTGTGGAGTTGAGCAGGGAGAAGCAGCAGCTAGAGAAGAGACTGGAGAATAAATGAAGCAGATAGTGAGCAAGAAGTAGACCTGGAGGAGGCACTTGGAGCAGAGAGAGATGTGCAGAAACTGTGCTTGCTTCTGAGTCCTGGACTGGTTGGAACAGATGAGGGTGAGAGACTTGTGGGGAGGTTAACAATGGCAGGCTTTATCTTGATTTTGATTTTGCTCTTTTCCTCCCAGATTTGTCTGACACTTTCTGACCATCTTCTCTGGGTCTCCACCAAAAGGTGCTTTAGACTTATGGCAGGCTTTTGGGCCTTGCTTTAGG
Source organism: Galemys pyrenaicus (assembly GCA_019455555.1). Taxonomy (NCBI): domain Eukaryota; kingdom Metazoa; phylum Chordata; class Mammalia; order Eulipotyphla; family Talpidae; genus Galemys; species Galemys pyrenaicus. Next base: position 1,088,010 of record JAGFMF010011983.1, read on the forward strand.
TCAACCCTGTTTGGCTGGATTTTTACCCACAGGAGATGGGTAGCTTTGGATGCTTGATTTAGTAAGTATATTCCTTTTCTTTTCTATATTGTTCACTAATTGCATTAAAGTGCCTTTCCATTAAAGGTCTTATATGTTTTGTCTTGATGCATCGGATGGCAGAGCTTATTTATAGCAAGCAGGTTTGAGGGTTCTGGAGTGCCCCTATCCCTGCCCTGTAACATATGGAGGGAGTAGAACAGACTCCTGACCACTGTCTTATTTTGGCCAGAGTGTGTTGGGAAGGAGGCAGAAGAGGACTGTTAGTGAATGCAGCTGGTCATTTCTTTTGATTGCAACCATCCTTTTACTTGAAAAGACACACTTTTTAATCGCTTCAGTGACCTTTCCTCCTTGTCACTGGTGCCTTCTACCTTCCAGCTGGTTGTGGGGATGCCCCAGGTGGGCCAGACAACCACATATCTGCCAACCCTGGTCTCCTTTCCTGGGCTTGTTCTCATTCTGACTACTAACTCCATCCTATGCCTGGTGGTTTCTGAATTCCCTCGTTACTCATGATTCAACCTGAAATGGATGGGCCCATTTCAAAATAAAAAATAAAATGTAGGTTATATCCTGCTTTTGGGAAGTTTGCCTGTGCCACTTAGCTTTTATAAAGATGTACATTCAGGGCCTTCCTGGTGGTGGAAGGGGTTAAGTTGCACCATTATGAAACTATCTGCAGCCACTGCAGCATGAGTTTGAGCCCCTGCTAGGGAGCTGACCCACATGGCACAGTAAACCTCTTCTGTCTCATCTGCTGCTCCCCTCAGCAGTGTATTTCATTAACTCCACCTGTTCTGCTCCACATTCTGTATGGTGAATACTCTCAACCTCTTGCACCTCTGGCCTGTACTCCAGTTCTTACATGCATAAATAATCTTTTAAAAAAAAGTTGTACATTCACACTTATTTTTGCTAGAGATAGAAATCAATGGTTTTCAGTCTTACAACAAAGCTGAACAGAAAAACTAACTTACACCAGGGATTTTTGACAACTACTTGAAAGGCCCCACCCAGCCCTGTCCTGAAATCCATTTATCAAGCATTCTGCTTCCCTGAGTGTGAATCTGATTTTAAGTTGTATGTGTTATTTGGTATGATTTGGTAGAGTATTATTTTGGGTCTGTGAACATTCTAAAGCATCTCTATATAAATTCATGGTAATGCCTTCTTCACGTATACCCATTCCTACTGATGAAGTTTTCACAGGCACACTCTGCTTTTGGATGGGGAAATTCCATAAATCCAAGAAGGAAGGAAAATATCTCATCTCAGGACATTCAGTATTTTGATGGGAATTTTGGGGGATGAGGTGTGAAGGAGCATATTTAGTCTCAGGGTGCTTCAGCAGTTTTAGCTGATTTATGGAGATCAGGTGTGTCTTCAATAAGGGGAGGGGAACTTAAAAGTAAGGTCAGGAGGCCCCTATGCTTTTGCGTGCTTTCTTTGAAATAGCCTGGAGGTGAGAAACCTTAGCCCAGTACATACAAATAAGGCTTGGTACTTGGATAAGGAAAATGACAAGCACATCTCTCACTGGAATGGAACATAGTCGGTTGGATTTACTTGCATCACAGTGCCTTAATCTAAAAGAGCCAGCCAGTCCAGAAATGAATCGAGACCAATTCTGTTTCTCCTTCCTAGAGCCAGGAGTGTAGACAATGTGCGTCAATGGAGAGGCCAACTTCACTTATCCTGCTCAAGATTCCTAGGGAAGAGGTCAGGGGCAGGGGGACTCTGGGCACCAAAGGTGGTGGTGAGAGTTCTTTTTCCTCCACCAGGTTGTTAAAAGCAGTTTCTGGCTCAGCCTGTGGCTTGGGCTGCCCATTTTGGATTTGGCTGATGACTCTGGGCAGGCTTTTCGCCTCTGCCTGTTTGTGTTAGAATGTGACACATGGACCCAGCAGTCAGTCAGGTGCCAACCATGTAATCCGATACCATATGTTCCTAAGTCAGGAGAGAGTAGAGCAGATTCCTGTCCCTCCACCCCCCAATTTGGAAGTAGGTTAATTACATTCATCTATATTTCTAGTTCTAAGGGTCACTATTGGTAAATTATTTCTGACATATTTAAGTGGTCATTTATAACTTAAATTATGAAGTGTGATCTTTACTAATGTACAAGATGGTGTGAAGAGGATATTCTTAGAATGGGCCTACCATTCACAAAGGTGTTCCCCTCCTAGAATTTTCCTTATTGGTACTGCTTTTACAAATGTATTTGTTTCTTTGAGGGGAAATTGGTGCTGCTCAATTTACCAGTATCCTTTTTTGCCCAGATGTTGGCTTGTTTGTGACATTTAACCCATTTTCCAGTAGTTTTGATGGATGGAACCAGCTGTGTCATTTCTCTGCTGCTTTTGATTCTTGAAACTTAAGTGTAAAAGCCGAACTTTTGACTAAAACACGAATTCTATTTGATTCAGGGCATTTAACCAATGCAAGCTATTATTAGTCCTTCGTGGTTAATATTTGTTGAGAGTTTGACAGTGCCAGGATGGCACTGAGATGTTTACATGCAATATCTTATTCAATCCTTGAACAACTTGTGTGGCAGGAACTCCTATTAGCCTCATCTCAATGTGAAGAAATTGGAGCTGCCTGTAAGCTTGTGTTAGTCCCGCCAACTGGAACACGTCTCCGTTGGACCCTGTGCTTGGAAGACTGCCCCCCAGCATCTCTGTGCCATAACTTACTTTTGGGCTTGACCTGTGAAGATCCCTGGTGAGGAAGTTAGAGAGATAGAGGGAGGAGCATGAACTAAAAACTAGAACTAGAACTCGTTCAGTGAACCAGTTTGATATAAACCTGGCCTCCATATTTACCAACTTTGTGCTCTGAACAAGCTACTAAGCAGCTCTGCTCCTCAAATTTTGTCTATAAAATAAAGATGATTCTATCTATTTCTTGAGTGGCAGTGAGGAAGATTAAATTCGATGAAGCATGTAAAACTGCTAGCCATATTCTCTATGGTAAAAATCTGTTTTCCCTTTCCCTTTGCATTTTGCAAATAATCTTTGCTCCTATAATCTGTTCCCTAAAGTATCAGATGCCCAAATCCTGCTCACTTGGATCTCCTTGACCTGTCACCTGTATGCTCAGTGTTACTGCCCAGGCTACGTTTGTCTCTTTGCTTGAGGGAGTGTGTGTTTGTGTTATCCTTGTGAGGGGTATGTCAGGGATGTCTATAACTCCATAGATTCCTGTATTTTAAGAGTTTTAAAAATTCATAATCTTTGCCATTTCACAAAAATTTAAAATGTGTGAAATGCCTTCTCAGTGTTTGTGATTCCTGTGATCTTCCCCTTTGATTTGTTAACCTAACAGATGATAAATGGGCCTCCTTGGGTTGACCTCCCCTTGTGTACCTTTTGAAACATTATTTGGTGCTGTTTGCCAATATTTTATTTATTTTTGCACCGATGTTTACAGTGAGATTGGTTTGTATTATTTTGGTGTCATCTTTACCAGATTCACGTATCAAATTGGGATACTTTCCTTTTTTCCCCTACTATCTGGAACAGGGTAAGTAGCATTTAGATTTTTTTCTGTGAAGGTATAATTTGTGTAAACTCATTTAGGTCTGCTGCTTTTCTGGTCCGATTTTGTTTTGTGGTACTTCTTTGATAATTTCTTTGAGTTATTCTAGAAACTATTTAAACTTTCTCTAATGGGGACAGTTTGGTATATTGTATTTTCTTGAAATTTGATTAATTTAAGTTTTCAAATATATACCTGAATTACATATGGTATTTTTTAATGATATTTTCTGTTTATTCTTTGCCTTTTTATTTTGTGAATTTATTCCCTTTCATTTGTTTTTTTCCTTAAAGAGGTTAGTGGTTAGCCTATTTTGCTTGTTTCTTAAAAGATCATATTTTTGATTTATTAGTTTTACCCTTTCTTCTAAAGCATTAAGTTTTACTCTTTCTTCCCCTTCGCCTTTATTTTGACTTTGTTGTTTTTTTCCAAATTTTGATTTTTTTGTTTAGTCTATTTTCATTCTCTTATTTTTATTAACTGCTTTAATTGTAGCCCATAGGTTTTGATCTCTAGTTTCTAAAAATGATCACTTCAATGTTTTCTCAATCACATATTAAATTTTCATACATATATGAGTCTAATTGCATTCTGTTATACTTGTAGCATTCATTTGTTATTAGGATGGATCAAGCCTTTAGAGTTACAACTTTATATATTGATAACACATTTGATACATAATATGTGATAAATTGCTACTCATTATTTTGCTTTTTTGTCAGGTTTTCTGGGCTACATTCACTTGTTTATGAATAATCTCCCCATGTGTATTTTATAATTATTTGTCATATTTTATTGGGATTGCATTGGTTTTATAGATTTATTGGGAAGTAATGGATATTCTTAAAATACTAATTTCCTTCTCCGAAGACAAGTTGTGTCTCTTCATGGTTTGTTTGTACCTCTCAGGGATTTTATCACATTTTTTTCTATTTTAACATTTTTTTCTTTTTATAAGATTTATTTTTATTTATGCATAGAAGATCTGTGATGTAGGCCAAAGGTACAGGGGGTAAAAAGATTCACTAGAGACAGTGTGGGGAGCAGAAAGTGCAAATCTACTGATATACACTGCTGAGGGTAGCAGCAGGTGAGACAGGAGAGGTCTACTGTGCTGTGTGGGTTAACTCTGGCTTGGGATCAAACTCATGCTACAGTGGCTGGCAATAGCTTGATAGTGCTGAGACTTTAACCCCTGTGCCATAAGAGAGGCCCATTTTATCTCATTTCTTGCTAATTTGAATGGGATTTTCTTCTATATTATAAATGTAATTATTTTTGGTTTGCAAGAATGCTATTAATTTCTGTGTGTATTTTGGCAACTGGTTACTTTATTAATATTTTTCTTGTTTCAAGTTTTTTTCTTTTTCTTTTTTTTTCCCAATTGCATCTATGCAAGCAATGATAACTATGTGTTCATTTTCTAGGAGTTGTTTCTCTTCTCTTTTTTGTTTTTTGCATGTACTGCTTGGCATTTGTAGAATAATATTAAATGACAAATGTCAAAGAATGCCCCATGTCTTATTGTTGACTTTAAAGGGGATGTTTCTAGTGTCTTGATAGCACAATTCTTAATTGGGAAGGGTATGTATATCCTTTATCTAAAGATTTTTTTTTTAAGTTAGAGATAGATTTGAATTTTATCAGATGCTTTTGACAGCTTTCTAGGTAATCATATTTTTCTTCTTTGACCTATTTATATGATGAATTTCATTAATGGATTTTCTATGATTGAAATATTTTTGAAATCTGAAATGAATCAATTTGCATAATGTACTGCTGGATTCTCATTGTTAACATTTTATTTAGGGTTCCTGCATTAATATTTTAGTTAGTTTGCCTTGCATATTTTTTTCCTAATCTTTGTAATGTTTTAGTTACCAAAAATATAATTGTTAATGGATTTGTAATAGTCTACCAGGTGAATATGCCTCAAATTAATTCCACAAATGTTTCCTTTATACAGACATTTATATTGTTTCCAGTTTTTTAGTCTTATAAATAAAGCCACAATGAATACTCTTATTAATCCTTCCTCCTCCTTAGGTCTTAGCTTAATTCCCACTTCCTCAGAGAACCCCTTCCATCCCCCTGACTACACCAAATCCTCCAACTCCTTCATGGAATTATATTTTTTTCACTGTGCTTGCTATGCCTGCAATTTCCATCAACTGTGTGTCTGTTTGATTGTCATCTGTCTTCTCTATTAGATGGTAAGTGACACAAAGTCAGGGATTGTGTTTGATATAGGACATTACTGTATCCTTCAGGGCACTCAGCTCCTGGCCTGTGGTGCTCAGTATCTTTTGAATACTGATTATCATCTATCTACATGCATTTAATGCTAAGGCGGGTAGCCTGTTACATAAAAGGAGACTTTTAATTTCCTGACTGCTTGTATGTGGTGAGATGACAACTAGTTGTTTGTAGCTGGGGGTGAACTGAATTGGTTTCATTACAGAAAGAGGAATTTGGCTGGAGTTGGGGTGGTGGAGAAAGGGATGGTGGACAAGGATTAATAAGGGTGGGATCCAAAATAAGGGACCAGAAGAAGAAGCACTAGAACTTCTGCTAAGGGAAATAAGGAGCTTCAAGGAGATATTTTTCCCTATGAAATGTTGTATAATGGAATCTTCATCACAACTCTGATATCTACAGCAAAGACCATCATCAAGTGCTTAGTCTGAATAATTTTCATATGAAAATCATATTTGTGTGGCTAAGGCAAGTTTGGTTATCAGTAAATACAAAGATGCCACTGACATTTGATTTTCACCAAGGATAAATTTAACAGAGCCAAATAAAAAACCCTGTATGTAGATTAAAATATATGGACCAGGTGCTGAAAAAACATCCAGGAGAGATCTGCCTTTGACAGCTCTTATTGGAAAAAAATGTAGGCAAATATCTGAGCTTACCAATTCTGTGTGATCAGTATTAAAGTTCAAACAATGGATGAACCAATTAGTAGGAGCCCAGGGTCATATTCAATGTCAATCATAGTTCCATTTCATTCTATTGGTCAGACCACATTTATATTATTCTTCCTTGTTTTTGACTTTAGTCATTGGCAAAATTAATAGCACCTGAATATTACTTGGTAGAGAAGAATTTGAAAGCTGTGGCCTAAGAATACTGATTGAGGGAAAAGGAGAAGTTTAATCTTAAGAAAAAGTCTTGTAGTTCACTGGGTAGCTGTCCTCAAGGCTGTGGGAAGACTGCCATGTTACAGAGGGGTGAATCCTGTCTTGTGGACTGCAAGGGGTAGAGTTGGAACAAGGGTAGAAGAGGTAGACACAGTATATGAAAAGGCTTTCTGATTGAACTGGGTGTGCTGCTGTTAGAAGAGGACCCTTTGTGGCCTTGAGGATTCTAGCAGAGACTGCATGGTCTTATGCAGGGAAGGTTGTAGGAGAGACTTCTGCTTTGGGTGGGCAACTTCATGACTTCTTCAATCTCTTCCACTGGAGAGTCTGTGGAAAAAGCTGGCTGCTGCGTCTGCTTTTGTATCTTGTCATTGTCTTAGTATCTGCTTGACACTTCAGGAAATAAGCTCTGTAAGGATGAAGGCCAAGTCTACCTTATTCACATTATAGTGCCAGGCCCTGAAGAGAGCTTTATGCTCAAGAATGGCTTGGTGAGTTCAAATGAATGGTTGCTCTATCAGATGGTCAAGGTCAATGGAGCAGCTTAACTAGTAGAGGAGAGGAAATTAATCAGGGACTGATTCTGTTTATTTTGTCTGAGGTTGAGTCTCAGCCTTAATGTGCCAGGCTATGACTCAACAGAACACAATGGTCTTATTGCTGACTTTATTGTTTAAGTATAGACTTGCATTTCTCAATTTATGAGTTGACAGAGAAGCAATAGGATGGAGTGGTTAATAACATAAACTGGCTTGCATTATTTGAAGTTTCTTAGTTTTCTCACATTTCAGTTTCATCTACTCTAAAATGAGGAAAAGAATAATACCTTTCACAGGGTTACTTTGAGGATCGAATGTGTGTAGATGTTGCTATATAAAATGGTATACATTTTAAAAAATTAAGCTACTGGTAAATATAGGAGGGCTTTGCATGGGTATATACATAGCAGCTATGAAGAAGCCTACTAAGATTTTTTTGCATCACCGTTTGGACACACACCAGTGAGGTAGGGAGGAGGCAGAAGGATGGATCTGAGTCCTAGCTTTGCCATAAGTCATGATCTTAGGAAGGTCATTTTCTCTTGAACATTAGTACTGTGGGGCTGAAGATACTAATCTTGATTACCTTCAGAGTAAAATGAGGTGAACTGTGTGATAGGGTCTTGCTCACTGTGAGGAATAAAATGCATGCCTTTTCTTCTATTATTGCTTTTATTTTCATACCCCCTCCCTTTTGGAGTGGGGACCAGGCTTAGCTGCCAGTTTATAGGGAAGGAATTTTCTTGTTTTCCAGCTTTAGCCCATCTTCCTCTCATAACCTTTCCTGAGACAAGGAGAGGAGAGGAGGGAATTCTTCCCCTTTGCTTTATAGCAGATCAGGATGCTCCCGTGATGGTCCAAGATCAGAAAGAAAAATTGCTATTTTGATTTCCACCCTGTTCTTCCATGCCATTTCTTTCTCAGTCCCTCTCAAAATTTCCCTAGTTCTCCTGTGGCATAAAGCGAGTCAGAATGGCAAATGAAACATGCAGAAGACATAAATTCCAGGCATAAAAAATATATCAAATATACATCTATCAATTCACTTTATGCTATCTGAGCTGCCCCCAGGGTGTCAGTGGATCAGGTGAATGGATTTCTGCCACTGTGGGTAATTCCATAAGGTAATAGGGCGGGCCCTAATGCAGTGGAGAGGCAATATTCTCCCAGTTATATATCATGGTTTAAGAGAGGAATTTGTATATTTTGATTTTGCGAGTCAATGAAGTTGTGTCCCCAAGGTCCTCTGAAGCTGTGGAGAGGAACTGGCTCAGTGCCAAAAGGCAGTCCACAGAAAGCAAAGCCACTGCGACTCCAGGGGCCTGGTCCAGGAAGACTTAGGGTGGAGAGAATCACCACATGAATATTATATGGTTTTTCATTTAATTGACCAAGCTAGCTCTTATACCAAAGAGTGAATTTGTCTAAAAATGGGGAAAAAAGTGCAAGCTATTTGATTGACATACCTAACCAGAATGGTCAATCAATTAGTTCTGCACGTGGTGCTGATACAGTTCTGAGATGATATAGTAAAGAGCCCAGAAAGACAGAGATGAAGAAAGAAGCACAAGGAATAGCTAATACTTCCTGGGATATGTTTTATTTCCCAAGCACTATGCTTAGCACTTTCCATGCACAGACTTAATGCTTTCCACAGCCCTTTGAGGTAGGGACTATGATTATCTTTTCATTTTATGCTTGAGGAAATTAAAGATTAGAGTTTAGGCAGCTTGCCCAAGGGCCACCTAGTTAGTGGTAGAACTGGGATTTGAGCTCCCTCCTAGTCCCTAACTACTATACCATGCTGCTTCCAAAGGAAAAAGGCTGTTTCCAGTTTAGGGATTGTCTTCTAGGCTCCAGGAAGTCTGATGACTTAGGTTCAGAAAAGTCTGATTGGAAATGAGAGGATTAGATCTCTGCCTGGACACAAGTTAGTACTCCCGAATATATCCCTGAAGGCTTCAGAGTGGTTCCTACAACTTTGTAAAATTAGTGGGAGGTAAGAAGTGACCTGCTTTGACCTTACTTTTGAAAACATCTCTTTTAGTAAAATCCATATTTTGGACCTGAGCCCAAGCAAAGTTGTTAGGGAGCTGATGACTTGATTTAGATTGAAGAGTTGTGCTGTTGGGTGGATAACCGATGGGGTCAGCCATGTTCTGACTACCAGTTTGAACAAAACTTACACTGAAGTTAACAGAGTGGACAGATGGAAAGAATCTGGATCCACAATGACATAATGAGCTGAATTTAACCATACCAGAAGCCTGACAAGTAGCCACAGACATGCTGTTATGTGCTGTTAAGTTCTCTTATTACGAAATCTCTTAGAGGTTTGTGATATTCATGAATGAGATCTCTTAATACAGACATGGGGTATTGGTGAACAAATGGACAAGTGAAGGTTTGTGTTCTAAGGATAAATTTTTTTATTGAATCCTAGGATTCCTAGGAATCCTCCTAGGATAGGAGGCTGTAAAAAAAAAAGGTATGGTTAATTCTAATTTTACTATATTGAATCAATTTTAAATGCGCTAGAACATACACACTGAGCCCTTTTGAAAAGACATTTTTATTTGCCTTATAAAAATAACTTTTTAAAAAAAAGTTATGCCAAAAAAAAAAGTTATGCCATATCTGTGGTCATTATAGCTGAAAGAACAATTCTGTCAAAAACCAGGTCTTAAAATGTGGGTGAATAAATTGTGGGGAGATTAGGACGGTATACTCTCCAAACAGATATTGATCAAATATCTTTTGTGTGCTTCCTATGTGCCAGATACTTTGCTTGACTTTAGGGTTGCAACAATGAATAAGACAGACATCATCTGGTCACTAACAAATTTGGAATCTGAGATAACTTTTATTTCCTTGGTATCTAGACTAAAAACTTTCCAATAAATCATAAACTAGTAGAGAACCATTAGTAACAATTTTGTTTTGCTAAAAATTACACTAATTGAATGGATATAAATACAATACTATAAATATAAATACTATCAATAAATGATATCAAGTATTGAAAACTTTCTATACTATATGTCATACAGCATTTTAAATGCCATATATGTATAGCCATGTGTACCTCATAATAATCTTCTTTTTTTCTTTTCTTTTCTTTTTTCCTTTATATATATTGACATCAATTGTAATCCCCATGTATTCCCCCTCACCATATCACTAGTGCACCATCACCTCAGTCTGCATTGCTCCCATCTGCCCTCAACCCTCCCCCTCCCCCTTCCCTAACAAGTTGTCCTTGTCATTTCATTTTTGTTTTTTGTTGTGTCTTTATTGTTATTATTGTTGTTGTTCTTATTTCTTTCCTTGATCCTTATTTGGTTTCCTTATATTCCTCCTAGGGTAGGAACCATCTGGTATACTTCCAGAGTTCAAACTTTACTACAAAGCCACAATAATAAAAACTGCATGGTATTAAAACAAAAACAGACACATAGACCAATGGAATAGAATAGAAAGCCCAGAAACAAACCCACAAACTTATGAACAACTAATCTTTGACAAAGGAGCAAAGAA